>CM035172.1:118283879-118813617 GCA_020205615.1 Panax quinquefolius | reverse complement strand
GAGCCAAAGAATCATCCCCAAGAGATGTCGGGCCATAACCCGTGCACATACATCATACATTTGCATCATGTTGCTATCCATAGTATCCATGTTTATCTTGTTGTGTTTCAAGTGTTCAGGATTCTTTATCCTACCCATGCATCGCCAATGCATGAGTATGATAAAGAGGGCATCGTGAGACACTCGAAATTTTCTCAGATTCATTATTATTAACATTGCAGGAGGACAGATTCGCTCTTTTAAGAGAGAACCCCGAAAGAGAATCTAAATCTATACCCTGGGATACTATCGGAAGTTCAAAGATCAACCCCGGATCGCAATCTCGGGAGTAACGGTTTCAACCTCGGATCTAACCTCGAGACCCTGCAGATACAATACCGAACACACACCGTGAGAAGACCGATTAATCTCGAGAGATAGCCCCAAGGTATCCGGTCTCATCCCCAACCATAGGAATAGCCACCAACCTTGGTGATAACCCTCAAGGAATGCGCTTTGAGATAACCCCGAAAATGCTTGTTTCAAATGCCATCACCTTCAATCTCTGTGACTCACAATAAAATACATCGTGCCAACCCAAGCAATAACATCGGGGAAGACAGCACGCCTCAAAGATGACAATTAGGACCTTCAACAAATGTGTGAGCCCAATCTCAAATAAGTCTCGAGTAACGCCCGCTTTTCATCGGCCCAATCCTAAGTAACACCGATGAGGGCAACATTGCCATCTCGCCCAACACGATGCCATGTCTCCGCCTCTATGCAACAATGTCCCACAAGGCTAACCAATCCCAAGTGACTATCATGCATGGGTAACGGATGAAAGTTGAAGCTTGAAGACCAGAGGGCATCGTCCCATCTTCAAAGACTTCATACAAAACTCTAATCCCATGCCATCGCATAACTCTCGACAACGGCGGTCCGAAATAGGTCCCGAATACCTCAAAAGCGATGCCCTTGATTGCACTTCTCAAAATCTGAGTGGACATTACAATGCTCGAGTGCACGTGCCGAGACGACCCGGACTCGGCAGAATCTGGGGTCGACCCGACTCCGCCTCGCGGTACACTGCGGCACCTTTTGCCTATAAATAAGAGGCTTGGGGTGCTAATTTTAAGAGAAAAAGACGGGAAGCCCTGCATTAATTTGCTGCACTTGCCATACATAAGTTGTATTTTCTCACTTTCAAACACCGTGAGCTCATATATAGCCTCTTTTGTATGCAGACAAAAGCCCAAGAGTTTACCCACTCTAAAGATATAGAAGCCTTTTTTATCACCAAATTGTAAGCCTTCTCACACACTTTAGAGTCTTTTCTTTATCTTTGCACACACCCTTCTACACGCTGAGAGTCGTGTTGCTTGCTTTTGCCCGGACTTCGTATTCGTGGTTTCATTCGCATCTGTATATATATATATATATATATATATATTTTATATATATATATTGACTAACATTATCGAAGTTATGCCTCGATTGAGCCTGCATTTTGATGCAGGAGCTTTTATCGCTTTAATATATATATATATACTTATATATATTAACCGTTCATCGGACTTTTGTTCGATGAGCCTGAGATTTTTGATCTGGGTGCGTTTATTTACTTTTTATATATATATATACTTATATATATCAACCGTGTGTCGGACTTTGTTCGATGAGCCTGTACTTGATTCGGTGCGTTTATTCGCTTTTATATATATATATATATATATATATATATATATCAATCGTGTCGAACTTTGTTCGATGAGCCTGAGATTTTGATGCAGGTGCGTTTATTCGCTTATATATATATATATATATATATATCAATTGTGTTCGGACTTTGTTCGATGAGCCTGAACTTGATGCAGTGCGTTTATTCGCTTATATATATATATATACTTTTATATATCAACCGTGTGTCGATTTTGTTGATGAGCCTAGACTTCGATCCGGCAAGTGCGTTTACTCGCTATATATATATACTTATATATATGAAGCGTGGTCGAACTATGTTCGATGAGCCCGGATTTTACATCCGGCATGCGTTTATTTTTTATATATATATATATATATATATTTATTTATTTTGTCTCGCCTCGAGTTCCCTTCGTGGCGCTTTGATCGCTTTATAGCTTTCTTTACATTTCGTCCCGCCTGAGTTTACTTTGTGGCGGTTGAATCGTATTTCTGACTTTATTTACATTATGTCCCCTTTGAGTTTCCTTCGTGGCGGTTGGCGTATCTACTGACTTTATTTACATTTCGATCCCCATGGAGGTGCTTCGTGGTTGGTGATCCCGTATGTATATATATATTTACCGCTTTTATATATATACACCTTATTGCTTTTATACAAATTGCAATATTCTCATGCGTAGCCTAGAATCATGTGATCACAGCATTCATCTCATCGATCTAGATTCGGTTCTCGTGATGGATATTTTCACTGTATGGCGACTTGTAAATTATTCTGCGATGTCTCGTATTTCCTCATATGGTTTCCATACCCACGAGGAGGTCGGCATTATTTTTTGGATGTATTATTTTTCATACGGATGCCTCGCATCCCATTCAAATAAAATCAATTCAAATTACCGCTTAATAAAAATGGAAGTGTAAAAGGTCTCAATTCCTATTGAGCATCGTGGTTTGAAAAACCTCTTTATAAAAACATTATTGCCATATCTTCGCTAAAACCGAATTTTTGCATAAATTCAAACCACGTGTATATAGGTTCGAGCGAGGCCCACACAACTTTCCTATAATAACACATTGACCCCCACACACACACACACACACTCGGATAATAGTTTCTTAAAAGAGCTGGCCACCGTGGTGGTAATGACGGATGTCTGGGATGCCAAACACCTTCCCGCATAACCAAGTCCCCGGACCCTAAATGAATCTCGGTTTCATTAAGGCAAGTATATCAGTGTCACATCCTTTGGGTCAATGTGCAAACCTTTTCTCTATTGTGTTGGTACAACCATTTAAAAACCAATGGTGACTCTTATATCATTCCATCGTCGACATTATACATGTAAGACCTTTTCACTTATTTTCAAACAAATCTCACCTAAAATGAGAACACCAAAGAACAAGTAACGGAAAGGGACATAAAAAAATCCCGACGTCGACAGTTGGTTTTTCTTATTGGTCAGCACTTTGAAAAGAAAATATTGATATGTTGAAATCGTGAACTTCGTCCGAATAATTACTGTTGCATCCGTGATTTTTGCAAATAGTATCCTTTCCATTCTCCTATAAATAGAAGCTCATTCCTTCATTATTTCACTTAATTCTTTCAAACTCTAGAGAGAAAATTAGAGATAGAAAGAAGAGAAGTCGCTACCTCTCTTTCCTATATCCGGTTTCTTCTAAGGTAAGGGTATTATTTTTCTTATTCATGAAGAGAAATTTGTTATTTCATTCTTTATTATTACATTGGAATAACTTTGTATCTGTGGCTACCATATACTTGGTGAACTTCTTCGTTATTCCATTCTTGATCATTATGTTGGAATAACCGCGTACATGTGAAGTCCGCATACATGGTGAAATTCTTCATTATTCCATTTATTATTACGTTGGAACATCTTGCACAATGCGTTCACGCATGACACGGTTCTTATTTATTATTCCGTTGGAACATCACATGCGTGCACGCATTACGCGTGACCTAATTCGTTGTTTATTATTCATTGGAACATCGTATGCATGCGTTACGCATGAATTGGTTCCATTATTTATTATTCTGTTTGAATAACTGTAAGACCTCAACTTTTATGAATAAAGAATAATTTTCTCGAATTATATTTTGAATATTATGGTGTTAATTTGATATAATGTTATAGTTGTGGGTAATATTTATAAATTTTGCAAAAGTATGCAAGTTGTTATATAATATTCGATTGGGTGGGGAATATTCATTTTAACAGGGGAATATTAGTACGATTTTAACACAATCATTAGTAGACCCCACAATGTAATTATTATCGGATTGAGAAAACGCAGAAAAATATCTTTTTTATAAAATAACGGCTAGTGGAAGTTTTACTGTTAATCTGCTGAACTACTCGGTAGTAAAGTACAATAATAATATGGTTGCATAGTAGCACCTGGTATTGATTATTGATGCTTAAGTGATAAGTCACCATCGTTGTTATTTTATGGACCCCATTTATCCGTTTTTTCAAAATAATCGGTAGAAAATTATTTAATATTATAAATGTGGGGGAGCACATGTTGAAAAATGAAATGGGATGAAATTGTGTTTGTCACAGGTGGTTAGATGCTGAGAAAGGAAAGGTTCAATTATTAAGTTTATTATTATTATAGGTTTGTTTTATATGTATATATATACAAGTATTATATATATATATATATATATATATATATATATATATATTATGAAGATGATTTTGGGCGGGTGAAATTCACAGGAGCATAAATCGTGACAAATTTTTAAACATATATATATATATATATTACATATGTTATATATAATATATATTATATTTTATTTAAAAGATTTTGCTTTAAATATGGCCCGTCCGATTAAAAGTAAATCAATCTGGACCGTTCATAAAATAGTTACTATGCAGTCCATTCTTCTATAAATAGAAGCTCATTCCTTCATTATTTCTTACGAATTCACTGAAACTCTAGAGAGAGATATTATAGAGAGAAATAAGAAAAGTATTCTGCTACTTCCCTACTCTTATATTCGGTTTCTTTTACAATAAGGGGTGTTATTTCTTTTGTATTCATGAAGAGAACTTCTGTTATTCCATTATTTATTATTCTGCTGGAATAACCAGTATACGCGGACTACCCTATACTTGGTGATATTCTTCTAATATTCCATCTTTATTATTATTACATTTGGAATATCCAATACATGCGGCATTTTACACAGGACACTGGTTCCGTTTATATTATTATTACATTGGAATATCTTGTCGTATGCGTTTTACGTGGGACTCGTTCTGTCTTTATTATTATTACATTGGAATATCATATATACAATGCGTTTACAGGACTGGGTTTAAATCTTTATTACTCTGTTGGAACATCTGCGGTGTGAATTTTGCATTCGACTGGTTCCGTTACTTATTATTATACGTTGAATAACTTTATCTATCATGGCATACCGCATGCGTGGTGATTTCTTTTGTTATACCATTCTTTATTATACTCAGTTGGTTAAAACTTTGACTTCTATACTCCATGAATTTAGTGGAATATCCTTGATATTTGCGCTTCATCCAGTATCTTTTCATGGAAATGTTCTTCTGAGCATTCTTGAATTTTACTCTACAAATTAGTATCATGTTGACAATTTGGACGTTATTGGTTCCTGGATAAATTAATTCTTGAACTTGTTTTATTGAATTCTTATATCATTGTCATCATTCTCATGTTTATATTTTGTTGAAAGTCATCTGTGGCCTATAGTGCATAGATGGACTTGGTATGATTATAACCAGGGATTATTCAGTGTAATCATGTTCGTAATGTTACAAATGATGTGGAAAAAGTCCTCATTGGCCCGTAGTATATTGATGGACAGTTGTTGGCATGATCATGACCATTAATGAAAACACGAATGTCCTTGGCCTGTAGTGCATGGATAATTTGTGGTCGTGATATTAAAGAATATCCTTGGCCGTAGTGTAGGGTTGATTCGATGATGAGGATTATTTATAAAATGTGAGTCTCAAATGATAATGATGATGAAAACCTTTTAAATCATAAAAGATAGTAGATTTTATTTTCTACTTGACTCTTTCAATGGATTGCTTGTTCCGCTGCAGTTAAACTTGATGGTTGTTATATTTTATCAGTTTGACACTATTGAAGACTAACGATAATTTATTCTACTTTATCTTAGTCATAATATTTCTTACTGGGCTAGTTGAGCTCACCCTTTCTTTCACTGTTCTCTTCAGGAAATGAGAACGTAATTGGGACTAGTCTGGAAAGCGAGTGATGGTCCTAGATGGTGCATTAGTAGTCCTAACTATTACGTGAAATAGTGTGATAATAATTGTAATGAGGACTCCTTTTGAGTTTGTATACTCTCTAGTAGACAATAATTGTATTCAAACTCACGGTTTATGTTTTTCGTATTATTATACTGACATTTGTATTATTAAGTTGTATTTGAATTACGTACCATGTATCTAGCGACTCATGATGGGTGATGTATACCTAATTTGGGGGCGTCATAGTTGGTATCAAAGCTTAGGGATATGATCTCTGGCTAAGATGTGAGAATAGAACTAGGAGGGGAGAGACGGGGAATTCCTTCACTAGTATGACCTACCTAAGTTTTTTTTTTGGTATTTAATTGGTCGGTCAGAATATAGGGAAAATATAATACGTTACATGTCAATTAACCTTTTATTTTGTGGTAGTATCTGAAAATGACATCCGAGAATGTTGAGAATAACAATGGAGCACAGGCGACCGTTGATTCACCACATATCAATAATCAGGATAATGTGCATCAAGAAGGTGACAATCCTCATGCAAACAACAACACCGACCAAATGATGAATGATGGAATGTTCAGAGGCTTTATGCAATTCATGCAATAAAGATGAGAGCGGCTCTCGCCCAAAATATAGGTGAAACCATCGGAAACTCTCGGATGGTCACCGCATTAAGCAGATTCAAGGAGCTAGGACCACCGGAGTTTATGGAGAGCCAAAACCACTTAAGGCGGAAGCATGGATAAAGCGAGATCACCAAGATATTTGATGTCTTGGGATGCTTCGAGGAGCAAAAGGTTCCTTTACCGCCTTTATGTTGCGAGGAGATGCGATTATTGGTGGGAATCGGAAAGCGTACTCAACCCGCCGTCTTTGAAGATGTCTTGGGAGAAGTTCGAAGAACTGTATTCAATGACAAGTATTTTCCGAAAGTATTCGTCACATGAAGGAGGTAAAATTCATCAAGTTGGAGCATAATAATATGACCGTGTCGCAAAGACGAAACCAAGTTTCTTTGAGTTGTCGGTTTCGTCCCACGGTGGATAATGAAGAGAGAATAACGAGGATGTTTTTAAGAGGTTTGAAGCAGAAGATACGTCAACATCTTATTTCTCATAAAGCGTGGTTTGTATTGAGATGTTATAAATAGGGCTCAGTTAGTGGAGCGCGATAACGAGTCAACGTAACCAAAAGAGAGCAGCCGACAAAATGATAATACCAGTGAGAGCAGTTATCGAAGCGGTGACAACAAGCGTGGAGGGAATCAACAGGCCAGAAATTGTAACCACTTCGGTGGTAATCAGGGCCAAAACAATAAGAATGGACATTTCAAGAATAGGAGATTCAATAATGATGGAAAGACGTCAGCACCAACACTTGTTGTTAAGGAAGGAGAACGATCACCTATCATATGCTTGAAATGCGGAGGGGAGGGACACATCAGTCCAAACCGCAAGAATGCCGTCAAAGCATGTTATAATTGTGGAAGAGAAGGTCACTTAGCCCGATTTTGTCGTTCACCAGAAGACAAGTTCAAATTAGGATGGAGGCACCAAAGGTCCGTCCCGAGAAAAGTCAAAGCCGGTAGTGCAAGAGGAGCGTTTGTTGTGACCTCCGAGAAAGCAAGGAACCCGAATGAGGTCATCACGGGTAAGCTTATCATAAACTCTAGCGAAGTCTATACTTTATTTGATACCAGTTCTACCCATTCTTTTATTTCTCCTACTTGCGCTCAACGATTAAATTTGACTCCAGAGAAATTAGACTTTGACTTATCTGTGGAAACTCCGTTGGGAGAAACCTTCATTACATCCACTATTTATAAGTCTTGTTTGGTTCAAATCGGTAACCACACATTACCTGTCGATCTTATTTCTTTAAAAATACTTGCGTTTGACGTAATTCTAGGGATTGATTGGTTAAATACTCATCATGCAAAAATTGATTGTTTTCTTAAGGTTGTTATTTTTCATATTCATAACCAACCTATTATGCGAATTCAAGCTACCAAACCATTAAAATCAATCACGGTTATTTCAAGCCATAAAGCTATTCGTTTATTGAAAAACAGATGCCAAGCTTTCTTAGCTCATGTCACAGATTTAAACAAAAATACGTCAGTTTTGAACGATATTTCTATTGTTAATAAATTTCCTGACGTATTCCCTGAAGAACTTCCTGGCCTACCCTAGAGCGTGAAATTGAATTTTGTATCGACCTTGAACTTGGTACAAAACCCATTTCCAAAGCCCCATATCGAATGGATCCTATTGAACTTCAGGAGTTAAAGACCCAATTGCAGGAATTGTTAGACATTGGTTTCATTCGTCCTAGTACGTCTCCTTGGGGTGCTCCTGTTCTATTCGTGAAGAAGAAATATGGGAGTATGTGACTTTGTATTGATTATCGGGAGTTCAATCATGTCACCATCAAAAATAGGTACCCATTTCCACGTATTGATGACCTGTTTGATCAGTTACAAGGAGCTCAATTTTTTTCAAAGATCGATCTTCATTCTGGATATCATCAATTGAAGGTTAAACAGAGAGGATATTCCAAAGGCGCCTTTCGTAACTTCGATACGGGCATTATTGAATTCTTAGTCATGTCTTTTGGATTGACTAATGCTCCTGCTGCCTTCATGGATATGATGAACCGAGTATTCAAGGAATATTTGGATCATTTTGTGGTCATCTTTATTGATGACATCCTCATATATTCCAAAAGCCGTGAAGATCATGAGCAACACTTGAGGTTGACACTCCAAAAGCTTTGTGAATACAAGCTTTATGCCAAGTTGAAGAAATGCGAGTTCTGGCTGGAGGAAGTAGCATTCCTTGGGCACGTAGTATCAAGTCATGGAATATCTGTTGACCCGACAAAGATTGAAGCTATTCAAAGCTGGGAGCAACCTAAATCAGTGACCGAAGTACGTAGCTTTCTCGGTTTAGCTGGTTATTATCGGAGATTCGTGGAAGGATTTTCTCGAATCGCTACTCCATTAACTTCGGTGACTCGAAAGATACAAAGTTCGGTTGAGCGAAGAATGTGAGAAGAGTTTTCAAGAACTCAAGAGGAGACTCATTTCAAAGATTTTGTTCTAACAATACCATCCGCTCGGAGGATTTGTCATCTGATGATGCTTGGGCAAAGGGTTGAGATGTGTTCTCATGCAACATGGGAAAGTCATAGCCTATGCCTCAAGACAACTCAAAGAATATGAGAGGAATTATCCTACTCATGATTTAGAGTTGGCATTTGTTATCTTCGCACTTAAAATTTGGAGGCATTACTTGTATGGGGAAAGTGGAGATCTTTACGGATCATAAAAGCCTCAAATATTTCTTCACTCAAAAGGAACTCAACATGCGACAACGACGTTGGCTTTGCATTGAAAGATTATGATCATACCATCCAATACCATCCTGGAAAAGCGAACGTGGTAGTTGACGCATTGAGTAGAATATCATATGCGGGTACGAGTGCGATATTGTCAATGCAAATGCCCATTTTGTGTAACTTTCAAAGGATGGAGATAGAGATAAAGACTCCAGGGACCCACGTAATGATGGCAAATATACGAGTAGAACCGACTTTAATTGATAAAGTTAAAGTTGCTCAAGTTATAGATCCGGAGCTGATGCGTATGAGGAAGAAAGTGCAAGAAGGTGATATGCCGGAAGCAAGAATCGATGAAGAAGGAATACTTTGAGTCAACTCCAGACTTTGTGTTCCTAACTACCCTGATTTAAAGTATAAAATCATGATGGAGGCGTACAAGACACCATTTGCAATCCATCCTGGGAGTACCAAAATGTATCATGATATTCATCATACATTTTGATGGAGCAATATGAAGAGAGAGATAGTGTTGTTTATCTCAAGGTGTCTAACTTGTCAACGAGTTAAAGCGGAGCATCAAATACCAAAAGGTCCATTGCAAGCACTTGAAATTCCAGAATGGAAGTGGGATCACATTACCATGGATTTCGTTATCGGTCTTCCTAAGGTTTCTCAAGGCATAGATGCGATTTGGGTCATTGTTGATAGATTGACCAAATCTGCTCACTTCTTACCTATACGAAAAACTTATACACTTGAACGTCTTACTCGTATATACATAAACGAGGTTATAAGATTGCATGGTATGCCGGTATCCATAGTGTTTGATCGAGACCCAAGATTCATTTCATGATTTTGGGTTAGTTTGCAAAAAGCTATGGGCACGGATTTATAATTTAGCTTGGCATATCATCCTCAGACGGATGGACAGTTGGAGAGAACTATTCAAACTCTTGAAGATCTATTAAGACTCTGTGTCCTTCATTTCAAGGGAATATGTGAAAGACCCGAACCACATTATTGAGTTAGAACCGGACGAAATAGCGGAAGATTTGATGTATGAAGAGGTTCCTATTCAAATCTTGGATAAGAAGGAACATATTCTACGCTCCAAGGTTATACCTCAAGTCAAAGTTTTGTGGAGAAACCATGATGTTGAGGAAATGACTTGGGAGTTAGAATCTGAAATGAAATCAAGGTATCCTTACCTCTTCGACATAACAGGTACGTACCCTAATTTCGAGGGCGAAATTTCATAAGAAGGGGAGGTTGTAAGACCCCAACTTTTATGGATAAAGAATAATTTTCTCGAATTATATTTTTGAATATTATGGTGTTAATTTGATATAATGTTATAGTTGTGGGTAATATTTATAAATTTTGCAAAGTACGCAAGTTGTTATATAATATTCGATTAGTCGGGGAATATTCATTTTAATAGGGAATATTCGTACGTCGGCACAATCATTGGTAGACCCCACAACAAAATTATTGTCGGATTGAGAAAACGACAAAAATATCTTTTTATAAAAATAACGGCGGAAGTTTTACCGTTAACTGTTGAACTACTCGGTAGTAAAAAAGTATGCGAATCTGGCGTGGTTGCATAGTAGCACACGGTATTGATTATTGATGCTTAAGTGATAAGTCACTCACTGTTGTTATTTTACGAACCCCCATTTACCCGTTTTTCAAAATAATCGGTAGAAAATTATTTAATATTATAAATGTGAGGGACCACATGTAGAAAAATGAAATGGGATGAAATTGTGTTTGTCACGGGTGGTTGGATGCTGAGAAAGGAAAGGTTCAATTATTAAGTTTATTATTATTATAGGTTTGTTTTATATATATATATATAGAAGTATTATATATATATATATATATATATATATATATATGATGATGATTTTGGACGGGTGAAATTCACAGGAGCATAAACCAAAACAAATTTTTAAACATATGTTATATATGTTAGGTTTGTAATATTTCTAGAACGCAATCAAATTGCAAAATAAGCAGAAGCGAGTAAAAATCAGAGTTTAAAAAAATTTACAAACCATATACCCGGATCACCCTTTATGCACAATTATTAATTAAACGAAAAGATAAAGAATAAAATCATACCCTTGAAGATCGAGCTTCCTCAGGTACAAGTTCACCTCCAAATCCTTTCGCGTTCAACTTGAATCCACCGGGGTTTTGTTCCTTCCTTTGATCAACGTTAGCCACCCATATGTTTGGCCTCTAAAGGTGATCCACCAAGGAAAAATAAAGATTCAAGAAAAAGGTGGTTGGCTAAACCCTAGTTTTTCTATCTCTATAGAAAGGGTGTACTCTCCCAACAATTGGAATTATGTCGTATGTTGAAAAAGTCAACCACACACTCACCCATAATAAGACTCCTCTTATTTATAGATGTGGGCAACCCACCTTAACAATTAAGGAATTGGGTTTTATTTAATTAATTAAATTCTTTTAATTAATTAAGCTCTCTAATCTTATTAGGGATAATTAATTAAACTCCTTTAACTAATTTTCCTTCCTAATCCAATTAGGAATAAATGAGAGTACTTATATTAAATTAATTTCTAAACTCTTTTAGAAATTAAAATAATAATAATTGTAATAATATTAATAAGACTCCTCTTATTAATTTATATTTAATATTTCTAAAATATTAAATAATAAATATTAAGCTATTTAATTTATTCTATCACCATAGATTAAATTAAATATACATAATATATATTATTACGATTATGCCATTAACTTCTTAAATAATTATTCTTCCTTTTATGGTGTGACCCTTTAGGTTCTCCATATTAAACTGGTTGTGAATAAATCAATTAGAACAATTCTAATCTTATTTAAATAAATAAATTAAATAATTAATTTATTTAAATAAATAATATTTATTCTACAATAGGGATAAGCCTCCCTAGCGATTAACGACTTTCCAGATAATATAGATTTCAACATTAATCATAAAAGAACCTTTGAGTAAATAGTTACCATACAATTCAATCCTTCCACCATACAATGTCCCAATTAAATATAAGACATGGAATTACTGTCAAGTCTTATTTTATTTAATTATATGTATTTCGATCCTTAAATGCACAACTCAAATAATGCAAATTAGAAACTCCTTTCTAATTTCATTTCTGCGTTGGCCAAGGACTCTTTGGGTTGTCATTTATCGAATCACATAGGACATTTCTCTTCTTTTATTAGAAGTGGTAGATTCTTTATTGATCATACATTATCTCCATGTACAACTTATTATACCCAAGCATACCCTTTGATATACCCTAAGGGTCTTAAGGAATAAGTCAAAGTATAACTCATCATACACAAGATACTATGATGATCTCAAGTCCAAGGATCACTTGCACTACTATCACTACAGAATTCCTATTGACAGCAAATAAAACTCCATTAGGTATTCCTTAGCGAGCCACGTTCGATGAACTTATTCTCTAATAAGCACCTACATACTTGCTTTAGTGTCTCCACACAAATGATCATGAGATCAATCATCCTCATCCAATAAGCAAGCAACGTATGTACCAATCTATCCGGATTCACTAATCCCCAATTTAGTAATCCAATGATTGAGAACTATTTTAGTTTTAAGCTTTCTAAGAATTTAGATCTCATTAGAATGATCATCATCATTATTCTAAAAGCATTGCTTAAAACTATGGGTTTATCACATATTATAAAACAAAGATCATGTAGATAATTAAAAGCCTTTAATAAATTAATACTTTTATTAATAAATGAATAAGATTGTTCAAAGTATATGCTTTATCATCAAACATGATTGGCTTGTGTGCATATTACTTTCAATCTCCCACTGCACTAAAGCCAATCGCCATGGTATCTTATACTCTTCTTCTCTAAGTGACGATTATCCTATTTGTTGGATAAGCTTTAGTTAATGGATATGTAATGTTGTTCATGAGAGTCCACTATCTCTATAGTGATTTCCCATCTTTAATGATTCTAATAATCAAATGAAAGTGCCACAACACATGTTTAGATCCAAGATGAGACTTAGGAACTATTCCTAGTTACGTAATGAACTTTTAATCAAACAATAAACTTGCGACTTCATTTATAGCTATATACTTTGTCTTTATCACTAAACCAACAACTCTTTCTTTGTTTGGAACCTTTCCAATTCATCGCACCATTGCTCAAGGTAACCTTTACCTTAAAGTGGATTTTTCGTCGTCTTCGTGCGTCTCGAAAAACTTGAGTCCATTAAGCCCTCTAGTTTTAATTAAGACCCACCATGAATATGATCACATCCTTAGTCTTGGGTTAAGCACTTTAAGATGTTTTTCATCGACTCATAGTGAACTTCTCCATAATATGGACCGATCAACATCGGTCTCGTATATTTCATTGCATACATGATAGTCACTCATGCGACCTCTCTTTTCGTGAGTCTGTGGGGACTATTAAGAGATACACTCCATAGCTCATCTACATGAGACATCTCTTGAGTTTGCCATGCTAAACGACTTTAGCATCAAATGAATATACGTTCCTTGGGTTAAGTCGAGCATCCTTTTAAATCTATCTATATAGATTTATATCCCCAATTAAGATACTCTTCCCAAATCATTTCGTGGAGGAATTTTTAGACAAATTTATCTTTCTTGATTGTAGCATTGGTATGTAATTCCTCATCCGTAGTAGTATATCAACATATAATACTAGAAATTTCACGACGCTCCCATCGACCCTTTGTACACACTAGAACTCTTACCTCATCGTATGTAATCGGATCATCATCATCTATGATGTGTACCTCATCATCATCATCCATGATGAATCCATACCTCTAGGTATCTTTGGTACTATTCCGATTTACGATTATCTTGTGGTATAATAGGTCTATCTATAGGTTCCTCTTATTTGACTTATAGTGTTTTGTGGTTCTTGAACTTTTCAAGATCTATTATCCTCCCACTAGCCCCTTTCAATGATAAACACCTTTATCTTAGAAGGCGGCGTGTTTCGTAACAAACACCTTTTGCTAAGTAGAATTATAGAACATATACCCTAAACTTACTTTAGGATGTCCCACAAATCGACACTTGTCAAATCTTGTCCCAAGCTTATCCTTTGAAACCTTTTCACATAAGTTGGACAACCCTTATCTTAACAAACTTAAGATTAGGAATCCTCCCCATCCATAACTTTTATGGAGTCTTGGAATTGGATTTTGAGGTTACCATTTTCAGTAGATATGCAGACCATTTCTAGGACATTATCCCGGAAGGATTTGGAATGTCAGTAAAATCATTATGGACCGCATCATGTCCAACAAGGTACGATTTTTCATTCGAGATACATCAATCAATTATTGCATGTATCGGGATGTGTCCATTATGAGAAAATCATTTGAGATGATCTAGAAACTTATTGCACAAGTATTTATTCCTTGATCTAATCAAAGAATCTTAATACATTGTCAATTTGTTTCACTTCTGAATTCTTTGAACCTTTCAAATAATTCATACTTGTATTTCAGCAAATACACACATTCAACTCTTTGAATGATCATCTCCTTTTCTTATACTAATTTGTTCAATATGCAAAATTATTTTCATGTAAGTCAAGTATACAAAATTTATTAAGTAATATTCGATTCTATACAAAACATTATTATTATAAATAGAACAACAATTGTTCTTAATTATAATACCAAAGATTTCATTGTCCAACAATAAAATGGAAATAATATTTTTAACAAGAACCTGGAATACAATAACAACTTATCGACTTAATAGATTTGTCGTAAGTAAATTGTTAAACTATAAGTTTCTATAGCTAATGCAAGCAACCTTTGCTTCATTTCCCACACATAGGATTACTTATATTTGTTTAACTTTCTACTGGCTTGGTCCTTTCATAAATCTATATTTATGATAACCAAAAGTCAGTATCCAATACCCAAGTAGAATCTTGACTTAAAGAAAATTTTATTTTAAATCATGAACAAATTTGTATTTGTAATCTAAACTTCACTAAGCTTCTTTGGTTAGCCTCTCGCAAGATGCTTCTCGCAGATTTCTTTCCCGGTGTCCGGGCTTATTGTAGTGGAAGCAAACTCCTTTGCTATCCGTACGATTTTGTTCTTATTATCCTTTTGTTTTACGCCTTTCTATTTACCTTCTTTGAATCGTTCTTCTTTTCAGAAGATCCTTTGGCCCCTACCAAGAAGACATGGTCTTTCTTGGTTGGAAAGTGACTCTCAACATTTTCAATATGTTAAGCAAATCGTGAGGTCGATATCTAGCTTGTTCATATGAAAAATTCACAACAATTGTGAAAGGAGTAGGGAGTGAGTGCAAGATCAAATCTTGGCTCAACTCTCCATCCATGACAAAACCAGTTATCCTAATTGATCAATCAAATTGATTATGTTAAGAACTTTTTGTCTGCATTTATAGTGCCATTGGCCATTCTAGATCGGAAGAGCTCCTTAGATATCTCGATATCTATCGGCCCTACTTTCCTCACCATCAACTACTTGATGTGCGGGGAATATAGTAGGAGCATCCATAGTTTCATCTTGTGGCTCAAGCTCGTTACTCATGGATGCGAGCATGATGCATTGAGCCAATCGTGCATCATCTTGCCACTTTCTAAAAGTAGCAATGTCTTCCTCAGAGGCATTATCTCGCAACCATTGCGAGGATAGGCGTATTAGGACATAAGATAGCTTTTCACTATGAGAACTATTCTCAAATTCCTTAACCAATCCATTTAATTTGATTAGGTTAATTTAGCATCTAATATGCTTACGTGATGATAGTAATTTAGACATTGTAAAATTTCGTAAATGAATTTGTAATTAACAACATTTTAACATACATTCTTTTATTAATTACCAAAATAAATTAGGTCTTGTTTTAAATTGGTATCTCCCACTATTTTCTTCAAACTATATTACCTCACTTATATAGTTCGCAAAATCTAATTAAAGATTTGCTAGTGAGAATAAGGATCCCATTTCAAATGTATATAGCCTTGTGGTGACACAACAAACTATATATAAATAAATAGGTAGACAACTTTTGTCAATTACATCAACTACGCAACTCCTTTTCTTTTGCCTCTTAGATTATTTTGATCAAGTGGTGGCACATCCGAATCAAAATTATCCAAGTTAAGTCCAACCTAGCACTCCATATATTCAAAAAAGAAAAATATCATCCTTGTGGTGACACAACAAAACAATATTGTTCAATTTTCTTTATAAGCATCAAATGTGATAAATTAACATCTTAAATACTTAATACTTGCCTTGTGGTGACACAACAAACTCATATTAAATATTTAATACTCTATTAATTTTATCATGCTAGAAGGCGACGTTCGATATTCCAAATATCTTTGAACGCTTAGGACTTAATATAAAAATTGAGGGGTTTGTTATTAATTTTGTCTCATCTTGTTTAGCCAAGCATTTATTATATATATATAAAATACGCGTCATATTAATGAACATGCGAAGCATGTTTGCATAATATATAATATATATAGTATAAGCATGCACATATAGAATACTATATTCTACCCGGATTGATTATGGACTTTTATTCTAGTTTGGTTCACTAGAGCCACCAAGTGAACCAAAAGGTCAAACCCTAGGGGTGCAAGAAATAATATTTAAATATAACTATTACATTTAAACCGGGCTCCATTACAAACGGGTCTTCAAGCGCTCCTTGCTTCCTTGATCTCCAATTTTTCAAAATTAATTCTAACTATTCCTATTACAAAACTATTTAAAATAAATAGAAACCTTGATCGTGATCGAGGGAAGTACATAGGAGGGAGATAGAATTTACATTAAGAAAAAATTAGAGAAGACGAGGTACGCAGACCCCATTTAATAAAACCCATACATTCATGCATCCAACTAAAATAAAATCCAATCATATTGGTCAATAGTCCATAATCAATCCCATTTATTATCATACACATCACCATATGCATCAATAAATAACATTCATCTCATGAATAATAAACATTCAATATATATATTGATATCATTTAATGGGCAAATTTAGTTAGTATAAAATCTAATTTTGAATCAAAATAAACTCCTTTATTTTAATCCAAATTTAAATCAAAATAAAACTATTTTATTTTAATTTATCCAATTTTGAATAAAATAAACTATTTTATTTTAATCAAAATCTTTAATCAAAATAAACTCCTTTATTTTAATTAATTATGGAATCCAATTCCATGTAAAAAAAAAATCTTTAATTAAAATAAACTCTTTTATTTTAATTAATTATGGAATCCAATTCCATGTAAAAAAACTTTTATTAAAGGAAACACGGATATTCTTTCCTATTCATAAATAAACTCCTTTATTTTGAATAATATGAAATCTTATTTCATATCTAAATAAACTCCTTTATTTAAGGAAATTAGGATTCTCTCCTATTCACAAATAAACTCTTTTATTTTGAATAATATGAAATCTTATTTCATATCTAAATAAACTCCTTTATTTTAAGGAAACATAAAATCCAATTTCAACTCCAATTAGTTATCATGGAATCCAATTCCAACTCTAATTAGTTAGCATGAAATTCTAATTTTAAAATTAAAATAAATTTTTTATTTTAAGATTAAAATAAACTTTTTATTTTAATATTAAAATAAACTTTTATTTTAATTATAAAATAATAAAAATATATATTATATATATATAATATATATATATATATATATATATATATATATATATATATATATATATATATATATATATATAATTATAGATCTGTAATGTTTACAAAGTATGCCATTTTATTATAAAGTAATCAATATATAATATGCCACCGAGATTTTATGGGTCACTTACTCAAGGAAGCTAATTACTTACTCCAGGAAGCTAATTAACTATCACACATATATATATATATATGAATAACGTGAATCACTTACGTTCAAAGAAATCGAGGCATCGAAAAAAAGCGATTTAATTCACATGATTGGCGAACCTACTAGTTTAAAAAAAAAAAAATTTATTTTTTTTTTTTTATAATAAATTTTATACAACTAAATTATGCCCAATTAAATTGTTCTAAACACATATCAATATACATATCAAATCAAAAACAATTAATAATTAGCATAAAGGTTTGGCTCACGATGCCACCGTTAGGTTTGTAATATTCAAAACGCAATCAAATTGCTGCAAAATAAAGCTAAGCGAGTAAAAATCAGAGTTTAAAAAAATTTACAAACCATATACCCGGATCACCCTTTATGCACAATTATTAATTAAACGAAAAGATAAAGAATAAAATCATACCCTTGAAGATCGAGCTTCCTCAGGTACAAGTTCACCTCCAAATCCTTTCGCGTTCAACTTGAATCCACCGGGGTTTTGTTCCTTCCTTTGATCAACGTTAGCCACCCATATGTTTGGCCTCTAAAGGTGATCCACCAAGGAAAAATAAAGATTCAAGAAAAAGGTGGTTGGCTAAACCCTAGTTTTTCTATCTCTATAGTAAAAGGGTGTACTCTCCCAACAATTGGAATTATGTACGTATGTTGAAAAAATCAACCACACACACTACACCCATAATAAGACTCCTCTTATTTATAGATGTGGGCAACCCACCTTAACAATTAAGGAATTGGGTTTTATTTAATTAATTAAATTCTTTTAATTAATTAAGCTCCCTAATCTTATTAGGGATAATTAATTAAACTCCTTTAACTAATTTTCCTTCCTAATCCAATTAGGAATAAATGAGAGTACTTATATTAAATTAATTTCTAAACTCTTTAGAAAATTAAAATAATAATAATTGTAATAATATTAATAAGACTCCTCTTATTAATTTATATTTAATATTTCTAAAATATTAAATAATAATATTAAGCTATTTAATTTATTCTATCACCATAGATTAAATTAAATATACATAAATATATTATTACGATTATGCCATTAACTTCTTAAATAATTATTCTTCCTTTTTATGGTGTGACCCTTTAGGTTCTCCATATTAAACCTAGGTTGTGAATAAATCAATTAGAACAATTCTAATCTTATTTAAATAAATAAATTAAACAATTAATTTATTTAAATAAATAATATTTATTCTACAATAGGGATAAACCTCCTAGCGATTAACGACTTTCCGGATAATATAGATTTCAACATTAATCATAAAAGAACCTTTGAGTAAATAGTTATCGTGACAATTCAATCCTTCCACCATACAATGTCCCAATTAAATATAAGACATGGAATTCTTCGTCAAGTCTTATTTTATTTAATTATATGTATTTCGATCCTTAAATGCACAACTCCAAATAATGCAATTAGAAACTCCTTTCTAATTTCATTACGCCTTGGCCAAGGACTTTTGGTTTGGGGTCATTTATCGAATCACATAGGACATTCTCTTCTTTTATTAGAAGTGGTAGATTCTTTATTGATCATACATTATCTCCGTATACAACTTATTATACCCAAGCATACCCTTTGATATACCCTAAGGTGTAAGACCCCAATTTTATGAAATAAAAGTATTCAATTTTTTATAATTACTATTCATGAGTTACTATTCATAAATTACTATTCACGAGTTACTTATTCATGAGTTACTATTCACGAGTTACTATTATCACGAAGTTACTATTCATGAGTTACTATTCACGAGTTACTATTCATTATTTAGTACTATTCATGAAGCATGATAATTTTTTTTTCGTAAGAAGGCATTACTCAATAAGCATTAAGTAATTAATGATCAATATTATATTTTATTGATTCAATAATTGCTACGTTGATATTTTATATTATTGTTGTTTCAATAATTATCATTAAGCAAATATTTTCCATTATCGAAGCAATAATTCATATTATCCGAATAATATTATTGGATAACATTATTGGCAATGTCTAGAAAGTTCTGCATCTAAGGAGAGGTTTGGTCACCTAATTCATTGGCAAAGTAAGGAGAAATTCTTATTGGAAAGCCCCTCTTTCCAGGAACCGCCGCACGGTTGTCAATATTGTGATTATGTAATATTATTTGTGAATAATTAATTATTGATTTTTATGATGAGAAAATATTTATTTTATGTGGATATAGATGGATAAAATTTTTAAAGTGACAATTGTTGAAAATTAATATTTTATCTTTTTACGATAAAATAATTCATTTAAATATATTATTTTAATAATATATTAATGGTGATATTTTTTACAATGAATGTGGAATATATGAGTATATGAGGAGGAAGAATATTTTTGTTACAATAAATGTTTAAAACATGTTAAACATGTTGGTGGACCCCATTTCTTGGACCGAAATTTGATTATGTATCGTGTAAAATCATGCATTTGTGGATTTCGGTCAATTTTTGTTTGGAATTTGGAAAAACTTTCTTCTGCAAAGTTGTAGAGAATTGAATTTCCTATAAAAACTCATGAGATTCGAATTTTCTGATAAAAGAGATATTTATTATGAATTATTGAAGTTCAAGTTCAAATAATTGATTTTTGAAAGTTTTAATTAATTTTAATAACAAAAACGTTTTTTTTTTTGGACATTTTGTCATTATTAGTGGCTGAATTCAGATGGTCGAGAGTAGGCTTAGGAATTTAATATATATTATATTAATATTTTATTAAATTTTCGCTTTGGTGTTCTAAGCATTTTCCTATAAATAGGTGCTTAGGTTAGAATTGAAAATCACAACCGTAAATCAAGTTTTCTTTCTCTATATTATCGAGCGTATTCTTGTGAGTATTTTGAGTATACTTTGAGTATTTCTATATCTGTGCAAGTGCAAGTTCAAATTCGTTATTCAAATGTAAATCTTTGCTCTTTTTGAGGTAAGGGATAGTAAAGGGATTTTAAGGGTTATTATGTTTTTAGTTTGAAATTTTTTTGGATCTTCAAAATTCTGGAAAAATTTGAAATGATATTTTGATGAGTTTTGTAGAGTGTGTCCAAAAATGGCGATTTTTGGATGTATAGATTAGGAGTTATGGATTTTATGAGAAAAGACTATTTTAAAAGTAACTATTTATAACTCCTTGTGGTTAACTCCAAAATTGATGAAATTTTTATTGGGAGTACATCTATATAATATCAGTATACCGTATTAATTTCAGAATTTTGGATAAAAGTATAATTTATGATAAATGTTTAAATATTCGGTGGTTTTTGGCCATATGAAAAAAATAGTAAATGAATTTTTAAAATTAGAGAAAAATATATGTTCAATATGGGACTATGTTATGCTAAATCCCAGAAAAGAAATATTTTTGGAACTGATTTGGTATTTTTCATGAAAATGTTCTAGTTATGAATAAATGAATTAAATATGTTATGTGAAGTAAGAAAATTAGAAAATATGATTTTATGGTTTTTGAGAATCATATATGAGGTATATGCAGATTTTTGATGAGGGTTTTAGTTATTAGTGATGAAATTTTATGAGTTTGGCATTTTATGATGATTAAATGCATTAATTAGTAAAGTGTAAACAATTTAATTAAATTATTTATAAGTTTGAGAAATGATTAAAATATTATTATAATATTAATAATATTAGATTATGAGATTTCTAAGTGATTTATAACATTTGGATTAAGGTGTTATAAATATGGATATGAATTTTATTATGAAACTTTATCTTTTCGTATCGAGGTTACTATGCACGATATACGGGACTATGTATTTAATACGGGTACTATTCACGAAAAATTGGTTTTTTTTTTCTAACCAAATTATAGTTGATTTATGAATATTACTCTTGAGATTAAATCTAGATGTTTTGATTATATTTTATTTTTATATAACATTCTTATAAACCCTAATGATGATATTCTCTTTGACTTGAGTGTAAAGATGGGTAGATTATTGGTATGATCATGATATAGGTTCTCTTTGGCAAGAGGGAAAAAGTTGAATTGTGATTTGGTATGATCATGACCATTGAATTTACAATTGAATATTTTTAACTTAAGTGCAAAGGTGAATTGATCAACATGGTTATAATTATTGTTATATAACTTCCGAGATGATTATGATTTCTTTGATATATGAATATCTTTGGCTCGTTGTACAAAGATGACTGTTGTTGAATATCTTTGCTTTTGTAGTGCAAAGATGAATTATTGATGAATATCTTTGGCTCGTAATGCAAAGATGACCACATTGTTGAATATCTTTGCTTTGTAGTGCAAAGATGAATTATTGATGAATATCTTTGGCTCGTAATGCAAAGATGATTTGTTGTTGAATATCTTTGCTTTGTAGTGCAAAGATGAATTATTGATGAATATCTTTGGCTCGTAATGCAAAGATGACTGTTGTTTGAATATCTTTGCACCGTAGTGCAAAGATGAATTATTGATGAATATCTTTGGCTCGTAATGAAAAGATGACTGTTGTTGAATATCTTTAGCTTTGTAGGGCAAAGATGAATTATTGATGAATATCTTTGGCTCGTAATGCAAAGATGATGACTGTTGTTGAATATCTTTAGCCTTTGTAGTGTAAAGATGAATCTGTTGATGAATATCTTCAATTCGTGGTGCAAAGATGAATTTATTAGTATGATTATGAGCAGGCGTGATTTGGTATAACCATGATATTTGATGTTTGAGGTAAAGACAGTGATGAAAATTATCTTCGTTCCGGATGAGAAGAGGAATTTAGAATCACAATTATGATTATGAGTTATTCATATGATTGTGGAAAGGAACTGTTGATTGATGTTACAGGATAAAACATTGTTGGTGGACTTTTACGTGGAGAAGACAATAGAATTTTTATACTTATTCGACTCTTTTAATGGATCGCTCGTTCACGCAACTATGGTTGAAAAGTTTTATCATCTACCATATGTTCTAAATCTCGATTTATTATCGATGAAGACTATTGATAATTTATTTATCTTTAGTCATAATATTCTTCTTTATCGAGCTAGTTGTGCTCACCTTTTGTTTCACAATTCCTTTCGTGTAATAAAAAGTGTAATGGGTTGAGCCGGAGATAACAAGGAATAGAATCGGTGGTCTATAGTTGTTGAGGTTCTCCCTAAAGAGTATGAAAATAATTTTATTGAGGGCTTTAGTGTGTCAGATTTTATACATCATTTAATAGTTATTTTTGGTGAATTAAATAGGGTGAGGCGAACCCAACTTTGGAAGGGTGTTTTGTCACTATCATACAAGATGTCTAATGACATACAAACTCGTGTTATCATAAGACATGGTTGTGCTCATCCACTTCTTCGAGTATATTTACGAGCACTACCTATATGATCTTGGTGTTTGTTTGAAGTATAATTCTCAATTTGAGACAGTGGAGATAATGATAAATCAAGAGAAGACTCGCCATTGGGAAGAATATGATAGTAATCTTCTCGTTTTTTCTTTGGGGTCTATCAATCAACCAAGGATAATTCTGTGGCCATATGATATCTACCATAACCTAAAAGCATGGCCTCCCATGTACGAAGGTTTCCTTGAGCACTTCCCAAAGATTCTAATTTCTAAAACAGTTTTTGACTATACCTTTATGTAAGGTGTCATGGTGACGTGTTATCCAAGTTGGTGTCCAGAGTTACATTTGGTATATATTGGTATCAAAACTCACAAAATATGTGTTGTTGTATTTTGCACGACAATTGTTGTAATAAAGTTGTAGTTGTTTTTCGTCGTACCATTGGCGACTCGAGAATGGGTTGGATGGAATGAACCTATTTTGGGGTCGTTACATTTGGTATCGAGCTTGGGGATATGATCTCTGGCGGAGATCGGGATTAGAACTAGGAGGGAGAGATGAGTAAATCCTTCGCTTAAGTGTGTCCTACCTAACCTTATTTGTTGGTCATCATAATATCGGGATATTATGTGATATGTTAATTTGTTAAATTAACCCTTGTTTTGAAGTCGTATTCTAGAATGATATCCAAATACGTGGAGATGAGCAATGGAGAAATCATGATGATGGGAGATAGAATCGAAATGAAAACAAGGTATTCTCAACTCTTTGAAATACTGAGTGCACGTAAATTTCGGGGACGAAATTTCATAAGGAGGGAGATTGTAAGACCCCGAATTTTATGAAATAAAAGTATTCAATTTTTATAATTACTATTCATGAGTTACTATTCATGAGTTACTATTCATGAAGTTACTATTCACGAAGTTACTATTCATGAGTTACTATTCACGAAGTTACTATTCATGAAGTTACTATTCACGAAGTTACTATTCACGAGTACTATTCATGAAGCATGATAATTTTTTTTTCGTAAGAAGGCATTACTCAATAATCATTAAAGAATTAATGATCAATATTATATTTTATCGATTCAATAATTGCTACGTTGATATTTTATATTATTGTTGTTTCAATAATTATCACTTACACAAAGATTTTCCATTATCGAGCAATAATTCATATTATCCGAATAATATTATTGGATAACATTATTGGCAATGTCTAGAAAGTTCGTCTAAGGAGAGGTTTGGTCACCTAATCAAGGCCGCCAAGAAGGAGAAATTTTTATCGAAAGCCCTCTTTCCTGGGGAACCGCCTCGGTTGTCAATATTGTGATTATGTAATATTATTTGTGAATAATTAATTATTGATTTTTATGATGAGAAAATATTTATTTTATGTGGATATAGATGGAGAAAATTTTAAAGTGACAATTGTTGAAAATTAATATTTTATCTTTTTCTCGATAAAATAATTCATTTAAATATATTATTTTAATAATATATTAATGGTGATATTTTTACAATGAATGTGGAATATATGAGTATATGAGGAGGAAGAATATTTTTGTTACAATAAATGTTTAAAACATGTTAAACATGTGTGGTGGACCCCATTTTATCGATCGAAATTTGATTATAAATCGTAAAATCGCCCTGCTTGTGGATTTGGCCAATTTTGTTTGGAATTTGGAAAACTTTCTTCTGCAAAGTTGTAGAGAATTGAATTTCCTATAAAAACTCATGAGATTCGAATTTTCTGATAAAAGAGATATTTATTATGAATTATTGAAGTTCAAGTTCAAATAATTGATTTTTGAAAGTTTTAATTAATTTTAATAACAAAAACGTTTTTTTTTGTTTTTGTCATTATTAGTGGCTGAATTCAGATGGTCAGATGGTCGAGGTGGGCTTAGGAATTTAATATATATTATATTAATATTTTATTAAATTTTTCGCTTTTGGTGTTCTAAGCATTTTCCTATAAATAGGTGCTTAGGTTAGAATTGAAAATCACACCGTAAATCAAGTTTTTTTCTCTCTATATTATCGAGTTTATTCTTGTGAGTATTTTGAGTATATTTTGAGTATTTCTATACGGTGCAAGTTCGTTTCAAATTGTTATTCCAATGTAAGCATCGCTTTTTGAGGTAAGCGGATAAGAAGTGGATTTTAAGTGGTTATTATGTTTTTAGTTTCAAATTTTTCTGGATCTTCAAAATTCTGGAAAAATTTGAAATGATATTTTGATGAGTTTTTTAGATTGTGTCCAAAATGGCGATTTTTGGATGTATAGATTTAGAGTTATGGATTTTATGAGAAAAGACTATTTTAAAAGTAACTATTTATAACTCCTTGTGGTTAACTCCAAAATTGATGAAATTTTTATTGGGAGTACATCTATATAATATCAGTATACCGTATTAATTTCAGAATTTTTGGATAAAAGTATAATTTATGATAAATGTTTAAATATTCGGTGGTTTTGGCCATATGAAAAATAGTAAATGAATTTTTAAAATTTGAGAAAAATATATGTTCAATATGGGACTATGTTATGCTAAATCCCAGAAAAGAAATATTTTTGGAACTGATTTGGTATTTTTCATGAAAATATTCTAGTTATGAGTAAATGAATTAAATATGTTATGTGAAGTAAGAAAATTAGAAAATATGATTTTATGGTTTGAGAATCATATATGAGGTATATATGCAGATTTTTGATGAGGGTTTTAGTTATTGGTGATGAAATTTTATGAGTTTGGCATTTTATGATGATTAAATGCATTAATTAGTAAAGTGTAAACAATTTAATTAAATTGTTTATAAGTTTGAGAAATGATTAAAATATTATTATAATATTAATAATATTAGATTATGAGATTTCTAAGTGATTTATAACATTTGGATTAAGGTGTTATAAATATGGATATGAATTTTATTATGAACTTTTATCTTTTCGTATCGAGGTTACTACGCATGACGACGATACTGCATGACTACGTATGAATACGGGTACTATTCACTTAAAAATTGGTTTCTTTTTTCTAACCAAATTATAGTTGATTTATGAATATTACTCTTGAGATTAAATCTAGATGTTTTGATTATATATTTTTTTATATAACATTCTTATAACCCTAATGATGATATTTCTTCGACTCGAGTGTAAAGATGGGTAGATTATTGGTATGATCGTGACCATAGGTTCTCTTTGGCCAAGAGGGAAAAAGTTGAATTGTGGATCGGTATGATCATGACCATTGAATTTACAATTGAATATTTTTAACTTAAGTGCAAAGGTGAATTGATCAACATGGTTATAATTATTGTTATATAACTTCCGAAATGATTATGTATTTCTTTGATATATGAATATTTTCGCTCGTTGACAAAGATGACTGTTGTTGAATATCTTTTAGCTCAGTAGTAAAGATGAATTATTGATGAATATCTTTGGCTCGATGCAAAGATGCTGTTGTTGAATATCTTTTTTTCAGAAGTGCAAAGATGAATTATTGATGAATATCTTTCGCTCGAATGCAAAGATGACTGTTGTTGAATATCTTTAAACCAGTGCAAGTGCAAAAGATGAATTATTGATGAATATCTTTCGCTCAGAATGCAAAGACGATTGATCGTTGTAATGCTGAATACTGTTGTTGAATATCTTTAGCCTGTAGTGCAAAGATGAATTATTGATGAATATCTTTGGCTCAGAATGCAAAGATGACTGTTGTTGAATATCTTAGCTTTGTAGTGCAAAAGATGAATTATTGATGAATATCTTCGCTCAGAATGCAAAGATGATGACTGTTGTTGAATATCTTTGCTTCGTAGCAAAAAGATGAATTATTGATGAATATCTTTGGCTCAGAATGCAAAAGATGACTGTTGTTGAATATCTTTAGTTTCAGTAGGGTAAAAAGATGAATTATTGATGAATATATCTTTGGCTCGTAATGCAAAGATGAATTTGTTGTTGAATATTTATTATTGTAAAGATGAATGAATGAATATCTTTAACTGTATGATTTGATGTATAATGAATTGATATGATTATGAATGATTTGGTATAACCATGATATTTGAAAGATGTAAAGAGTGATGAAAATTATCTTCATTCCGGATGAGAAGAGGAATTTAGAATCACAATTATGATTATGAGTTATTCATATGATTGTGGAAAGGAACCTGCTGATTGATGTTACAGGATAAAACATTGTTGGTGGACTTTTAACGTGGAGAAGACAATAGATTTTATAGTCTATTCGACTCTTTTAATGGATCGCTCGTCTACCGCAACTATGGTTGAAAAGTTTTATCATCTACCATATGTTCTAAATCTCGATTTATTATCGATGAAGACTATTGATAATTTATTTATCTTTAGTCATAATATTCTTTATCGAGCTAGTTGTGCTCACCCTTTTGTTTCACAATTCCTTTCGTGTAATAAAAAAGTGTAGTCGGTCGAGTTGTGAGATAACAAGGAATAGAATCGGTGGTCTATAGTTGTTGAGGTTCTCCCCAAAGAGTATGAAAATAATTTTATTGAGGGCTTTAGTGTGTCAGATTTTATACATCATTTAATAGTTATTTTGGTGAATTAAATAGGTGAAGAACCCAACTTTGGAAGGGTGTTTTGTCACTATCATACAAGATGTCTATTGACATACAAACTCGTGTTATCATAAGACATGGTTGTGCTCATCCACTTGCTGAGTATATTTACAAGCACTACCTATATGATCTTGGTGTTTGTTTGAAGTATAATTCTCAATTTGAGACAGTGGAGATAATGATAAATCAAGAGAAGACTCGCCATTGGGAAGAATATGATAGTAATCTTCTGCTTTTTTCTTTGGGGTCTATTGGGTCAACCAAGGATAATTTTGTGGGCATATATGATATCTACCATAACCTAAAAGCATGGCCTCCCATGTATACGAAGGTTTCTCGAGCACTTCCCAAAGATTCTAATTTCTAAAAACAGCTGATTGACTCATGGTGACTTTATCCAATAAGGTGTCAGAGTGACGTGTTGGTATGTTATCCAAGTTGGTGTCCAGAGTTACATTTGGTATATATTGGTATCAAACTCACAAAATATGTGTTGTTGTATTTTGCATTTGTATCGAGCTACAATTGTTGTAATAAAGTTGTAGTTGTTTTTTTGATGGGGATTATATATTTGGGGACGACATGTCGGAATGGGTTGGATGGAATGGACCTATTTTGGGGTCGTTACATTTGGTATCGTAGCTTGGGGATATGATCTCCGCATGAGATCGGATTAGAACTAGAGGGAGAGATGAGTAAATCCTTCGCTAAAGGTGTCCTACCTAAGCTTATTTGTCGGGTCACCATAATATCGGATATTATGTGATATGTTAATTTGTTAAATTAACCCTTGTTTTGAAGTCGTATATTCTCTAGAATGATATCCAAATATGTGAGATGAGCAATGGAGAAATCATGATGATGGGGAGATAGAATCAAATGAAAACAAGGTATTCTCAACTCTTTGAAATACTGTGCACGTAAATTTTGGGACTTAAATTTCATAAGGAGGGAGATTGTAAGACCCCTAATTTTATGAAATAAAAGTATTCAATTTTTTATAATTACTATTCATGAGTTACTATTCATGAGTTACTATTCACGAAGTTACTATTCACGAAGTTACTATTCATGAGTTACTATTCACGAAGTTACTATTCACGAAAGTTACTATTCACGAAGTTACTATTCACGAGTACTATTCATAAGCATGATAATTTTTTTTTTCGTAAGAAGGCATTACTCAATAATCATATAAAGAATTATCGCTCAATATTATATTTTATCGATTCAATAATTGCTACGTTGATATTTTATATTTATTGTTGTTTCAATAATTATCACTAAGACAAGATTTTCCATTATCTGAGCAATAATTCATATTATCCAATAATATTATTGATAACATTATTGGCAATGTCTAGAAAGTTCGTCTAAGGAGAGGTTTGGTCACCTAATCAAGGCCAATTAAGGAGAAATTTTATCGAAAGCCCCTCTTCCTGGAACCGCTCGGTTGTCAATATTGTGATTATGTAATATTATTTGTGAATAATTAATTATTGATTTTTATGATGAGAAAAATATTTATTTTATGTGGATATAGATGGAGAAAATTTTTAAAGTGACAATTGTTGAAAATTAATATTTTATCTTTTTCTGATAAAATAATTCATTTAAATATATTATTTTAATAATATATTAATGGTGATATTTTTACAGTGAATGTGGAATATATGAGTATATGAGGAGGAAGAATATTTTTGTGGCAATAAATGTTTAAAACATGTTTTGTGTGTCGGTGGACCCCATTATCGATCAAATTTGATTATAATCGTAAAATCGCCCGCTTGTGGATTTCTGGTCAATTTTTGTTTGGAATTTGAAAAACTTTCTTCTGCAAAGTTGTAGAGAATTGAATTTCCTATAAAAACTCGCGAGATTCGAATTTTCTGATAAAAGAGATATTTATTATGAATTATTGAAGTTCCGAAGTTCCGAAATAATTGATTTTTGAAAGTTTTAATTAATTTTAATAACAAAAACGTTTTTTTTTTTTTTGACATTATTAGTGGCTGAATTCAGATGGTCAGATGGTCAGAGTGGGCTTAGGAATTTAATATATATTATATTAATATTTTATTAAATTTTCGCTTTGGTGTTCTAAGCATTTTCCTATAAATAGGTGCTTAGGTTAGAATTGAAAATCACACCGTAAAATCAGTTTTTCTATTTCTCTATATTATCGAGTATTCTTGTGAGTATTTTGAGTATATTTTGAGTATTTCTATATACTGCAAGTTCGTTTCAATAAGTTATTCCAAATGTAAGTATCGCTTTTTTCGAGGTAAGTGGATAGTAAGGATTTAAGGGTTATTATGTTTTTAGTTTGAAATTTTTCTGGACCTTCAAAATTCTGGAAAAATTTGAAATGATATTTTGATGAGTTTTTAGATTGTGTCCAAAATGGCGATTTTTGGATGTATAGATTTAGAGTTATGGATTTTATGAGAAAAGACTATTTTAAAAGTAACTATTTATAACTCCTTGTGGTTAACTCCAAAATTGATGAAATTTTTATTGGGAGTACATCTATATAATATCAGTATACCGTGTAAATTTCAGAATTTTTGGATAAAAGTATAATTTATGATAAATGTTTAAATATTCGGTGGTTTTGGCCATATGAAAAATAGTAAATGAATTTTTAAAATTTTGAGAAAAATATATGTTCAATATGGGACTATGTTATACTAAATCCCAGAAAAGAAATATTTTGGAACTGATTTGGTATTTTCATGAAAATATTCTAGTTATGAGTAAATGAATTAAATATGTTATGTGAAGTAAGAAAATTAGAAATATGATTTTATGGTTTGAGAATCATATATGAGGTATATGCAGATTTTTGATGAGGGTTTTAGTTATTGGTGATGAAATTTTATGAGTTTGGCATTTTATGATGATTAAATGCATTAATTAGTAAAGTGTAAACAATTTAATTAAATTGTTTATAAGTTTGAGAAATGATTAAAATATTATTATAATATTAATAATATTAGATTATGAGATTTCTAAGTGATTTATAACATTTTGATTAAGGTGTTATAAATATGGATATGAATTTTATTATGAAACTTTATCTTTTCGTATCGAGGTTACTTTACGCACGATACTTGACTATGTATTTAACACGGGTACTATTCATTTTAAAAATTGGTTTCTTTTTCTAACCAAATTATAGTTGATTTATGAATATTACTCTTGAGATTAAATCTAGATGTTTTGATTATATTATTTTTATATAACATTCTTATAACCCTAATGATGATATTTCTTCGACTCGAGTGTAAAGATGGGTAGATTATTGGTATGATCGTGACTATAGGTTCTCTTCGCCAAGAGGGAAAAAGTTGAATTGTGATCTGGTATGATCATGACCATTGAATTTACAATTGAATATTTTTAACTTAAGTGCAAAGGTGAATCGATCAAATGGTTATAATTATTGTTATATAACTTCCGAGATGATTATGTATTTCTTTGATATATGAATATCTTCGCTCGATATACAAAGATGACTGTTGTTGAATGAATATCTTTAATTTCAGAAGTGCAAAGATGAATTATTGATGAATATCTTTGGCTCAGATCGCAAAGATGACTGTTGTTGAATATCTTTTAAATCTCAGAAAGTGCAAAAGATGAATTATTGATGAATATCTTTCGCTCAGAATGCAAAGACGACTGTTGTTGAATATCTTTAGCCTGTAGTGCAAAGATGAATTATTGATGAATATGAATGCAAAGATGAATTATTGATGAAGGCAAAGATGAATTATCGATGAATATCAGAATGAATGCAAAGATGACCGTTGTTGAATATCTTTAGCCCAGTAGTGCAAAGATGAATTATTGATGAATATCTTTGGCTCAGAATGCAAAGATGACTGTTGTTGAATATCTTAGCTTCAGTAGGCAAAGATGAATTATTGATGAATATCTTTGGCTCGTAATGCAAAGATGACTCGTTGTTGAATATCTTTAATTCAGTAGTGTAAAGATGAACTGTTGATGAATATCTTCGACCCGTGGTGCAAAAAGATGAATTTATTAGTATGATTATGAACATGTGAACCTGTGGATTTGGTATAACCATGATATTTGATGTTTTGTGTAAAGACAGTGATGAAAATTATCTTCGCCCCGGATGAGAAGAGGAATTTAGAATCACAATTATGATTATGAAGTTATTCATATGATTGTGGAAAGGAACTGCTGATTGATGTTACAGGATAAAACATTGTTGGTGGACTTTTAACGTGGAGAAGACAATAGATTTTATAGTCTATTCGACTCTTTTAATGGATCGCTTCGTTCTACCGCAACTATGGTTGAAAAGTTTTATCATCTACCATATGTTCTAAATCTCGATTTATTATCGATGAAGACTATTGATAATTTATTTATCTTTAGTCATAATATTCTTTATCGAGCTAGTTGTGCTCACCCTTTTGTTTCACAATTCCTTTCGTGTAATAAAAGTGTAGTGGGTTGAAATGAGATAACAAAGGAATAGAACGGTGGTCTATAGTTGTTGAGGTTCTCCCTAAAGAGTATGAAAATAATTTTATTGAGGGCTTTTAGTGTGTCAGATTTTATACATCATTTAATAGTTATTTTTGGTGAATTAAATAGGTGAGGCTAACCCAACTTTGGAAGGGTGTTTTGTCACTATCATACAAGATGTCTAATGACATACAAACTCGTGTTATCATAAGACATGGTTGTGCTCATCCACTTTGTCGAGTATATTTATGAAAGCACTACCTATATGATCTTGGTGTTTGTTTGAAGTATAATTTCAATTTGAGACATGATGGAGATAATGATAAATCAAGAGAAGACTCGCCATTGGGAAGAATATGATAGTAATCTTCTCGCTTTTCTTTGGGGGTCTATATCGGGTCAACCAAGGATAATTTTGCGGGCCATATGATATCTACCATAACCTAAAAAGCATGGCCTCCCATGTACGAAGGTTTCTCGAGCACTTCCCAAAGATTCTAATTTCTAAAAGCTTTTTGACTATACTTTTATGTAAGGTGTCATGGTGACGTGTTATCCAAGTTGGTGTCCAGAGTTACATTTGGTATATATTGGTATCAAAACTCACAAAATATGTGTGGTTGTTGTATTTTGCACGACAATTGTTGTAATAAAGTTGTAGTTGTTTTTTTCACTCAATGGGTTGGATGGAATGGACCTGCACTACATTGGTATCGTAGCTATAAGTAAAGAGCCCCGAGAATGGGTTGGATGGAATGGACCTATTTTGGGGTCGTTACATTGGTGATCGAGCTGGGATATGATCATTTGCATGAGAGTTTGGGATTAGATTAGAATCAGGAGGGACTAGGAGAGGAGTAAATCCTTCGCTAAAGGTGTCCTACCTAAGCTTATTTGTTGATTGGGTCACCATAATATCGGATATTATGTGATATGTTAATTTGTTAAATTAACCCTTGTTTTGAAGTCGTATTCTAGAATGATATCCTCAAATACGTGAGAGATGAGAAATGGAGAAATCATGATGACAGGGAGATAGAATCGAAATGAAAACAAGGTATTCTCAACTCTTTGAAATACTGTGTACGTAAATTTTGGGACTAAATTTCATAAGGAGGGGAGATTGTAAGACCCCTAATTTTATGAAATAAAAGTATTCAATTTTTTATAATTACTATTCATGAGTTAGTTATTCATGAGTTACTATTCACGAAGTTACTATTCACGAAGTTACTATTCACGAGTTACTATTCACGAGTTACTATTCACGAAAGTTACTATTCACGAAGTTAAAGTTACTATTCACTTTAGTACTATTCATGAAGCATGATAATTTTTTTTTTCGTAGAAGAAGGCATTACTCAATAATTTATAAAGAATTATCGCTCAATATTATATTTTATCGATTCAATAATTGCTACGTTGATATTTTATATTATTGTTGTTTCAATAATTATCACTAAGACAAGATTTTCCATTATCGAGCAATAATTCATATTATCCTAATAATATTATTGGATAACATTATTGGCAATGTCTAGAAAGTTCGTCTAAGGAGAGGTTTGGTCACCTAATCAAGCGCTACCAAGAAGGAGAAATTTTATCGAAGCCCTCTTTCCGGGAACCCGCTCTGGTTGTCAATATTGTGATTATGTAATATTATTTGTGAATAATTAATTATTGATTTTTATGATGAGAAAATATTTATTTTATGTGGATATAGATGGAGAAAATTTTTAAAGTGACAATTGTTGAAAATTAATATTTTATCTTTTTCTGATAAAATAATTCATTTAAATATATTATTTTAATAATATATTAATGGTGATATTTTTACAGTGAATGTGGAATATATGAGTATATGAGGAGGAAGAATATTTTTGTGGCAATAAATGTTTAAAACATGTTAAACATGTTGGTGGACCCCATTATCGATCGAAATTTGATTATAATCGTAAAATCGCCTCTCGCTTGTGGATTTCGGTCAATTTTTGTTTGGAATTTGGAAAAACTTTCTTTCGCAAAGTTGTAGAGAATTGAATTTCCTATAAAAACTCGCGAGATTCGAATTTTCTGATAAAAGAGATATTTATTATGAATTATTGAAGTTCCGAAGTTCCGAAATAATTGATTTTTGAAAGTTTTAATTAATTTTAATAACAAAAACGTTTTTTTTTTTTTTGACATCATTATGTGGCTGAATTCAGATGGTCGAGATGAAAGTGGGCTTAGGAATTTAATATATATTATATTAATATTTTATTAAATTTTCTCGCTTTGGTGTTCTAAAGATTTTCCTATAAATAGGTGTAGCTTAGGTTAGAATTGAAAATCACACCGTAAACTCAAGTTTTTTTTCTCTATATTATCGAGTTTATTCTTGTGAGTATTTTGAGTATATTTTGAGTATTTCTATACGGTGCAAGTTCGTTCAAAGTCGTTATTCCAAATGTAAGATCCGCTTTTTCGAGGTAAGGGATAGTAAAGGGATTTTAAGGGTTATTATGTTTTTAGTTTGAAATTTTTCTGGATCTTCAAAATTCTGGAAAAATTTGAAATGATATTTTGATGAGTTTTTAGATTGTGTCCAAAATGGCGATTTTTGGATGTATAGATTAGAGTTATGGATTTTATGAGAAAAGACTATTTTAAAAGTAACTATTTATAACTCCTTGTGGTTAACTCCAAAATTGATGAAATTTTTATTGGGAGTACATCTATATAATATCAGTATACCGTATTAATTTCAGAATTTTTGGATAAAAGTATAATTTATGATAAATGTTTAAATATTCGGTGGTTTTGGCCATATGAAAAATAGTAAATGAATTTTTAAAATTTTGAGAAAAAATATATGTTCAATATGGGACTATGTTATACTAAATCCCAGAAAAGAAATATTTTTGGAACTGATTTGGTATTTTTCATGAAAATATTCTAGTTATGAGTAAATGAAGTAAATATGTTATGTGAAGTAAGAAAATTAGAAAATACGATTTTATGGCTTGAGAATCATATATGAGGTATATGCAGATTTTTGATGAGGGTTTTAGTTATTGGTGATGAAATTTTATGAGTTTGGCATTTTATGATGATTAAATGCATTAATTAGTAAAGTGTAAACAATTTAATTAAATTGTTTATAAGTTTGAGAAATGATTAAAATATTATTATAATATTAATAATATTAGATTATGAGATTTCTAAGTGATTTATAACATTTGGATTAAGGTGTTATAAATATGGATATGAATTTTATTATGAAACTTTATCTTTTCGTGTCGAGGTTCTTTACGCACGACGATACGGGGACTACGTATTTAATACGGGTACTATTCATTTAAAAATTGGTTTCTTTTTTCTAACCAAATTATAGTTGATTTATGAATATTACTCTTGAGATTAAATCTAGATGTTTTGATTTATATTATTTTTATATAACATTCTTATAACCCTAATGATGATATTCTCTTCGACTTGAGTGTAAAGATGGGTAGATTATTGGTACGATCGTGACTATAGGTTCTCTTTGGCCAAGAAGGAAAAAGTTGAATTGTTGATCGGTATGATCATGACCATTGAATTTACAATTGAATATTTTTAACTTAAGTGCAAAGGTGAATCGATCAACATGGTTATAATTATTGTTATATAACTTCCGATTATGATGATTATGAATATTCTTCGATATATGAATATCTTTCGCTCGCAGTGCAAAGATGACTTGTTGTTGAATATATCTTTATCTTCAAAAGCAAAAAGATGAATTATTGATGAATATCTTTTGCTCAGTAATCGCAAAGATGACTGTTGTTGAATATCTTTGCTTTGTAGAGCAAAAGATGAATTATCGATGAATATCTTCGCTCAGAATGCAAAGACGACTGTTGTTGAATATCTTTTGCCGTAGTGCAAAGATGAATTATTGATGAATATCTTTCGCTCGTAATGCAAAGACGACTGTTGTTGAATATCTTTAAATCAGTAGTGCAAAGATGAATTATTGATGAATATCTTTGGCTCGTAATGCAAAGATGACCTGTTGTTGAATATCTTTAGCCTGTAGGGCAAAGATGAATTATTGATGAATATCTTTGGCTCGTAATGCAAAGATGACTCGTTGTTGAATATCTTTTACCGTAGTGTAAAGATGAATCTGTTGATGAATATCTCTTCAATTGCGTGGTGCAAAGATGAATTTATTAGTATGATTACGTAACAGAACCGTGATTTGGTATAACCATGATATTTGATGTTTCGTAAAGACAGTGATGAAAATTATCTTCGCCCCGGATGAGAAGAGGAATTTAGAATCACAATTATGATTATGAAGTTATTCATATGATTGTGGAAAGGAACTGCTGATTGATGTTACAGGATAAAACATTGTTGGTGGACTTTAAATGGAGAAGACAATAGACTTTTTATAGTCTATTCGACTCTTTTAATGGATCGCTCGTCTACCGCAACTATGGTTGAAAAGTTTTATCATCTACCATATGTTCTAAATCCGATTTATTCGATGAAGACTATTGATAATTTATTTATCTTTAGTCATAATATTCTTTATCGAGCTAGTTGTGCTCACCCTTTTGTTTCACAATTCCTTTCGTGTAATAAAAGTGTAGTTGGGTCGAAGTGGAGATAACAAGGAATAGAAACTATGGTCTATAGTTGTTGAGGTTCTCCCTAAAGAGTATGAAAATAATTTTATTGAGGGCTTTAGTGTGTCAGATTTTATACATCATTTAATAGTTATTTTGGTGAATTAAATAGGTGAGGCGAACCCAACTTTGAAGGGTGTTTTGTCACTATCATACAAGATGTCTAATGACATACAAACTCGTGTTATCATAAGACATGGTTGTGCTCATCCACTTTGTCGAGTATATTTACGAGCACTACCTATATGATGATTGGTGTTTGTTTGAAGTATAATTTTCAATTTGAGACAATGGAGATAATGATAAATCAAGAGAAGACTCGCCATTGGGAAGAATATGATAGTAATCTTCTCGCTTTTCTTTTTGGGGTCTATGGGTCAACCAAGGATAATTTCGTGGCCATATGATATCTACCATAACCTAAAAGCATGGCCTCCCACGTACGAAGGTTTCTCGAGCACTTCCCAAAGATTCTAATTTCTAAAACAGCTTTTTGATCGTACCTTTATGTAAGGTGTCATGGTGACGTGTTATCCAAGTTGGTGTCCAGAGTTACATTTGGTATATATTGGTATCAAAACTCACAAAATATGTGTTGTTGTATTTTTGCACGACAATTGTTGTAATAAAGTTGTAGTTGTTTTTCGCATCATATATTTGGCGACTCGTAATGGGTTGGATGGAATGGACCTATTTTGGGGTCGTTACATTTGGTATCGAGCTTGGGGATATGATCTCCAATGAGATCGGGATTAGAACTAGAGGGGAGAGATGAGTAAATCCTTCGCTAAAGGTGTCCTACCTAAGCTTATTTTGTTGGTCACCATAATATCGGGATATTATGTGATATGTTAATTTGTTAAATTAACCCTTGTTTTGAAGTCGTATTCTAGAATGATATCTCAAATATGTGAGATGAAAGATGGAGAAATCATGATGATGTGGGGAGATAGAATCAAAATAAAAACAAGGTATTCTCAACTCTTTGAAATACTGTGCACGAAATTTTGGGACTAAATTTCATAAGGAGGGAGATTGTAAGACCCCAAATTTTATGAAATAAAAGTATTCAATTTTTTATAATTACTATTCATGAGTTACTATTCATGAGTTACTATTCACGAAGTTACTATTCATGAAAGTTACTATTCACGAAAGTTACTATTTAGTTACTATTCAGAAAGTTACTATTCACGAGTTACTATTCAAGTACTATTCATGAAGCATGATATTTTTTTTTTTCGAAGAAGGCATTACTCAATAATCATTAAGAATTACTGCTCAATATTATATTTTATCGATTCAATAATTGCTACGCTGATATTTTATATTATTGTTGTTTCAATAATTATCACTACAGACAAGATATTTTTTCCATTATCGAAGCAATAATTCATATTATCTGAATAATATTATTGGATAACATTATTGGCAATGTCTAGAAAGTTTCGCTTCAAGGAGAGGTTTGGTCACCTAATTGCATGCCAAGAAGAAGAGAAATTTTTATCGAAAGCCCCCTCTTCCCGGAACCGCCTCGTTGTCAATATTGTGATTATGTAATATTATTTGTGAATAATTAATTATTGATTTTATGATGAGAAAAATATTTATTTTATGTGGATATAGATGGAGAAAATTTTAAAGTGACAATTGTTGAAAATTAATATTTTATCTTTTTCCGATAAAATAATTCATTTAAATATATTATTTTAATAATATATTAATGGTGATATTTTTACAATGAATGTGGAATATATGAGTATATGAGGAGGAAGAATATTTTGTGGCAATAAATGTTTAAAACATGTTTGTGTGTTGGTGGACCCCATTTCTCGATCGAAATTTGATTATGAATTTGTAAAATCGTCTGCATTTGTGATTTTTGGTCAATTTTTGTTTGGAATTTGGAAAAACTTTCTTCCGCAAAGTTGTAGAGAATTGAATTTCCTATAAAAACTCATGAGATTCGAATTTTCTGATAAAAGAGATATTTATTATGAATTATTGAAGTTCAAGTTCAAATAATTGATTTTTGAAAGTTTTAATTAATTTTAATAACAAAAACGTTTTTTTTTTTTTGACATCATTATTAGTGGCTGAATTCAGATGGTCGGATGGTCGAGTGGGCTTAGGAATTTAATATATATTATATTAATATTTTATTAAATTTTCGCTTTGGTGTTCTAAGCATTTTCCTATAAATAGGTGCTTAGGTTAGAATTGAAAATCACACCGTAAACTCAAGTTTTCTTTTCTCTATATTATCGAGTTTATTCTTGTGAGTATTTTGAGTATATTTTGAGTATTTCTATACGGTGCAAGTTCGTTTCGGCGTTATTCCAAATGTAAGTATCGCTTGCTTTTCGAGGTAGAGGATAGTAAAAGGATTTTAAGTGGTTATTATGTTTTTAGTTTCGAAATTTTTCTGGATCTTCAAAATTCTGGAAAAATTTGAAATGATATTTTGATGAGTTTTTTAGATTGTGTCCAAAATGGCGATTTTGGATGTATAGATTAGAGTTATGGATTTTATGAGAAAAGACTATTTTAAAAGTAACTATTTATAACTCCTTGTGGTTAACTCCAAAATTGATGAAATTTTTATTGGGAGTACATCTATATAATATCAGTATACCGTATTAATTTCAGAATTTTTGGATAAAAGTATAATTTATGATAAATGTTTAAATATTCGGTGGTTTTGGCCATATGAAAAATAGTAAATGAATTTTTAAAATTTGAGAAAAATATATGTTCAATATGGGACTATGTTATGCTAAATCCCAGAAAAGAAATATTTTTGGAACTGATTTGGTATTTTTCATGAAAATGTTCTAGTTATGAATAAATGAATTAAATATGTTATGTGAAGTAAGAAAATTAGAAAATATGATTTTATGGTTTGAGAATCATATATGAGGTATATGCAGATTTTTGATGAGGGTTTTAGTTATTGGTGATGAAATTTTATGAGTTTGGCATTTTATGATGATTAAATGCATTAATTAGTAAAGTGTAAACAATTTAATTAAATTGTTTATAAGTTTTAGAAATGATTAAAATATTATTATAATATTAATAATATTAGATTATGAGATTTCTAAGTGATTTATAACATTTGGATTAAGGTGTTATAAATATGGATATGAATTTTATTATGAAACTTTATCTTTTCGTATCGAGGTTACTATACGCACGATACTACGGATTACGTATTAATACGGGTACTATTCACTTAAAAATTGGTTTTTTTTTCTAACCAAATTATAGTTGATTTATGAATATTACTCTTGAGATTAAATCTAGATGTTTTGATTATATTGATTTTTTTTATATAACATTCTTATAACCCTAATGATGATATTTCTTCGACTCGAGTGTAAAGATGGGTAGATTATTGGTATGATCGTGACTATAGGTTCTCTTTGGCTAGTAGGGAAAAAGTTGAATTGTCGGATCGGTATGATCATGACCATTGAATTTACAATTGAATATTTTTAACTTAAGTGCAAAGGTGAATCGATCAACATGGTTATAATTATTGTTATATAACTTCCGAAATGATTATGTATTTCTTTGATATATGAATATCTTTCGCTCGTTGTGCAAAGATGACTTGTTGTTGAATATCTTTAGCCTCAGTAGTGCAAAGATGAATTATTGATGAATATCTTCGCTCAGAATGCAAAGACGATTGTTGAATATCTTTAACCAGAATTGCAAAGATGAATTATCGATGAATATCTTTCGCTCGTAATGCAAAGACGACTGTTGTTGAATATCTTTATTCAGTAGATGAAAGATGAATTATTGATGAATATCTTTGGCTCGTAATGCAAAGATGATTATTGTTGAATATCTTTTGCCTCAGAGTGCAAAAGATGAATTATTGATGAATATCTTTGGCTGTGAATGCAAAGACGACTGTTGTTGAATATCTTTGCTTTGTAGTGCAAAGATGAATTATTGATGAATATCTTTGGCTCGTAATGCAAAGATGACTGTTGTTGAATATCTTTAGCTTTGTAGGCAAAAGATGAATTATTGATGAATATCTTTGGCTCGTAATGCAAAGATGACCGTTGTTGAATATCTTTAGCTCAGTAGTGTAAAGATGAATCTGTTGATGAATATCTTCAATTCGTGGTGCAAAGATGAATTTATTAGTATGATTATGAATGTGAACCGTGATTTGGTATAACCATGATATTTGATGTTTTTCGTAAAGACAGTGATGATGAAATTATCTTCATTCCGGATGAGAAGAGGAATTTAGAATCACAATTATGATTATGAAGTTATTCATATGATTGTGGAAAGGAACCGCTGATTGATGTTACAGGATAAAACATTGTTGGTGGACTTTTAATGTGGAGAAGACAATAGATTTTATAGTCTATTCGACTCTTTTAATGGATCGCTTCATTCACCGCAACTATGGTTGAAAAGTTTTATCATCTACCATATGTTCTAAATCTCGATTGACATCGATGAAGACTATTGATAATTTATTTATCTTTAGTCATAATATTCTTTATCGAGCTAGTTGTGCTCACCCTTTTGTTTCACAATTCCTTTCGTGTAATAAAAGTGTATTGGGTCGAAAGGAGATAACAAGGAATAGAATGGTGGTCTATAGTTGTTGAGGTTCTCCCTAAAGAGTATGAAAATAATTTTATTGAGGGCTTTAGTGTGTCAGTATTTTATACATCATTTAATAGTTATTTTTGGTGAATTAAATAGGGTGAGGCGAACCCAACTTTGGAAGGGTGTTTTGTCACTATCATACAAGATGTCTAATGACATACAAACTCGTGTTATCATAAGACATGGTTGTGCTCATCCACTTGCTGAGTATATTTACGAGCACTACCTATATGATCTTGGTGTTTGTTTGAAGTATAATTCTCAATTTGAGACAGTGGAGATAATGATAAATCAAGAGAAGACTCGCCATTGGGAAGAATATGATAGTAATCTTCTCGTTTTTCTTTGGGGTCTATTGGGTCAACCAAGGATAATTCTGTGGCCATATGATATCTACCATAACCTAAAAGCATGGCCTCCCATGTACGAAGGTTTCCTTGAGCACTTCCCAAAGATTCTAATTTCTAAAACAGTTTTTGACTGTACCTTTATGTAAGGTGTCATGGTGACGTGTTATCCAAGTTGGTGTCCAGAGTTACATTTGGTATATATTGGTATCAAAACTCACAAAATATGTGTTGTTGTATTTTGCACGACAATTGTTGTAATAAAGTTGTAGTTATTTTTCGTACCATATATTTGGCGACTCAGAATGGGTTGGATGGAATGGACCTATTTTGGGGTCGTTACATTTGGTATCAGAGCTTGGGGATATGATCTCCTAAGATAGGAGATCGGGATTAGAACTAGGAGGGGAGAGATGAGTAAATCCTTCGCTAGTGTGTCCTACCTAAGCTTATTTGTTGGTCAGTCATAATATCGGGATATTATGTGATATGTTAATTTGTTAAATTAACCCTTGTTTTGAAGCTGTATTCTAGAATGATATCTCAAATAAGGTGGAGATGAAAGAAATGGAGAAATCATGATGATTGGGGAGATAGAAATCGAAATGAAAACAAGGTATTCTCAACTCTTTGAAATACAGTAACGTAAATTTTTGGGGACTAAATTTCATAAGGAGGGAGATTGTAAGACCCCGAATTTTATGAAATAAAAGTATTCAATTTTTATAATTACTATTATTACTATTCACGAGTTACTATTCACGAAGTTACTATTCATGAGTTACTATTCACGAAGTTACTATTCATGAGTTACTATTCACGAAAGTTACTATTCACTAGTACTATTCATGAAGCATGATAATTTTTTTTTCGTAGAAGAAGGCATTACTCAATAATCAAGTATAAAGAATTCTTGATCAATATTATATTTTATCGATTCAATAATTGCTACGTTGATATTTTATATTATTGTTGTTTCAATAATTATCACAAGTACACAAGATTTTCCATTATCGAAGCAATAATTCATATTATCTGAATAATATTATTGGATAACATTATTGGCAATGTCTAGAAAGTTCATCTATAAGAGAGGTTTGGTCACCTAATCATACCATTGTTAAGGAGAAATTCTTATTGAAAGCCCTCTTTCCTCGGAACCGCACGGTTGTCAATATTGTGATTATGTAATATTATTTGTGAATAATTAATTATTGATTTTTATGATGAGAAAATATTTATTTTATGTGGATATAGATGGAGAAAATTTTTAAAGTGACAATTGTTGAAAATTAATATTTTATCTTTTTACGATAAAATAATTCATTTAAATATATTATTTTAATAATATATTAATGGTGATATTTTTTTACAATGAATGTGGAATATATGAGTATATGAGGAGGAAGAATATTTTTGTTACAATAAATGTTTAAAACATGTTAAACATGTCGGTGGACCCCATTTCTCGAATCGAAATTTGATTATAATTTGTAAAATCGTCATTTGTGGATTTTGGTCAATTTTGTTTGGAATTTGGAAAAACTTTCTTCTGCAAAGTTGTAGAGAATTGAATTTCCTATAAAAACTCATGAGATTCGAATTTTTCTGATAAAAGAGATATTTATTATGAATTATTGAAGTTCAAGTTCAAATAATTGATTTTTGAAAGTTTTAATTAATTTTAATAACAAAAACGTTTTTTTGTTTTTGTCATTATTAGTGGCTGAATTGGATGGTCAGATGGTCGAGTGGGCTTAGGAATTTAATATATATTATATTAATATTTTATTAAATTTTCGCTTTGGTGTTCTAAGCATTTTCCTATAAATAGGGTGCTTAGGTTAGAATTGAAAATCACACCGTAAACTCCAAGTTTTTTCTCTATATTATCGGCGTATTCTTGTGAGTATTTTGAGTATATTTTGAGTATTTCTATACGGTGCAAGTTCGATTCGGCGTTATTCCAAATGTAATCTTCGCTCTTTTGAGGTAAGGTAGTAAAGGATTTTAAGGGTTATTATGTTTTTAGTTTCGAAATTTTCTGGATCTTCAAAATTCTGGAAAAATTTGAAATGATATTTTGATGAGTTTTGTAGAGTGTGTCCAAAAATGGCGATTTTGGATGTATAGATTAGAGTTATGGATTTTATGAGAAAAGACTATTTTAAAAGTAACTATTTATAACTCCTTGTGGTTAACTCCAAAATTGATGAAATTTTTTATTGGGAGTACATCTATATAATATCAGTATACCGTATTAATTTCAGAATTTTGGATAAAAGTATAATTTATGATAAATGTTTAAATATTCGGTGGTTTTGGCCATATGAAAAATAGTAAATGAATTTTTTAAATTTTGAGAAAAAATATATGTTCAATATGGGACTATGTTATGCTAAATCCCAGAAAAGAAATATTTTTGGAACTGATTTGGTATTTTTCATGAAAATGTTCTAGTTATGAATAAATGAATTAAATATGTTATGTGAAGTAAGAAAATTAGAAAATATGATTTTATGGTTTGAGAATCATATATGAGGTATATGCAGATTTTTGATGAGGGTTTTAGTTATTGGTGATGAAATTTTATGAGTTTGGCATTTTATGATGATTAAATGCATTAATTAGTAAAGTGTAAACAATTTAATTAAATTGTTTATAAGTTTGAGAAATGATTAAAATATTATTATAATATTAATAATATTAGATTATGAGATTTCTAAGTGATTTATAACATTTGGATTAAGGTGTTATAAATATGGATATGAATTTTATTATGAAACTTTATCTTTTAAGTATCGAGGTTACTTATGCACGTATCACGGGACTACGTATTTGAATCACGGGTACTATTCACGAAAAATTGGTTTCTTTTTCTAACCAAATTATAGTTGATTTATGAATATTACTCTTGAGATTAAATCTAGATGTTTTGATTATATTATTTTTATATAACATTCTTATAACCCTAATGATGATATTTCTCTTTGACTTGAGTGTAAAGATGGGTAGATTATTGGTATGATCGTGACCATAGGTTCTCTTTGGCCAGTAGGGAAAAAGTTGAATTGTGACTGGTATGATCATGACCATTGAATTTACAATTGAATATTTTTAACTTAAGTGCAAAGGTGAATTGATCAACATGGTTATAATTATTGTTATATAACTTCTGAGATGATTATGTATTTCTTTGATATATGAATATCTTTGGCTCGTTGTACAAAGATGACCTGTTGTTGAATATCTTTAGCCTGTAGTGCAAAGATGAATTATTGATGAATATCTTTGGCTCGTACTGCAAAGATGACCTGTTGTTGAATATCTTTGGCACTGTGAGTGAAAAAGATGAATTATTGATGAATATCTTTGGCTCGTAATGCAAAGATGACCTGTTGTTGAATATCTTTAGCCTGTAGTGCAAAGATGAATTATTGATGAATATCTTTGGCTCGTAATGCAAAGATGACCTGTTGTTGAATATCTTTGCTTTTTGTAGTAAAAGATGAATTATTGATGAATATCCTTGGCTCGTAATGCAAAGATGACTGTTGTTGAATATCTTTGCTTTGTAGGGCAAAGATGAATTATTGATGAATATCTTTGGCTCGTAATGCAAAGATGACTCATTGTTGAATATCTTTAGCTTTGTAGTGTAAAGATGAAGCTGTTGATGAATATCTTTGACCGTGGTGCAAAAAGATGAATTTATTAGTATGATTATGAAGCAGAGGCGTGATTTGGTATAACCATGATATTTGATGTTTTCGTAAAGTAAAACGGTGATGAAAATTATCTTCGTCCGGATGAGAAGAGGAATTTAGAATCACAATTATGATTATGAAGTTATTCATATGATTGTGGAAAGGAACCGCTGATTGATGTTACAGGATAAAACATTGTTGGTGGACTTTTAATGTGGAGAAGACAATAGATTTTATAGTCTATTGACTCTTTTAATGGATCGCTTCGTTCGTTCCGCAACTATGGTTGAAAAGTTTTATCATCTACCATATGTTCTAAATCTACGATTTATTCTCGATGAAGACTATTGATAATTTATTTATCTTTAGTCATAATATTCTTTCCTGAGCTAGTTGTGCTCACCCTTTTGTTTCACAATTCCTTTCAGGTAATAAAAGTGTAGCTGGGTTGAGCGGAGATAACAAGGGAATAGAACGGTGGTCTATAGTTGTTGAGGTTCTCCCTAAAGAGTATGAAAATAATTTTATTGAGGGCTTTAGTGTCAGATTTTATACATCATTTAATAGTTATTTTGGTGAATTAAATAGGGTGAAGGCGAACCCAACTTTGGAAGGGTGTTTTGTCACTATCATACAAGATGTCTAATGACATACAAACTCGTGTTATCATAAGACATGGTTGTGCTCATCCACTTCTTGTCGAGTATATTTACGAAAGCACTACCTATATGATCTTGGTGTTTGTTTGAAGTATAATTCTCAATTTGAGACAAGTGGAGATAATGATAAATCAAGAGAAGACTCGCCATCGGGAAGAATATGATAGTAATCTTCTTCGTTTTTCTTTGGGGTCTATTAGGGTCAACCAAGGATAATTCTGTGGCCATATGATATCTACCATAACCTAAAAGCATGGCCTCCCATGTGCACGAAGGTTTCTTGAGCACTTCCCAAAGATTCTAATTTCTAAAACAGCTTTTATTTATACCTTTATGTAAGGTGTCATGGTGACGTGTTATCCAAGTTGGTGTCCAGAGTTACATTTGGTATATATTGGTATCAAAACTCATAAAATATGTGTTGTTGTATTTTGCAACGACAATTGTTGTAATAAAGTTGTAGTTGTTTTTCGTACCATATATTTGGCGACTCGAGAATGGGTTGGATGGAATGGACCTATTTTGGGGTCGTTACAAAGGGTCTTAAGGAATAAGTCAAAGTATAACTCATCATACACAAGATACTATGATGATCTCAAGTCCAAGGATCACTTGTCTTACTATCACTATAGAATTCCTATTGACAGCAAATAAAACTCCATTAGGTATTCCTTTAGCGAGCCACGTTCAAATTGAACTTATTCTCTAATAAGCACCTACATACTTGCTTTAGTGTCTCCACACAAATGATCATGAGATCAATCATCCTCATCCAATGAGCAAGCAAAGAACGTATGTACCAATCTATCCGGATTCACTAATCCCCAATTTAGTAATCCAATGATTGGGAACTATTTTAGTTTTAAGCTTTCTAAGAATTTAGATCTCATTAGAATGATCATCATCATTATTCTAAAAGCATTGCTTAAAACTATGGGTTTATCACATATTGTAAAACAAAGATCATGTAGATAATTAAAAGCCTTTAATAAATTAATACTTTTTATTAATAAATGAATAAGATTGTTACAAAGTATATGCTTTATCATCAAACATGATTGGCTTGTGTGCATATTACTTTCAATATATAATATATATTATATTTTATTTAAAAGATTTTACTTTAAATATGGCCCGTCCGATTAAAAGTAAATCAATCTGGACCGTTCATAAAATAGTTACTATGCAGTCCATTCTTCTATAAATAGAAGCTCATTCCTTCATTATTTCTTATTTAATTCTTTGAAACTCTAGAGAGAGAAATTATAGAGAGAAATAAGAAAAGTATTCGCTACTTCCTACTCTTATATTTGATTTCTTTTTACGGTAAGGGGTGTTATATCTTTTGTATTCATGAAGAGAACTTCATTATTCCATTATTTATTATTCTCTTTGGAATAACCAAAGATATGAGACTACCCTATACTTGGTGACATTCTTCTAATATTCCGTCTTTATTATTATTACATTGGAATATATCGTCATGCAATGCGTTTACTGTGGGACCTAATTAAAATCTTTATTATTATTACATTGGAATATCATCGTATGCATGCGTTTTTCTTGGGACTTGGTTAAAATCTTTATTATTATTACATTGGAATATCTTGTTCGTGCATTTTGGGACTGATTGGTTCCGTCTTTATTATTTTGTTGGAACATCACGCTTGGCATGCGAATTTCTCGACACGTTCCGGTTATTTATTATTCTATTGGAATAACTCATCTACATGCGCAATCACCGCATACATGGTGATTTCTTTTGTTATTCCATTCTTTATTATACTCAATTGGTTAAAACTTTAACTTCTATACTCCATGAAATTAGTGGAATATCCTTGATATTTACGCTTCATCCATAGATCTTTCATGGAAATGTTCTTACGAGCATTCTTGAATTTTACTCTACAAAGCATTATCATGTTGACAATTTGGACGTTATTGGTTCTGGATAAATTAATTCTTGAACTTGTTTTATTGAATTCTTATATCATTGTCATCATCCTCATGTTTATATTTTGTTGAAAGTCATACGTGGCCTATAGTGCATAGATGGACTTGGTATGATTATGACCGAGGATTATTGATTGTAATCATGGTACCGTAATGTTACAAATGATGTGGAAAAAGTCCTCATTGGCCCGTAGTGCATTGATGGGATATTGTTGGCATGATCATGACCATTAATGAATACACGAATGTCCTTGGCCTGTAGTGCATGGATAATTTATGGTCGTGATATTAAAGAATATCCTTAGCCGTAGTGCAAGGGTGATTCGATGATGAGGATTATTTATTGTCGAGTCTCGGTGATATATGATGATGAAAAACCTTTTAAATCATAAAAGATAGTAGATTTTATTTTCTACTTGACTCTTTTAATGGATTTCTTGTTCCGCTGCAGTTAAACTTGATGGTTGTTATATTTTATCAGTTTGACACTATTGAAGACTAACGATAATTTATTCTGCTTTATCTTAGTCATAATATTTCTTACTGGCTAGTTGAGCTCACCCTTTCTTTCACTGTTCTCTTCAGGAAATGAGAACGTAGCTGGGACTAGTCGAGGAATAGAGTGATGGTCCTAGATGGTGCATTAGTAGTCCTCACTATTCTGTGAAATAGTGTGATAATAATTATAATGAGGACTCCTTTTGAGTTTGTATACTCTCTAGTAGACAATAATTGTATTCAAACTCACAGTTTATGTTTTGTTGTATTGTACACGACAGTTGTATTATTAAGTTGTATATGAATTCTGTACCATATATCTGGCGACTCAAGATGGGTGATGTATACCTAATTTGCATTATGGATAATGTCTAGAAAGTTCTGTTGAGGAAAGGGGTTTGGTCACCTAATTGCGCGCCAATAGGGAGAAATCCTTATCGGAAATCCCCCTCTTTCCTGGGAACGACTTGATTGTCGATATTGTAATTTTGTAATATTATTTGTGAATAATTAATTATTGATATATATGGTAATAAAATATTTATTCAATGTGGATTTAAAGTGAGGAATTTTTAGCATGTGACATTTGTTGAAAATTGGTATTTTATCTTTTTCGATAAAATAATTCATTCAAATATATTATTATAATATTACATTATAATAGTATGATGTGATTATATAATAATATGTTTTTTATAATTTGAATGGTAACATTATTATAGTAAATTCATGGTATAAAAGTAAAAGGAGGTGGAAGAGAACAAATTGAATTTGAATTCCTGATGATGATGAAATCGAGCGATGTCAGCGATGACGATGAGAGTAGCAATGATGTAATATGATCGATGATGTCAGCGATGATGCCATAAATTATGGCAAAAAGACTATTTTACCCTTACTCTGCCAAGCCTATGAATAGAAGCTCATTTCTTCATTATTTTTCACCAATTCATTCAAGCTATAGAGAGAGAAAGTACAGAGAGAATAAGAGAGAAAGAGGAAGAGTATTATGTTACTACATTATTGCAGCATCCAATCTCCTACTAAGGTAAGGGGTATTATTTCTTTCGTATTCGTAAGTGATATTATTCTTGTTCAATATTCGTAACAAATGATATTTTCTTACATACTCTGTAGTTTGTAAGTAATATTATTTCATTTCATATTTCTAATTCTACACTTATGTTGATAAGTATTGCTTCTATACTCCATGAAATTAGAAAAATATCCTATATATTTGCGCTTCATCCAGTATCTTTTCATGGAAATATTATTCTGAGCATTCTTAATAATTTTTAATCTTTTCATGTTGGGGTACTATTCACGGGTTACTATTCCCGAAGTACTATTCATGGGGTACTATTCACTCAGTTACTATTCACGGGGTACTATTCACGATAAAAATTAATTTTTTTCTGTCCAAATTATTTTTGATACAATATTATTCTTGAATTTTACTCCACAAAGCAGTATCATGTTTACAATTTGGACATTATTGAATTCTGGATAAATTAAATTATAAATCTTTAAAATTTATCCTTGCTCTCATTTAAATTGAATTTTTATATCATTGTCATCATCCTCATGCTTATATTGTGATGAAAGTCATCTTTGGCCGTAGTGCATAGATGGACTGTTGATTGGTATGATTATGACCAGGGATTATTCGGTATAATCATGACCCGTAATGTTACAAATGATGTGGTAAAAGTCATCATTGGCCCGTAGTTCATTGATTGACAGTTGTTGGTATGATCATGACCATTGGTGATACTAACGAATATCCTTGGCTGTAGTGCAGAGGATGATTCAATGATGTGAATTATTTATTAAGCAGAGTCTCAGGGATAAAACTGTTGATAAACTTTTTAAATCATAGAAGATAGTAGATATCATTCTCTACTTGACTCTTCTAATGGATTGCTTGTTCCACTGCAGTTAAACTTGATGTTTATTATAATTTATTCTGCATTATCTTAGTCATAATATTTCTTACTGGGCTAGTTGAGCTCACCCTTTGCTTTCATTGTTCTCTTCAGGAAATAAGAATATAGATGGGACTAGTCGCGGAACGTAGTGACAGTCCAGATAGGTGGCTATAGTAGTCATCACTATTATGTGTAATAGTGTGATAATAATTATAATGAGGACTTTATTTGAGTTTGTATACTCTCTACGAGACATTATTCGTGTTGAAACTCTCAGCTACGTTTTGTCGTACTATATCAAAAAAGTTTGTATTTAAATTCTGTACCATGTATTTGGCGACTCAAGATGGGTGATGTATACCTATTTTCGGGGCGTCACAGTTGGTATCAAAGCTTAGGGATATGATCCCTGGCTGAGATGTGAGACTAGAACTAGGAGGGGAGAGACGGGTAATTCCTTCACTAGTATGACCTACCTAAGTTTATTTGTTATTTTATTGGTCGGTCAGAATATAGGGATAATACGTGGCATGTTAATTAACCCTTGTTTTGTGGCAGTGTTTGAAAATGACATCCGAGAATGTTGAGATTAGCAATGGAGCACAGGAGACCATTGAGTCACCACAGATCAATACCCAGGATAATGTGCATCAAGAAGGCAATAATCCTCAGGTAAACAACAACACCAAACCAAATGATAAGCGCGGAATGTTCGGAGGCTTTTGCGCAATTCATGCGACATCGGTGAGAGAGACTCTCATCCAAAATGCAGGCGGAAACACTAGCAACCCACAGATGGTCACCGCTAAGCAGTTCAAGGAACTGGGACCACCAGATTTTTTGGGAGAGCCAAAACCACTTAAGGCGGAGGCGTGGATAAAGCAGATCAGCAAGATATTTGATGTCTTGGGATGCTCCGAGGAGCAAAAGGTTCCCTTTGCCGCTTTCATGTTGCGAGGAGAAGCAGATTACTGGTGGGAATCCGTAAAACGTACCCAACCTGCCGCACTAAAGATGTCTTGGGAAAAGTTCCAAGAACTGTTCAACGACAAGTACTTTCGCGAAAGTATTCGTCACATGAAAGAAGTGGAGTTCATCAAACTAGAGCAAAATAATATGACCATGTCACAGTACGAAGCTAAGTTTGCCGAGTTATCTCGATTTGCGTCCCACTTGGTTGATAATGAGGAGAGAATGGCGAGATGTTTCTAAGAGGTTTGAAACACGAGATACGTCGATACCTAATTTCTCACTGGCTTGTGTTTGTATTGAGATGTTGTAAATAGGGCTCGATTATTGGGCGCGATAACGAAAGTTAACCCAACCAAGAGAGAAGCGGTACCGACAAATTGATAATACCGGTGGTAGCGATCATCGAAGCGGTGACAACAAGCGAGGAGGAATCAACATGCGAAATGGTAACCACCGGTGGTAATCATGGCCAAGATAATAGAAGTGGAAATTTCAAAAGAGAAAATTCAATAATGATGGAAAGGCGTCGGCACCAAAGACTTTTTGTTGTTAAGGAAGGAGAACGACCGTCGATCATCGTATGTTACAAATGCGGAGGAGGACACATCGGTCAAAGCTGTCTGTGGCGATCAAAGAATGTTACAATTGTGGAAGAGAAGGTCACCTAGCCCGATTTTGTCATACACCAAAGTCAAGTCCAGCTGGGATGGAGGCATCAAAGACCATCCCAGACAAGATAAAATCGGTAGTTCAAGGGAGAGCGTTTGTCGTAACCTCCAAGAACGCAAGTAACCCGAACGAGGTCATCACGGGTAAGCTTATCATAAACTCTAGCGAAGTATATACCTTATTTGATCTGGGTTCTACCCATTCTTTTATTTCTCCTACTTGCGCTCAGCGTTTAAATTTGACTCAGGAGAAATTAGACTTTGACTTATCTGTTGAAACTCCTTTGGGAGAAACCTTCATTACATCCATTATTTATAAGTCTTGTTTGGTTCAAATCGAATTTTACCTCACATTACTTGTCGATCTTATTTATTTAAAAATACTTACGTTTGATGTGATTTTAGGGATTGATTGGTATATTACTCATAAATGCTAAAATTGATTATTTTCGTAAGGTTATTAGCTTTCATATTCCTAACCAACCTATTATGCGAATTCAAGCAACAAACCATTAAAATCAATCCTTTGTCATCTCAAGTCATAAAGCTATTCGTTTATTGAAAAATGGATGTCAAGCTTTCTTAGCTCATATCGCAGATTTAAACAAAAATCGTCGGGTTTTGAATGATATTTTTATTGTTAATAAATTTCACGATGTATTCACTGAAGAACTCACTGGCCTACCCAGGCGTGAAATTAATTTTTGTATCGACCTTGAACTCGGTATAAAACCCATTTCAAAGCCCCATATCGAATGGCTCTATTGAACTTAAGGAGTTAAAACCCAACTACAAGAATTGTTAGACATCGGTTTCATTAAATTCTAATCGTCTCCTTGGGGTGCTCCTATTCTATTCGTAAAGAAGAAAGATGGAAGTATGCGACTTTGTATTGACTATCGGGAGTTGAATCATGTCACCGTAAAAAATAGGTACCCATTACCTCGAATTGATGACTTGTTTGACCAGTTGCAAGGTGCTAAATTCTTTTCAAAGATCGATCTTCGTTCCGGATATCATCAGTTAAAAGTTAAAACTGATGACATTCCAAAGAATGCTTTCAGAACTCGGTACGGACATTAAGAATTCCTAGTCATGTCTTTTGGATTGACTAATGCTCCTGCAGCCTTCATTGATATGATGAACCGAGTATTCAAGGAATATTTGGTTTATTTTGTTGTTGTCTTTATTGATGACATCCTCATATACTCCAAAAGTCGTGAAGATCATGAGCAACACTTGAGGCTAATAATCCAAAAGCTTTGTGAAAATAAGCTATATGCCAAGTTGAAGAAATGCGAGTTCTGGCTTAAGGAAGTGGCATTCTTTGGGCACGTGATATCAAATCATGGAATATCTGTTAACCCGACAAAGATTGAAGCAATTCAAAGCTGGGAGCAACCTAAGTCGGCCATCAAGAAATCGTAGCTTTCTAGGTTTTATTTGGTTATTATCGGAGATTTGTGGAAGGATTTTCCCGAATCGCTACTACATTAACTCAGCTGACTCGAAAAGATACAAAATTCGGTTGAAGCGAGGAATGTGAGAAGAGTTTTCAAGAACTCAAGAGGAGACTCATTTCAACACCTGTTCTGACAATACCATCTGGTTCGGAGGGATATGTCATCTACAGTGACACTTCGGGCAAGGGTTTAGGATGTGTTCTCATGCAACATTGGAAAGTCATAGCCTATGCCTCGTCAAAACTCAAAGAATATGAGAGGAATTATCATACTCATGATCTAGAGTTGGAAGCTGTCTTGTTCGCACTTAAAATTTGGAGGCATTACCTGTATGGGGAGAAAGTGAAGATCTTTACGGATCATAAAAGCCTCAAATATTTCATCACTAAAAAAGAACTCAACATGCAGCAATGATGTTGGCATGAACTGCTGAAAGATTATGATCACACTATTCGATACCATCCTGAAAAAGTGAACGTGGTAGCCGCCGCATTGAGTAGAAGATCATATGCGGGTACGAGTGCGATATTATCAACACGAAGGCCCATTTTATATGACTTGCAAAGGATGGAGATAGTGATAAAGACTCCAGGGACCCACGTCATGATGACAAATATACAAGTAGAACCGACTTTAATCGATAAAGTTAAAGTTGCTCAAACTACAGACCTGGAGCTGATGCGTATGAAGAAGAAAGTGCAAGAAGGTGCTATTCCGGAAGCAAAATTCGATGAAGAAGGAATACTTAGAGTCAACTCCAGACTTTGTGTTCCTAACGACTCTGATTTGAAGTATAAGATCATGATGGAGGCGCACAACACACCATTTGCAATCCATCCCGAGGGTACCAAAATGTATCATGATATTCGACATACATTTTGGTGGAGCAATATGAAGAGAGAGATAGTAGAGTTTATCTCAAGGTGTTTAACATGTCAACGTGTCAAGGCGAAGCATCAAGTGCCAAAAGGTCCATTATAACCACTTGAAATTCCAGAATGGAAGTGGGAACACATTACCATGGATTTCGTTACCGGTCTTCTCAAGGTTTCTCAAGGCATAGATGCAATTTGGGTCATTGTCAATAGATTAACCAAGTCTGCTCATTTTTTACCTATACGAGAAACTTATACACTTGAACGTCTTGCTCGTATGTACATAAATGAGATTGTAAGACTTCGTGGTATGCCAATATCCATAGTTTCTGATTGAGGCCCAAGATTCACTTCACGGTTTTGGGTTAGTTTGCAAAAAGCTATGGGCACGGATTTACGATTTAGTTCAGCATATCATCCTCAGATGGACGAGCAGTCGGAGAGTACTATTCAAACTCTGGAAGATCTATTAAGACACTGTGTCCTTGACTTCAAAGGAAGTTGGGACAAGTTCTTGCCATTGGTAGAATTCTCCTACAACAACAGTTATCAAGCAAGTATCGAAATGGCTCCGTTCGAGGCCTTGTATGGAAGGAAGTGTCGTTCTCCAGTATATTGGGATGAGGTGGGTGAAGCAACGTTGTTGGGACCGAAATTGGTACGTATGACTATGGAAAAGATTCAAATGATCCGGCAACGTATAAAGACCTCACAAGATCGACAAAAGAGTTATGCTGATCTTCATCGAAAGGACGTGGAATTCAATGTTGGAGAACATGTGTTGTCACGTGTTGCTCCATGGAAAGGAGTTACAAGATTTGGAAAGAGAGGAAAGCTCAATCCTCGATTCATTGGCCCATTTGAAATCCTTGATCGAGTAGGAACTGTGGCTTATAGACTCGCCTTACTGCCAAGTATGTCTCGTGTTCATAAAGTTTTTCACATATCCATGTTACGTAAATATGTGGAAGACCCGAACCACATTATTAAGTTAGAACCGGATGAAATAGCGGAAGATTTAACGTATAAAGAGGTACCTGTTAAAATCTTGGATAAGAAGGAACATATTCTACGCTCCAAGGTTATACCTCAAGTCAAAGTTTTGTGGAGAAACCACGATGTTGAGGAAATGACATGGGAGTTAGAATCTGAAATGAAGTCAAGGTATCCTCACCTCTTCGACATACCAGTTATGTACCCTAATTTCGAGAACGAAATTTCATAAGAAGGGGAGGTTGTAGGACCCCAACTTTCATAAATAAAGATTAATTTTTCTCGAATTATATTTTTGAATATTAAGGTGTGAATTTGTTATAATGTTATAGTTGTGGGTAATATTTATAAATTTTGCAAAGTAAGTAAGTTGTTATAAAATATTCGTTTGGTCGAAGAATATTCTTTTTGTCTGGGAATATTCGTACGACGACACAATCATTGGTGGACCCCACAAAAGAATTATTGTCGGAGTTAGAAAACGAAAAAATTATCTTTTTATAAAAATAACGACGAAAGTTTTACCGTTAACTGTTGAAATACCCGGTGGTAAAAGTACAGTAATATGCGTGATTGCATAGTAGCACACAGTATTGTATAATATCTTGGATTATTGATGCTTACGTAAGAAGTCACTACTCAATAATTGTTACAGTAATTACTGTTCAATATTTTATTTTATTGATTCAATAATTGTTACGTTGATATTTTATATTATTGATTCAATAATTGTCATTGCACAGTATTTCAAATTATCAAATCAATAATTCATATTATTTGAATAATATTATTATTTTATTATGGATAATGTCTAGAAAGTTTTGTCGAGGAAAGGGGTTTGGTCACCTAATTGCGTGCCAATAGGGAGAAATCCTTATCGGAAAGCCCCCTCTTTCCTAGGAACGACCTGGTTGTCGATATTGTAATTTTGTAATATTATTTGTGAATAATTAATTATTGATATATATGATAAGAAAATATTTTTTCAATGTGGATTTAAATTGAGGAATTTTTAGCATGTGACATTTGTTGAAAATTGGTATTTTATCTTTTCCGATAAAATAATTTATTCAAATATATTATTATAATATTACATTATAGTAGTATGATGTGATTATATAATAGTATGCTTTTTTTTAATTTGAATGGTAACAATATTATTATAGTAAATTCATGGTATAAAAGTAAAAGGAGGTGGAAGAGAACAAATTGAATTTGAATTTCTATGATGTAAGCGATGATGTCATCAGACGATGAGGTAAGCAATGATGTCATCGGACGATGAGGTAAGCAATGATGTAATACGATCGATGATGTCAGCGATGATGTCATAAATTATGGCAAAAAGACTATTTTACCCTTACTCTGCCAAGCCTATAAATAGAAGCTCATTTCTTCATTATTTTTCACCAATTCATTCAAGCTATAGAGAGAGAAAGTATAGAGAGAATAAGAGAGAAAGAAGAAGAGTATTCTATTACTACATTATTGCAGTATCCAATCTCCTACTAAGGTAAAGGGTATTATTTCTTTCGTATTCGTAAGTAATATTATTCTTGTTCAATATTCGTAAGAAATGATATTTTCTTCCATACTATGTAGTATGTAAGTAATATTATTTCATTTCATATTTCTAATTCTACACTTATGTTGATAAGTATTGCTTCTATACTCCATGAAATTAGTAGAATATCCTTGATATTTGCACTTCATCCAGTATCTTTTCATGGAAATATTATTCTGAGCATTCTTAATAATTTTTAATCTTTTCATGTCGGGGTACTATTCACGGGTTACTATTCCCGAGGTACTATTCACGGGGTACTATTCACTCGGTTACTATTTACGGGGTACTATTCACGACAAAAATTAATTTCTTTTCTGTCCAAATTATTTTTGATACAATATTATTCTTGAATTTTACTCCACAAAGCAGTATCATGTTGACAATTTGGACATTATTGAATTCTGGATAAATTGAATTATAAATCTTTAAAATTTATCCTTGCTCTCATTTAAATTGAATTATTATATCATTGTCATCATCCTCATGCTTATATTGTGATGAAAGTCATCTTTGGCCGTAGTGCATAGATGGACTGTTTATTGGTATGGTTATGACCAGGGATTATTCGGTATAATCATGACCCGTAATGTTACAAATGATGTGGTAAAAGTCATCATTGTCCTGTAGTGCATTGATGGACAATTGTTGGTATGATCATGACCATTGGTGATATTAACGAATATCCTTGGTTGTAGTGCAGAGATGATTCGATGATGTGAATTATTTATTAAGCTGAGTCTCAGCGATAAAACTGTTGATAAACTTTTTAAATCATAGAAGATAATAGATATCATGCTCTATTTGACTCTTCTAATGGATTGTTTGTTCCGCTGCAGTTAAACTTGATGTTTATTATATTTTATCAGTTTAACACTATTAAAGGCTAACGATAATTTATTCTGCATTATCTTAGTCATAATATTTTTTACTGGGCTAGTTGAGCTCACCCTTTGCTTTCATTGTTCTCTTTAGGAAATGAGAATATAGCTGGGACTAGTCGGGGAATGGAGTGACGGTCCTGATAGGTGGTTATAGTAGTCCTCACTATTATGTGAAATAGTGTGATAATAATTATAATGAGGACTTTATTTGAGTTTGTATACTCTCTACGAGACATTATCCGTGTTGAAACTCTCAACTACGTTTTGTCGTACTGTATCAAAGATGTTTGTATTTAAATTTTGTACCATGTATTTGGTGACTCAAGATGGGTGATGTATACCTATTTTGGGGGCGTCACACGTTCGATAATATATAGAGAGAGAAAACTTGTTTCTGGTGTGATTTTCAATTCTAACTAAGCACACTATTTATAAGAAAATGCTAGAACGCCAAAGCACACTAAATTAATAAAATAATAATATTCCATAACAAATTTCAAGCACGCCACTTAACCAGCACTCCAATTTTGAAAAACCAATTCAACACATTTTTCCACCAAAAACAAAAGTGGGGCCCACCCATATTTTAAATAAAAATATTTATTTTTAAAACTTCAGTAATTCATAATAAATAGCCCTTTTATCAAAAAAAAATGATATTTATGTTCATTCCATAGGAAATTAAATTCTCTACAACTTTGTAGAAGAAAGTTTTTTCAAATTCTAATCAAAAAATGTCCAAAATCCACATACGGATGATTTTTAATACCTCCATTCCGATAAAATATTGATAAAATATATCAGTATTAATTCCTTCATTTATATCCACACAATATAAATATTTCCATATCCATCCACATAAAATAAATATTTCTCCTTATCATATAAATCAATAATTAATTATTCACTAATAATATTACAGAATCATAATTATGACAACCAGGTCATTCCCAAGAAAGAGGGGCTTTAGATAAGGATTTCTCCTTATGGTATGCAAGCAATTAGGTGACTAAACCCTTTCTGCAGGCGAACTTCCTTAGACATTGCCAATAATGCTATCTAATAATATTATTCAAATAATATAAATTATTGATATGATAATGGGAAATACTGTGCAGATATTATTAAAATAACAATAATATAAAATATCAACGTAGCAATTATTGAATCAATAAAATAAAATAAAATATTGAACAGTAATTACTGTAACAATTATTGAATAATGTCTTCTTACATAAGAATCAATAATCCAATAATAATGTGCAATATTGTGTGCTACTGTGCAACCACGCATATTACTGTACTTTAACCACCGGGTATTCCAACAGTGTTAACGGTAACAACTACGTCGTTATTTATAAAAACTTAAACTTGTCGTTTTCTTCATCCGACCATTTTCCGTTATGGGGCCCACAAATGGCTGCGCCATCATACGAATATTCCCCAACAACAAGAATATTCCACGACCAAATGAATATTCCCCGAGAACAATGAATATTTTATAACCACTTGCTTACTTTTCAAAATTTGCACATTTCACCCATAATCAAAACATTATATCAATTTAACATCTTATTATTCAAAATAATAATTAGAGGAAATTCAATTTTATTTATAAAAAGTTGGGGTCTTACATGAGGGGCTAAATTCGTTAGTTCGAGCACTTGATGCATTGGTTGAGGTTTATGCTATAGTAGTAATAGTCTAATAGATTATTTTTCAAATTAGGTACAATTATGATTATATTCTATAAGTCTTCCCTGATTCTATCTCTAGTATATACTTTTAATTTTTGGGAAACTAGATAAACCTTATTGTGTGTTATCGAATATATGGTCTTCGTTGTTTTATATAGCGTATGTTTTAGTTTTAAAGCATCATTCCTTTATTATAAACTAAAACTATTTATGTGTCTCACTGTTCTATGATTTGATGGTGAATTTGACATGTTTGGCAAAAGGAACTTTGATTCTATGCTTGATATAATTATCATTGCTGATTCTGTCACTAAGTTAATTGCTCGATGTGAGCTCTGTGTTCAATTCTATTGAAGGCTTATACTTTTTTGTTGTTTCAATTGGTTTTGGAATCTGAAACTGCACCGCACAGTTTAAAACCGCACTGCACCAATCACAAGCGGTTTTGTGTGCGATTTTGAATTTGTCAAACCGCACCTAAGCGGTTTCGGGTGCGATTTTGACTTCAAACCGCATCAAATCGCATCATGCTCACCCCTAGCTGAATTATCATACAAATACAACGTAATTTTGTATAATTGAATATACTATTTTTCATGTTATATATAAAAAGATGTATAATTTTTTACAATATTATTTGTTAGAATGTAATTATTTGGGTCTAGTTAATGTGTAACCCAATTTATTTAATGGATCAGATTTGGTATTGGCCTATATATATATATTTATTTTTACAACATGCTCAAATTGTGTAAGAGTACTTATTAAAATAAGATTGTGTTTCTTTATTTAGTGTGATAATGAGATCTAATTTGGAAAGTAATCGATCAGCCATTAATTATAGTTATAAGGTGATTCTAAAAAAGACTTCTACTTCTAATTGGATTCGGGTGGGCATGAGATTTATAAATACAACAATAAGCGAGGTTTGGGAATATAACACAAATAAACAATTTGTACTCCAATTATTATTTTATAATAAATTTCTTATCTCTCACCGTGATTTTTCCCGAGTTGAAGTTTTATGTAAATTCTTGTGTTCATATTTCATATCTCTTACAATGATGTATGTATGTTTATTTGTGTGTATTTCATAATTTTGATTTCACAACAATACAATCAACTATTCCAGCAACTGTTAGCACTGTTTTTGTAAGTCCCTAACTTTTTATGAATAAAGATTTAATTTTCTCTAAATATTATATTGGGAGAGTGCATATTTTGATTTGATGCTTAAAGTAAATGCTCATGATTATATGTAAAGTCCTTCAAGAAATATATGTACAAGAACTTAGTGATAGATCAAATTTGTTAGGTTGATCTAAGCTTTTAATGTTTATCATTCTGTAAATGAATGTATAGATAAAGAGATCAAAGATGTTAGGTTGATCTATGTCTTGAAATGTAATAGATAGGCTTCAATAAAATAGTAGTCTATTGAGCTGATAAAGAGTTTACAGAAGCCAAGGAAGAATCATAGAGCATCGAGGATCGTAGTATGTCTGCCTTGAAGGGCCTCTCCAGAAATCGTAGAGTGGTCCAGACGTTTGCCGAAGCCAACTCAGAGATCGTAGTGTGCTCTTGAAAACGTAGAGTCTGCAAGACAAGCAAGTGAAGATCATAGTGTGCCATTCCTTAAGAGAAATCGTAGTGTTCTCGTTTGCTAGCATCAGATCAAGCACCAAGGTGGCAAGACACCACGATCTGAATCGTAGAGTATCATCTGCCTGTGTCAGAAGCATTGAGCCCTGACCATTTGTTTAAAGATAAATCTCAACAAATGTGTAATGGGTTATAAACGTTGAAGTACTCACAAGTCTCAATGGCATAAAAGATATCCTTAGTATACAACAAAGAAACATATTGAAGAAGTTAAGGAAAGGACAATGGGTCAGAGGAAAATACCTTTTCAGGTGTTAGGTGAGAAAGCAGTCTGCTGTGTCAGTGGGCCAGAATGCAATTCAGAAGATATGTAGAAAAGTATCCATCAAAATTCAAAAATGTCAAACGCATTTAATGCTCCAATGGATGGCTTCAACGGATAGATTTCAAGGATCACATATATGCAAAACATCTGCAGATGATTTAACAAAGAAAGCATTAAACAAAACGCTGAAGAACACTCAACTCTACGATCTGAGAAAAAGAGAAAGCTTGCTCAGCTACTTAGTTATTTCGAACAAGAGCTAAACGACAACTGAGTAGCACCAATCAAGAACTCATCAACTATCAATCAAGTGAAGTAAGAAGTTCCAAGTCAGAAGGACTTGAAGAGTTCTAAAGTGAACTGTGAAGAACCAAGTCTGCTGGACTTGAAGATTTCAAGAGTGAACTAAGAAGTTCATAGACTGCTGGTCTAGAAGGAATCCGTGAGATTCTGAAAGTGTAAAAGATATCCTTAGTGGATTTTCTACTCGAGGAGTAGAAGAGTGGACTAGGAGCTTTAAGTGCTCTGAACCACTTAAAACTGATGTGCCTATTACATTCTTGTCATAATTGTTATAACTACTATAACTGGCTCACTCTCATTAATTCACTATATCTAAAAAGGGAGATCAAACAAATCTTCATTCTGTTGTGTTTGAATCATTATCAAAACTAACAAAGTAAAACGAAAAGAATTTTAAATATCTATTCAACCCCCCCTTCTAGATAACTATTGTGCCTCTGGGAACTAACAATTGGTATTAGAGCATGGTCTATTATATAGCCTACAATAATTAAGTAGATCCAATGGCACACCTACCAAGCAAATCAAAGACTGGAGGAGGCAGCAAGCCACCTATGTGCAATAAAGATAAATTCGCCAACTGGAAAGTTCGGATGCAAGCATACATGGTTTCAATAGATGAAGATCTATTTGAAACTGTCCAAACTGGGCCCTACGTTCCTACAAAGTTTGCACCAACTACAGACGATCCAAATAGAATACAGATCAAGGTCAAGGAGGAATGGACAGACAATGAAAAGAGAGCTGTTCAACTCGACAAAAAGGCCAAGAACATTTTGTTCCAATCCTTAGAAGATGATCTGTTCGAAAACGTGGTTAACAACAAAGCAAAGAAAGGAGGTTTGGGAAGCACCGCTCATCATACATGAAGGAAGCAGAAGAAGTCGAGGAAAACAAACAATCTCTCCCGACTCAAAGAATATGAGATGTTTGCACATGTTCAAGGAGAAAGCGTCAACGCCACCTATGAGAGATTGATCAATATCGCTTCAACTCTCTACGAGCCTATGAAAAGATCTATCCAAATAAAGATCTAATCATAAAGTTCATGAGAGCCTTACCAAGCAAGTGGGATGCCAAAACCACTGCTATTAGAGAGTCAAAGAATCTCCATGAAATGATTGTTCAACAGTTATATGACAACCTTCTTACATACGAACTGGAGCTGACTCAACGAGCAGAAACTCTGAAGGAAGAAAGAAGGATAAGGGTGTTGCTCTCAAAGCAACTGAAAACACCTCCAAAGTCAACACTGAAATTAAATTTGACTATGATGAAGATGATGACGAGGACTTTGCAATGCTGGTGAAAAGACTCAGAAGGTTCATGCGTCAAGGCAAAATCAGCAAGCCAAAGAAAGTCAGCAACTACAACAGCTAGGAGTAGATAAATGATCTACGCTACAATTGCAAGAAGCCTAGCCATTTCATTGCTAACTACAATAAACCCCTAGGGGGTACACACCTGAGAATACAAAAAAGGTATTTCGCCTCGAGTATTCTCACCATAGTGACAGAGCTCCGCACCAAAGTAGATCCAGAAGTCGCACCCATGAGAATCTGACGAGGGCACGCCGCCCTGTGGATACTCGACATCGGGGAAGTCCATCTAAAGCAGCGAGTTCGGATGATAAGGATCAGTTTACTCAGAAGAAGAACTGTTCTCCGGAGAAAGAAGTCTCCTCGCAATCGGAAGGAGTTGAATTTTTGGTAAAGGAATTGAAAGAGCTTCGGAAACAGCTAGCCAAAGTTTAACAGGTAAAAGATACTTCGGGAAAAAAGGCGTCTCCTTTTTCCTCGGATATTCTTAAGGAGAAGGCTGACCCTACCAAAAAGCTTCCTCACGTGGAGAGTTATGATGGATCTGGGGATCCCTATGACTATAGTCAGGCATTTGACAGGCTGATGGATTATTATAATTTCACTGTTGCGGCCAAATGTCAGACGTTTGTGACGACGCTCAGGAAGGATAAAAGGCAGTGGATGGGGACTCTGCCTTCGGATTCAGTCTCATCTTGGACGGATTTGTGTGATAAATTCCATGCTCATTTTAGGAGCAATAGGAGGAGGGGAAAGCCTACCGGTTCGGTGGCTCAAGTTTGACAGTATTTGAATGAGTCTATGAGCCAGTATGTGAAGCGCTTCAGAGAAGCAGTCGGTCAAGTAACTGATCTCAATGATCTTCAGGCTGTCGGGTTGTTTCAGAACGGTTTAGATTTGGTGAAATCAGAGAAGCTGGTGAAGAAGCTGATGTTTCACCACCCTAAGAGTTTAGCCGAAGCTTTTGATAAAGCTGAAGGCTATTTTGTGGTAGAGGAAGCTATGAATAGCTTAAAACGTCCCTCTTCGGACAGGCGAAGGAGACAGGCATGGATAAAGCTGAGGGCAGTCAGAAGAAGAATGGATGGAATAATAATCGGTCAGGGGGGTTCTAAGAGGTATAATAATAATTAGCGCCAGGGAGGAGGTCGTCCGCCTGTTCCAGACCAGATGGTGAACAAGGTATACACTCAATTGAATATAGATAGGGCTACTATTTTGGATCGAATCAAAGACCAACCATACTTTGAACCACCTCGCGATAATATTAAACCTGGATCGGGTAATGCTCGCAAGTATTGTGATTACCATCAGGCGTCTGGTAATGATATAAATGATTGTTGTAGTTGAAAGGAGTTCATTGAAAAGAATGTTCAAAGTGGTGCGTTGGTTCAATATGTGGTAGGAAGAGCACCTCAACAAGATCGTGAGAGGATAGGAGACACATTCGGGTAGTAGCTCGGTTGGATTCAACTGCGTTCTGGCTCTCGATCATCCAGCGAGACATGTGGTTGATGTTATCACTGGGGGAACTAATGGTAAGATTCTAGGGAAGAAAAGACGTGGATACTTGGATTCAGTTATGTCAGTGGCGGGTAAACTCTCGAAGACTAACAGACCGTATCCAGGAACGGTAATTTCCTTTACTGATGAGGATTACCCTTCAGAGCCCATTGAACCCCATGAAAGAGCGTTGGTAATTACTGCACAAGTGGGATCGGTGGATATGAAGCGGATGATGATTGATAATGGGTCTTCTGTTGATATTCTATATGCACGTGCTTATTAGAGGATGAATTTGGATGGGCGAAAGATGGAGATTGGGCAAGAGGCTCCTTTATATGGCTTCAGTAATGATATAATCAAAGTGGCAGGGACTATTGAGCTACCAATTATCTTCGGTACGGCTCCACAACAGGTAGAAATAATGTGTAGATTTTATGTTGTGCATGTAGACTAAACTATTCGCTTACATCATTACGCTTAATGAATTTATTCATTAACGCCCATATTGGGAGGACCTACCTTGACTACTCTTCAGGCAGTAACATCAATTCCTCATTTCAAAATCAAGTTCCCAACAACACATGGAGTTGGTGAAGTGGCTGGAGATTTTGATTTGGCTAGGTGGTGTTATCGGAATGTTGTGATTGCTTCGGGTGTAGGGGTTAGCAAGTAAAAACAGGCTATGGCTATAGAGATTGAGCCCTTTACTGAGAGTAGTTCAGAACCATTGGTCATGCCGGCTGGAGAGACTAAGGAATTCGAACTGATTCCGGGTAAGAAGGACAAGACTGTGAAGATAGGTTTAGGTCTGCCGGAACCTCTTCGGACGAACCTTATAGAACTACTACGGTGTTATGGAGATATCTTCGCATGGGTGCCTAATGATATGCCGGGGGTAAGTAGAAAGGTTGCGGAGCATCGACTGGAAGTGGACCCATCAAAGAAGCCGGTTCGGCAGAAAAGGCAGATTTTTGCACCAGAGCGACAAAAAATCATTGACGAGGAAATCGCAAAGCTCCTTGCTACTGACTTTATCTTCGAGATAGATTATCTGAAGTGGATGGCGAATGTAGTGCTAGTCCAGAAGCAGAACGGGAAATGGTGAGTCTGCATTGATTAAACAGATTTGAATAAAGCTTGCCCGAAGGACTTCTATCCCTTGCCTCACATTGATCAGCTCATCGATGCGACTTCAGGGAATGCCTTGCTTAGCTTTATGGACGCTTTTTCTGGTTATCATCAAATTTCTATGTGTAAAGAGGATATACCGAAGACGACGTTCATTACGTATTGTTCGGTGTATGCTTATAAGAAGATGACGTTTGGTTTGATAAACGCGGGAGCTACATATCAATGGATGATGAACTTTGTGTTTAGGAGGCAGCTGGAAAGAATATGGAGGTATATGTCGATGACATGATCGTAAAAGCATAATAGTACAAAAGCACTAGGATGATTTAGACGAATGTTTTCAGACAGTGTGTCACCACAATCTGAGGCTAAATCCAAACAAGTATACCTTCGGTCTCGATGCAGGTAAATTCTTAGGCTACCTGGTTAGCCAGCGGGGTATCGAAGCCAATCTAGAGAAGATCCAGGCTATTATGAATATGAAGACTCCTAAATCTTTTAAAGATGTTCAACGACTAACGGGAAGAATTGAAGCTTTGAGGAGGTTCATGTCTAAGTCAGCAGAGAGATGTTTGTCATTCTTTGATACGTTGAAAGGGCCAAAGAATGCGAAGATGTTTCAGTGGACTTCGGAATGTGAAGACGCCTTCCAAGGAATAAAGACGTATCTGTCTTCGGCTCCTTTGTTGGTGAAGCCCGCTCCTGCTGAGCCGTTGTACTTGTATTTAGCAGCTAGTTCATTGGCATTAGGAGCAGTATTGGTGCGTGAAGTTAGGGGTAAGTAGCACCCGGTTTACTATATAAGCCATGTCCTTAGGGATGCTGAAACAAGGTACCCGAACATTGAGAAGTTTGCCTTTGCTTTGATAATAGCTAGTCGAAAGCTTAGGCAATATTTTCATGGTCGGTTGTTAGTGGTTTACACAGATCAGCCTCTGAAGAAGGTTCTGGGCAAGCCTGAGGTTTCGGGGAGACTTGCTACTTGGACAATGGAGTTGTCTCAATTCTTCATAGAATATCATCCCCGGACGGCTATTAAAGGGCAAGTTTTGGCTGATTTTGTGGTCGAATGTTCGTTCTCTCAAGCTGATGATAATTTGGGAAAAGTTGAAGAATGAAAGCGATTGGCAAGATTTTGCCAGTGACGAGTTCATGGGACGTTATGCGATATAGATCTTCTACTTCGAACATCAGTGGAGCAGGGATTATTTTAACTAGTCCGGAGGGATTCAAGGTTCAGCAGGCTATCAGATTTGGGTTCAGAGCAACGAACAATGAGGCAAAGTATGAAGCGGTACTATCAGGATTACGACTGGCAAAGAGTCTCGAAGTTCAGAAGTTAATCATTTACTAGTGACTCTCAGTTAGTCGTCAAGCAGATTTCAGGGGAGTATGAAGCTCAAGGATCAAGAATGATCAAATACCTAGCAGAGTTAAAGGATCGGCTTCAGTATTTCCTTTTCTATGAGTTTCAAGGGGTTGAACGCAATGACAATTCTATTGTCGATGCATTGTCAAAGCTGGCTACTACTGATGCGAGTACTTTTGATGGATCCATGTATTTGGAGATTTTATAATAACCTAGCATCCATCATGAATCTGTAATGTGTGTCGATCGTTTAAACTGCTGGATGACTCCATATCTAGAATACCTGGCAGATGGCGTCCTTCCTTCGGATCAAATGTTGGCTAAGAAAGTTAAGTACAAAAGTGCTAACTTTGTGCTTATTAATGGGGATCTTTATCGAAGAGCTTTTTCGTCTCCGTTATTGAAATGTTTAGTTCCTTCAGAGGCTAAATATGCTCTTCAAGAGGTTCACGAAGGTATCTGTGGCGACCATATGGCTGCAAAGTCTTTAGCCTACAAAATACTTTGGCAGGGGTATTATTGGCCTATAATTTTTAAGGAAGTTACTAAGTATGTAATGAAGTGTCAGAAGTGTCAGCTCAACAGTCCGATCCAACATCAACCACCAGAAGAGCTATACTCGATTTTATCTCCTATATACATTTTGCTGTCTGGGGGGTAGATATACTGGGTCCATTGCCAAAAGCTAGGGTCAGGTCAGTTTTGTTATAATTGCAATTGATTATATAACCAAATGGGTAGAAGCAAAACCACTTAGGTTGATAATAGAACAGGAGTGTTTAAAGTTTCTAAAGGAATCTATAGTGTTTCATTTCAGAATTCCTAAGGTGGTGATCTCAAATAACGGACGCCAGTTTGTGGGATCAAAGTTTGAAGCATTTCTGAAGGAGCTGGGAATCCAACACAGAAGAACTTCGGTAGCTCATCCACAGTCTAACGGGCAAGTTGAGGTAACCAACAGAACGCTTCTGAATGGGATCAAGCGTAGACTGGATGAAGCTAAGGGAAGGTGGTCAGAGGAGCTGCTCAGCGTTTTATGGGCTTATCGGACTACTACGAGGACTACAACGGGAGATTCACCTTTCAGGTTGGCTTACGGTACTGATACCTTGGTCCCGGTGGAAATTGGATCTACAAGTCTTTGGGTTAGTCAGTTTAAGGAGATATACAATGAGGAAGGGCTGAAAGTCAACATGGATTTACTTGAAGAAATTAGGGAAACAGCTTTGATTAAGTTGGCAGCCTATCAGCGACGAGTAGCTAAACACTACAACAAGGGGGTAAAGCTTCGAAGGTTTGAAGTGGGAGATTTCCTCCTCAGAGAAGTCGAATCGTCTACGCCTTAGAATTTGGGAAAGCTGATGCCGAACTGGGAAGGACCTTATGAAGTTATTAAAGTACCGAAGCCAGGGACTTATCGGTTGAGAGCATTAGATGGATCAGAAATAAAGAATACTTGGCATACTGGAAGGCTTCAGAAATATTTTCAGTAGAGACAGTGTCAGTCTACCGGAGTCTGTAAATATTTGAATCATTATCAATAAAAGATTCTTTTCTTCAATTGGTGTTCTATCTAAAGATGTCCTGCTCGATGGTGTAAAGAGGTTCGGGTGGACTCACCTGCCATTCGATGGTAGCCTAATTGTTCGGTGGAATTTGTTAGGCCCTGCGTGGTAAACAAAGTCCAAAGGATGTAAGGAGGTTCGGGTGGACTCGCCTGCCATTCGATGGTAGCTTAATTGTTTGATGGAATTTGTTAGGCCCTGCATGGTAAACAAATTCCAAAGGATGTAAGGAGGTTCGGGTGGACTCGCCTACCATTCGATGGTAGTTTAATTGTTCTGTAGAATTTATTAGGCCCTGCATGGTAAAGAAAGTCCAAAGGATGCAAGGAGGTTTGACTGAACTCGCTTGGCCATTTGATGGTGAATTGGATTGATGCAGATCTGTCTCACACTTCGATAACAAATAAGTATTGCACTACTTTATTAATCGATTTTGTTTAAGTGTTGAGTTTGGATTGTTTTATTACTTAATCTTATCTGTTATATAATTTACTTGATTATTGATTAATAGTTTAAGTTAAGTTTAAGAAAGAGCTTGTACATTTTTCAAGTTGATTGAGGGTGAATTATTGACAAGAAATGATTAAAGAAGTAATAAGGAATGAAGTTGATATTTCATTAATATAATATTGTTTTCAAAAAGATGGGAAATTTGTACAGAAGTTCTTAGATCAAAAGAAGAATAGGATCTTGTTCAGATTTCATCATCGTCCTCGCCATCTGAAGAGTCTAACAAGGTTGGGTCTATCTTGGCGGCGATGAGTTTGGCCTTGCCTTTGTTTCGGCATACCTCATAACCTTCGGAGTGCATCAGGACGATTTCCTCATCCAGCTCAGCTAATTTTTTGTAATCTTCCTGGATCTTCTTTCGCAGGTCTTCAGTTAAGGGTGGACCCAGCTCCTTAAGTGCTCGTAGTTTCTCTTGAAGCTTACGACGTTTAGCAAGATGTCTTTCATCCTTGGCTTGGACGTCATTGACTTGTTTCGCTAAGCTCAAGTTCGCCTGGGCGAGATCTTCATTTTTCTTCCTCAGAGCTTCGTTCTTCTAAACTAAGTCGATGTTCATATCAACTGTAGCTCGTTGAGTGGCCTTGGTTGTTTCTAGTTGCTCTTTAATTTGAGCAAGTTCTTTTCAAAGACCCTCATTAGTGAAGAGAGTATCTCGTGCTGACTTCTTTCCTTGCCAAGACCAGACTTCAGAATGACGTTTTCCCTTCGGGCAGCGTCCTCTTCAGCTTCAACTTCTTTATATCTGGGACGGAGGCACCCGAAGACAGCATTTGCCTACAGAAGTTCAGTATTAGTCAAACAGTTTCAAAATGTGGGCAATGATGTAAATGAATAAATTACTGACAAAATTACCTTGGCTTGATACTTCATTCCTTCATCAATTAAGTCCGTGATGGAGTTATTGCTGAACCGATGGTCATCGGTGTCACGAACAAAAGAATCATATAGTTGGAAGGGGAAATTCTCGTTGAGTTCATGCCATAAAGTGGGAGATGACACAGCTTTAGGCCTGGTTTCGGTTGAAGAAAGTCGTTGGGGGTGTAAGACCCCAACTTTTATGAATAAAGATGAATTTTCTATAAATTTCATTTTTGAATATTAAGGTGTGAATTTGTTATAATGTTATAGTTGTGGGTAATATTTATAAATTTTGCAAAGTAAGCAAGTTGCAATAAAATATTCGTTTGGTCGGGGAATATTCTTTTTGTCAGGAATATTAAATGCTGACGACACAATCATTAGTGGACCCCATAATGTAATTATTGTCGGAGTTAGAAAGCGACAAAATTATCTTTTATAAAAATAACAATGAAAGTTTTACCAATTATCTCGTTGAAATACCCGGTGGTAAAAGAAACAAGATGTCGCATGGTTGCATAGTAGCACTACGGATTGTACAATATCTTGGATTATTGATGCTTACGTAAGAAGTCACTACTCAATAATTATTCTGTAATTATCGCATTCAATACTTTATTTTATTGATTCAATAATTGCTATGTTGATATTTTATATTATTGATTCAATAATAGTCATTACGTGACAAGATTTCAAATTATCAAATCAATAATTCATATTATTTGAATAATATTATTATTTGCATTATTAACAATGTCTAGAAAGTTACGTCGAGGAAAGGGTTTAGTCACCTAATCAAGCGCGGCATGATAGGGAGAAATCCTTATCGGAAAGCCCCTCTTTCACGAGGAACAACACAGTTGTCGATATTGTAATTTTGTAATATTATTTATGAATAATTAATTGTTGATATATGTGATAAGAAAATATTTATTCAATGTGGATTTAAATTGAGGAATTTTTAACATGTGACATTTGTTAAAAGTTGGTATTTTATCTTTTTCGATAAAATAATTTATTCAAATATATTATTATAATATTACATTATAGTAGTATGATGTGATTATATAATAGTACGTTTTTTATAATTTGAATGGTAACATTATTATAGTAAATTCATGGTATAAAAGTAAAAGGAGGTGAAAGAGAACAAATTGAATTTGAATTCCTATGATGTAAGTGATGATGTCATCAGCCGATGAGGTAAACGATGATGTCATCGGATGATGAGGTAAGCGATGATGTAATATGATCGATGATGTTAGCGATATTGTCATAAATTATGGCAAAAAGACTATTTTACCCTTACTCTGCCAAGCCTATAAATAGAAGCTCATTTCTTCATTATTTTTCACCAATTCATTCAAGCTATAGAGATAGAAAGTATAGAAAGAATAATAGAGAAAGAAGAAGAGTATTCTGTTACTACACTATTGCAGTATCCAATTTCCTACTAAGGTAAGAGGTATTATTCTTTCGTATTCAAGAAGAGAGTTATTTTCTTTTAATACTCGTAAGGGTTGTTATTCCATTCTTTATTATTCTATTGGAATATTCTATCTGTGCGGATTACGCATGACCTGGTTTCATTCTTTATTATTACATTTGGAATATCCCGTGCATGCGGATTACACATGACTGGTTCCATTCTTTATTATTACATTGGAATATCTGTCATGCGGATTACGCATGACACAGTTCCATTCTTTATTATTACGTTGGAATATCACATGCGTGAGGATTACGCATGACCTAGTTTCATTCTTTATTATTACATTTGGAATATATCACATGCGTGCGGATTACGTGGCATGACTGGTTCTATTCTTTATTATTACATTGGAATAACACATGCATGCGGATTATGCGCTTTGGTGAATTCTTACGTTATTCCATTCTTTATTATTAGGTTGGAATGATGCATCTACGTGGATTACCGCATGGCGGACAAAAATCCATTTGCGGTTTCATATATTCTATTATACTCAGTTGGTTAAAGTTTTGGCTTCTATACTCCATGAAATTAGTGGAATATCCTTAATATTTGCGCTTCATCCAGTATCTTTTCATGGAAATATTCTTCTGAGCATTCTTGAATTTTACTCCATAAAGCAATATCATTTGACAATTTGGGCGTTATTGATTTCTAGATAAATTAAATTATAAATCTTTAAAAATTTATCCTTGAACTTTTTTATTGAATTCTTATATCATTGTCATCATCCTCATGTTTATAATATGTTGAAAGTCATACGTGGCCTTTAGTGCATAGATGGACTTGGTATGATTATGACCAAGGATTATTGGTATAATCATGGTAGTAATGTTACAAATGATGTGGTAAAAGTCCTCATTGGCCGTAGTGCATTGATGGACAGTTGTTGGCATGATCATGACCATTGATGAATACACGAATATCCTTGGCCCGTAGTGCATGGATAAGTTGTGGTCGTGACACTAATGAATATCCTTGGTCGTAGTCTTGGAGATGATGTGGTTTATTTATTGTTTGAGTCTCGGCGATAAAAGTGATGAAAAACCTTTTAAATCATAGAAGATAGTAGATTTTATTCTCTACTTGACTCTTCTAATGGATTGCTTGTTCACTGCGATTAAACTTGATGGTTGTTATATTTTATTAGTTTAACACTGTTGAAGGCTAACGATAAATTATTCTCGCATTATCTTAGTCATAATATTTCTTCTTTGGACTAGTTGAGCTCACCCTTTCTTTCCTTTGTTCTCTTCAAGAAATGAGAATATAATTTGGGACGAGTCTGGGAGCGGATTGACGGTCCAGATGGTTGTTTTAGTAGTCCTCACTATTCTATAAAATAGTGTGACAATAAATGTAATGAGGACTCTGTTGAGTGTGGATATTGTCTAGATGACAATATTCTTATTAAAACTCTTAAATTATGTTTTGTCGTATTTTACACGACTGTTGTATAATTAAGTTGTATTTGAATTTTGTACCATGTATTTGGTGACTCAAGATGGGTGATGTATACCTATTTATTGGGGCGTCACAGTTGGTATCAAAGCTTAGGGATATGATCCCTGGTTGAGATGTGAGACAAGAACTAGGAGGGGAGATGTGACGCCACCAAAATAGGTATACATCACCCATTCTGAGTCGCCAGATATCACACTATAAAAATCAAATACAAACTTCATTTATACAACTGTTGAACTGTCGTATAGAATACGACCACAGTTAACTGTGAGTTTTAATACAAATGTATGTAACTCTCATGGTGCCTCGACCACAACCTTACAATGGTACTTTACATAAAAGTATAGTCAAAAACTGTTTTAGAAATCAAAATCTTTGGGAAGTGCTCAAGAAAACCTTCGATCATGGGAGGCCATGCGTCATAGGTTATGATAGATATAATATGTCCATAGAATTATCCTTGGTTGACCCAATAGACCCCAAAGAAAAATGAGAAGATTACTATCATCTTCTTTACAATGGTGAGTCTTCTCTTGACATATAACTATCTGTACTGTCTCCAAGTGAAAATTATATTTCAAATAAACTCCAAGATCATATAGGTAGTGCTCGTAGATATACTCAGCAAGTGGATGTGCACAACCCTGTCTTATGATAACACAATGTTGTATGTCATTAGACATCTAGTATGATAGTGGCAAAACACCCTTTCAAAGTTGGGTTCACCTCACCCTATTCAATTCACCAAAATTAAATATCAAATGACGTATACAATACGACACACTTATCTAAAGTTCTCAATAAAATTATTTTCATACTATTTAGGGAGAACCTCAACAGCTATAGACCATCATTCTAATCCTCTTAATACCCACTTCGACCCAAACCTACACTTTTATTACACGAAAGGAATTGTGAAGCAAAAGGGTGAGCACAACTAGCCTAGTAAAGAATATCATGACTAAAGATAATTAAATTATCAATAGCTTTCATCAATAATAAATCAGAGATTTAGAACATATGGTAGATGATAAAACTTTTCAACCATAGTTGCAGCGGAACGAGAAATCCATTAGAAGAGTCAAATAGACCATAAGGTCTATTATCTTCTCTATGTTAAAAGTCCACCAATAATGTTTTATCCCTGTAACATCAATCAACAATTCCCGTCCACGATCATGTGAATAACTTATAATCATAATTGTGATTCTAAATTCCTCTTCGCACCCAGGACGAAGATAATTTTCATCACCTGTCTTTACCTGAACCACCACAGATTATAATTAAATCATAATTCATATTTATAATCAAGTAAATCAACAGTCCAACTTTGCACTACATGCCAAAGATATACAACTGTAAAACCAATAACTAACAGTTCATCTTTGCACTACAAGCTAAAGATATACAACTGTAAAACCAATAATGCTGAGACTCAGCTTAATAGTATCACGACCACAAATTATCCATGCATTACGGGCCAAGTATATTCGTGTTTTCAATTACGGTCATGATTATACCGAATAATCCCTGGTCATAATCATACCAAGTCCATCTATGCACTACGGGCCAAAGATGACTTTTACCACATCATTTGTAACATTACGGTCATGATTGTACCGAATAATCCCTGGTCATAATCATACCAAATACATCTATGCACGTAAGCCACAGATGACTTTCAACACAATATAAGCATGAGGATCATGACAATGATATAAAGAATCAATCAAATGAGATAAATGATAAATATTAAACATTTATAATATATTTTATCCAGGGTTCAAGAATATCCCAATGTTATCAATCACTTAATAATCTCATAATCTAATATCATTAATATTATAACAATATTTTAATCATTTCTTAAACTTATAAATAATTTATTTTAATTGTTTACACTTTACCAAATAATGCATTTAATCATCCTAAAATTCCAAACTCATAAGATTTCATCATCAATAACCAAAACACTTAACAAAGATCTGCATATACCTTATATAGGATTCCCAAGCCATAAAATCCTATTTTCCAATTTTGTTACTTTACATAACATATTTAATTCATTTACTCATAACTAGTCTATTTTCATAAAAAATACCAAATCGGTTCAAAAATATTTCTTTTCGGGATTTAGCGAGAATATAGTCTCATATTAAAATATATATTTTCTCGAATTTTAAAATTCATTTACTATTTTTACATAACCAAAAAACATAGAATAGTTAGACATTTTTTATAAACTGTATTTTTGCCCAAATATTCCGAAATTTACACGGTATACTCCTATTATATATATGTACTCCCAATAAAAATTTCACCAATTTTGGAGTTAACCACAAGGAGTTATAAGGGGTTACTTTTAAAATAGTATTTTCCCGTAAAATTCATAACTCTTAATTTATACATCCAAAAAATCGCTATTTTTGGACACAATATAGAAAACTCATCAAATTATCATTTCAAATTTTCCAGAATTTTTGAGGGTCAGAAAAATTACGAAAACTACAAATGGATTTTCACCCGCTATGCGGTAATCCACGTAGACAGATTATTTCAACAGAATAATAAAGAATGGAATAACAAAAGAATTCACCATACATGCGATGAATCGCATGCAGACGAGTTATTCCCAACGAGAATAATAAAAAAAATGAAACGGTCATGCGTAAAGCGCATGCACGAGGATATTCCAATGAATAATAAATAACGGAACTCGGTCGTGCAGAAGCGCACAAACATGATATTCAATAGAATAATAAATAATGGAATAATGAGAAGAATTTCACCAAGTATAGGGTAGTCGCATTATACGAGTTATTCCAACAAAATAATAAAGAATGGAATAATGAAGTTCTCTTCATGAATACGAAAGAAATGATACCCCTACGAGTACAAACAAATAATATCCCTTACCTTAAAAGAAAGCTGGATATAGGAGTAGTGAAGTAGCAAAATACTTTTCTTCTTTCTTTCTATAATTTCTCTCTACAGAGTTTCAAATTGAATTAAGTAAGAAATAATGAAGGAATGAGCTTTATTTATAGGAGAATGGACTTAATAGTAACTAATTCATGAGCGGTCCAGATTGATTTACTTTTAAGCAGACGGTCCGTATTGATTTACTATGCAAATTATTAATAAAATATTCTAATAAAACAAAATCTTTTAAATAAAATATAATATATTTTATTTATAATCTAATAAAACGAATAACTTTATAAAAGTATTACATTTTATATAAAAATATTTTACTATACAAACACTACGCGAGCACTATGCAAACATTTATATATAATAGAATATTATATATTCTATTTATAGTCTAATAAAATAAATAACTTTATAAAAGTATTCTATTTTATATAAAAAAATTTTACTATGCAAATACTATGCAGAATAGAATATCATATATTCTATTTATAGTCTAATAAAATAAATAATTTTATAAAAGTATTACATTTTTTATATAAAAGTTTTCATTTTATTACATTTATAATAATAAAACAAAACTTATCACCTTTATTATAATTCACAATTTTAATCGACTAGGTCGTTCTTAGGAAAGAGTGGGCTTTCCAATAAGGATTTCTCCCTATTGGCGCGCAATTAGGTGACCAAACCTCTCCTTGACAGAACTTCTAGACATCGTTAATATTGTAAATAATAATATTAATAACTTTGTCGTCTCAATTATTGATTTAATAATATATAAAATATTGACAATAATTGAATCAAATAACGTGAGATTATGCAAAGAATTATTGTAGCAATAATTGAACAAAAGCGAGTGACTTCTCACGTAAGCATCAATAATCAATACTGAGTGTGCTACTATGCAACCACGCGTATTATTCTTGTACTTTTACTACCGAGTAGTTCAACAGTTTTAACAATAAAACTTTCGCCGTTATTTTTATAAAAATAGTTTTGTCATTTTCTCAATCCGACAATAATTCTGTTGTGGGGTCCACCAATGATTGTACCGTCGTACGGATATTCCCTGACAAAAAGAATATTCCCCGACACAATGAATATTTTATATCAACTTGCTTACTTTGCAAAATTTTCAAATGTTACCATTAACTTTAAACTTTTATCAATTTAACTATTTACCAAAATAGAAAAATTAAATACTTTTATTTCATAAAATTTGGGGTCTCACAGGAGAGACGGGGAATTCCTTCCTAGTATGACCTACCTAAGTTTAATTGGTATTTAATTGGTCGGTCAGATTATAAGGATAATATGTTGCATGTCATTTAACCCTTGTTTTGTGGAAATATTTAAAAATGACATCCGAGAATATTGAGAATAGCAATGGAGCAGAAGAGACCGTTGAGTCACCACAGATCACTACCCAGGATAATGTGCAACAAGAAGACAATAATCCTCAGGTAAACAACAACGATCAAATGATGAACGATGGAATGTTCAGAGGCTTTATGCAATTCATGCAACAGGCGAGAGCGGCTCCTGTCCAAAATGTAGGTGGAAACACTGGAAACTCTTGGACGATCACCGCTAAACAGTTCAAGGAGCTGGGACCACCGGAGTTTATTGGAAAGCCAAAACCACTTAAGGCGGAAGCGTGGATAAAGCAGATCACCAAGATATTTGATGTCTTGGGATGCTCCGAGGAGCAAAAGATTCCCTTTTCCACCTTCATGTTGCGAGGAGAGGCAGATTACTGGTGAGAATCGGTAAAGTGTACTCAACTTGCCGCACTGAAGATGTCTTGGGAGAAGTTCCAAGAACTATTCAACGACAAGTACTTTCCCGAAAGTATTCATCACATGAAAGAGGTAGAGTTCATCAAGTTGGAGCAGAACAATATGATCGTGTCGCAGTACGAAGCTAAGTTTGCCGAGTTGTCCCGGTTTGCGTCTCACTTGGTTGATAATGAGGAAAGAATGACGCGGATGTTTTTAAGAGGTTTAAAACCCGAGATACGTCAATATCAAATTTCTCATAAACTGTGTTTGTATTCAGATGTGTTAAATAGGACTCAGTTATTGGAGCGCGATAACGAGTCAACCCAACCAAGAGAAAGCAACCGACAAAATGATAATACCAGTGGTAGCAGTCATCGAAGCGGTGACAACAAACGTGGAGGGAATCAACATGCCAGAAATGGTAACCACTTCGGTGGTTATCATGGCCAAGACAATAAAATTGGATATTTCAAGAAGAGGAGATTTAACAATGATGGAAAGACGTCATCACCAACACACGTTGTTAAGGAAGGAGAACGACCACATATCATATGCTTCAAATGTGGAGGGGAGGGACATATAAGTCCAAACTGCGCGATGCCATCCAAAGCGTGTTATAATTGTGGAAGAGAAGGTCACCTAGCCCGATTTTGTCATGCACGAAGACAAGTCCAGTTGGAACGGTGACACAAAATACCATCCCATACAAGTCAAAACCAGTACTTCAAGGGAGAGCGTTTGTTGTGACCTCCCAAAAAGCAAGGAACCCGAACGAGGTCATCACTGGTAAGCTTATCATAAATTCTAGCGAAGTCTATACCTTATTCGATACCGGTTCTACCCATGCTTTTATTTTTCCTACTTGCGCTCAACGATTAAATTTGACTACGGAGAAATTAGACTTTAACTTATCTGTGGAAACTCTGTTGGGAGAAACCTTCATTACATCCACTATTTATAAGTCTTGTTTGGTTCAAATCGGTACCCTCACATTACCTGTCGATCTTATTTTATTGAAAATACTTGCATTTTGACGTGATTCTAGGGATTGATTGGTTAACTACTCATCATGCTAAAATTGATTATTTTCGTAAGGTTGTTAGCTTTCATATTCCTAACCAACCTATTATTCAAATTCAAGCAACCAAACCATTAAAATCAATCATTGTCATCTCAAGCCATAAAGCTATTCGTTTATTAAAAAATGGATGTCAAGCTTTCTTAGCTCATGTCACAGATTTAAACAAAAATACGTCAGATTTGAATGATATTTCTATTGTTAATAAATTTCACGATGTATTCCACGAAGAACTTCTGGCCTACCCCAGGCGTGAAATTGAATTTTGTATCGAACTCAACCCGGTACAAAACCCATTTCCAAAGCCCCATATTGAATGGCTCTATTGAACTTCGAGGAGTTAAAGACCCAATTCTGAGGAATTGTTAGACATTGGTTTCATTCGTCCTAGTATGTCTCCTTGGGGTGCTCCTGTTCTATTCGTGAAAAAGAAAGATGGGAGTATGCGACTTTGTATTGACTACTAGGAATTGAATCATGTCACCATCAAGAATAGGTATCTGTTACCTCGCATTGATGACCTGTTTGACCAGTTGCAAGGAACATAATTCTTTTTAAAAATCAATCTTTCTTCTGGATATCATCAGCTGAAGGTTAAAACTGAGGATATTCCAAAGACTACCTTCAGAGCTCGGTATGGGCATTATAAATTCTTAGTCATGTCCTTTGGATTGACTAATGCTCCTGCTGCCTTCATGGATATGATGAACCGAGTATTCAAGGAATATTTGGATCACTTTGTGGTCGTCTTTACTGATGACATCCTCATATATTCCAAAAGCCGTGAAGATCATGAGCAACACTTGAGGCTGATACTCCAAATGCTTCGTGAAAACAAGCTTTATGCCAAGTTGAAGAAATGCGAGTTACGGCGAGGAAGTAGAATTCCTTGGGCACGTAGTATCAAGTCATGGAATATCCATTGACGACAAAGATTGAAGCTATTCAAAGCTGGGGAGCAACCTAAATCAGTGACCGAAGTACGTAGCTTTCTCGGCTTAGCTGGTTATTATCGGAGATTCGTTGGAAGGATTTTCTCGAATCGCTACTCCATTAACTCAGCTGACTCGAAAAGATATAAAATTCGGTTGGAGCATGGAATATGAGAAGAGTTTTCAAGAACTAAAGAGGAGACTCATTTCAGCACATGTTTTGACAATACCATATGGTATGGAGGGGTATGTCATCTACAGTGATGCTTCAGGCAAGGGTTTAGGATGTGTTCTCATGCAACATGGGAAAGTCATAGCATATGTCTCACGACAACTCAAAGAATATGAGAGGAATTATCCTACTCATGATCTAGAGTTGACAGCTGTCGTTTTCGCACTTAAAATCTGGAGGTATTACCTGTATGGGGAGAAAGTGGAGATCTTTACGGATCATAAAAGCCTCAAATATTTCTTCACTCAAAAGGAACTCAACATGCGACAACGACGTTGGCTTGAACTGCTGAATGATTATGATAATACTATTCAATACCATCCTGGTAAAGCGAACGTAGTAGCTGATGCATTGAGTAAAAGATCATATGCGGGTACGAGTGCGATATTGTCAATGCAAAGGCCCATTTTATATGACTTGCAAAGGATGGAAATAGAGTTAAAGACTCCAGGGACCCATGTGATGATAATGAATATACGAGTAGAACCGATTTTAATCGATAAAGTTAAAGATGCTCGAGCTACAGACCTGGAGCTGATGCGTATGAAGAAGAAAGTGCAAGAAGGTGCTATGCCGGAAGCAAGGATCTATGAAAAAGGAATACTTCGAGTCAAATCTAGACTTTGTGTTCCTAACGACCTTGATTTAAAGTATAAAATCATGATGGAGGCGCACAACACACCATTTGCAATCCATCCTGGGAGTACAAAAATGTATCATGATCTTCGACATACATTTTGGTGGAGCAATATGAAGAGAGAGATCGCGAAGTTTATCTCAAGGTGTCTAACTTGTCAACGAGTCAAGGAGGAGCATCAAGTACCAAAAGGTCCATTGCAACCAATTGAAATTCCAGAATGGAAGTCAGAGCATATTACCATGGATTTTGTTACCGGTCTTCCCAAGATTTCTTAAGGCATAGATGCAATTTAGGTTATTGTTGATAGATTGACCAAGTCGGCTCATTTCTTACCTATAGGAGAAACTTATAAACTTGAACGTCTTGCTCGTATATACATAAATGAGATTGTAAGACTGCATGGTATGCCATTATCCATAGTTTCTGATCGAGACCCAAGATTCACTTCATGATTTTGGGTTAGTTTGCGAAGAAAAGCTATAGTAACGCAGATTCTGATTTAGCTTTCGGTATATTATCCTCGGAGACGGATGGGAAGTCGAGAGGACTATTCAAACTCTTGAAGATCTATTAAGACTCGTGTCCTTAACTTCAAGGGAAACTTTTTTGAATAAAGAATAATTTTCTCGAAATATATTTTTGAATATTATGGTGTGGATTTGATATAATGTTATAGTTGTGGGTAATATTTACAAATTTTGCAAAATCGCAAGTTGTTATATAATATTCGATTGGTTGGGGAATATTCGTTTTAACGGGAATATTAAATAATGGCACAATCATTGGTGGACCCCCCAGCGGAATTATTGTCGGATTGAGAAAGCGACAAAAATACTTTATGAAAATAACGGCGGAAGTTTTACAGATTAATTGTTGAACTACCCGGTAGTAAAAAATACGATGTCTGGCGTGGTTGCATAGTAGCACACGGTATTGATTATTGATGCTTACGTGAGAAGTCACTCGGTTATACTCAATTATTACTATGATAATTGTTGCATCATATCTCTCGTATTATTGATTCGATTATTGTGTATAGTATCATCTGCATAATATGTTATTTTATTAAATCAATAATTGAGGCGACAAAGTTATTCATATTATTAAATTGCAATATTTACAATGTCTAGAAGTTACATCGAGGAGAGGTTTGGTCACCTAATTGCGGCATGATAGGGAGAAATCCTTATTGGAAAGCCCCTGCTCACAGGAGCGACTGGTTGATAAATATTGTGAGTTATAATATTAATGATGAATGTTATTAAAATTGAAGTTGTGTTAGGAGTTGAATTTGGAGGCAGCGGACGTGATATTTGAGTCAAAGCGATGAAATTAGTAAAAATAGTCTATAAACACAAAATTTTTCGAATTCACTATTTGGTCAAAAAAGTCGATGAGTTGACTTTTTAGGAAAAAATCAAACTTTGAAATTTCAAAATTTATATTTTTGATAAAAATGGTTTCATTGTGTTGGAATTATTTGTGTTAGTGAAAATCGACAATTATTTCGATAATAATTGATGTCTGGAGGTTATATTGACGATCGGGTATTTAGCTTAGGATAAATGAGCAATTGATTGCTATTATTTCACATGATTATAACTATTTGTTCACATGTGTATACTATTGTTTCACATTCTTGTTATTATTAGGGGAGTTGGTGCAAGATTGATAATACTTGCATGACTAAGTTAAAAATGGAGGTATAGATGGAGTCTTATCTTTGTAATTCGTATTTTCACATGTCTAGAACTATTGATTCACATAATTTACTATTGAATCACATTATTTACTATTAGGGGAGGTGGTGCAAGTTTGATAATACTTCCATGACTAAATTAAAAATAAAGGAAAAGTTGGAGGTATTGTATTGAAAATTTTTGAGCCCCAAGCGTGCGATTATCGAAACTATATTTTTCTATAAATAGAAGCTCATTCTTCCTTCATTTCTCACCAATTCACAAAAGCTTTAGAGCGATTATTATAGAGAGAAATTATAGAAAGAAGAAGAGAAGTCTGCTACCTCATTATTCCAGTATCCAGTTTTTCTAAAGGTAGGGAGTATTATTTCTTTCTTATCAATGAAGAGAACTTCTATTATTCCATTCTTTATTATTACATTGGAATAACTTTTTTGTATCTGTGAGCTACCTATACTTGGTGAAATTCTTACATTGTTCCATTCTTTATCATTACATTGGAACATCACATGCATGCGTTCTCATGGGACACATGAAAATCTTTATTATTACATTGGAATATCACATGCATGCGTTTACGGGGGACTGGTTCCGTCTTTATTATTACATTGGAATATCACATGCATGCGTTTCTACTTTGGGACTGATTAAAATCTTTATTATTACATTGGAATATCACATGCATGCGTTTTTTACTGTGGGACTGATTCCATTATTTATTATTACATTGGAATAACTTTGCTGTCATGCGATCTATCGCATGCTGGTGATTTCTTTTGTTATTCCATTCCTTATTATACTCGGTTGGTTAAAGTTTTGACTTATACTCCATGAAATTAGTGGAATATCCTTGATATTTTGCGCTTCATCGATATCTTTTCATGGAAATATTCTTACGAGCATTCTTGAATTTTACTCTACAAAGCGATATCATGTTGACAATTTGGACGTTATTAGTTCTGGATAAATTAATTCTTGAACTTGTTTTATTGAATTCTTATATCATTGTCATCATCCTCGTGTTTATATTTTGTTGAAAGTCATACATGGCCTATAGTGCATAGATGGACTTGGTATGATTATGACCGAGGGATTATTGATTGTAATCATGGTAGTAATGTTACAAATGATGTGGAAAAAAGTCCTCGTTGGCCGTAGTGCATTGATGGGACGGTTGTTGGCATGATCATGACCATTATTGAATACACAAATATTCTTGGCCCGTAGTGCGTGGATAATTGTGGTCGTGATACTAAAGAATATCCTTGGTAGTAGTAGTGCGGGGTGATTCGATGATGTGGATTATTTATTAATTTGAGTCAGTGATAAAAGTGATGAAAAACCTTTTAAATCATAAAGATAGTAGATTTTATTCTCTACTTGACTCTTTTAATGGATTGCTTGTTCATTGCTAGTTAAACTTGATGGTTGTTATATTGTATCGGTTTAACAACTTTTGTTGAAGGCTAACGATAATATATTACGCATTATCTTAGTCATAATATTTCCTCTCTTGGGCTAGTTGAGCTCACCCTTTTACTTTTCATTGTTCTCTTGAGGAAATGAGAGCGTAGCGAGGGACTAGTCGGGGAGCGGGTGGCGGGCGGATGATAGCATTAGTAGTCCTCACTATTTACGTGAAATAGTGTGATAATAATTGTAATGAGGACTCCTTTTGAGTTTGTATAATCTCTAGTAGACAATATTTGTATTCAAACTCACGACTTATGTTTTTGTCGTATTGTTTACGACGGTTGTATTATTAAGTTGTATTTGAATTACGTACCATGTATGTTGGCGACTCAAGATGGGTGATGTATACCTATTTTGGGGCGTCACGGTTAGTATCAAAGCTTAGGGATATGATCCTGGCTAAGATGTGAGACTAGAACTAGGAGGGAGGCGGGGAATTCCCCGCTACTATGACCTACTAAGTTTATTTGGTATTTAATTGGTTGGTCAGAGTGTAGGGATAATATGTTTCATGTCAATTAACCCTTGTTTTGTGGCGAGTATTTGAAAATGGCATCAGAGAATGTTGAGAACATCAATGGAGCACAAGAGGCCGTTGAGTCTCCACGGATCGATAACCGAGGACAATGTGCATCATCGAGGCGACAATCCTCATGCAAACAACAACCTTGACCAAATGATGAGCGATGGAATGTTAGAGGCTTCATGCAATTCATGTACGACATCGGCGAGAGCGGCTCATCCAAAATGCGGTGGAAACACCTTGGAAACTCTCGGACGGATCGGCATGAAGCAGTTCGAGAGGCTGGGACCACCGGAGTTTATTGGAGAGGCAAAACCACTTAAGGCGGAAGCATGGATAAAGCGAGATAACCAAGATATTTGATGTCTTGGGATGCTCAGAGACAAAAGGTTCCCTTCGCCACCTTTTATGTTGCGTGAAAGGCGGATTCTTGGTGGGAATCGTAAAAGCGTACCTGACTGGCCTTTTCAAGATGTCTTGGGAGAAGTTCGAGAGTACATTCAGCGACAAGTACTTTCGAAAGTATTCGTCACATGAAGGAGGTGGAGTTTATCAAGTTGGAACAAAACAATATGGCCAGAGTGTGTCATGATCTGAGGCTAAATTTGCGGAGTTATCCGGTTTGCATCCCATTTGGTTGATAATGAGAAGCGAATGACCGAATGTTTTTAAGAGGTTTGAAAGGAGATCGACAATATCTTATTTCTCGTAAAGCTGTGTTTGTATTAGGATGTTGTAAATAGGCTCGGTTGTTGGAAGTAGCGATAGCGAGTCAGTCATGACCAAAGAAAGCGGCGGCGAGAATGAAAATACCGGTGGTAATGATCATCGAAGCGGTGACAACAAGCGTGGAGGAATCAACATGCGAAATGGTAACCACCGGTGGTAATCATAGCGAAGACAATAAAATGGACATTTCAAGAAAAGGAGATTCAACAATGATGGAAAGGCGTCAATACTGACACACGTTGTTAAGGAAGGAGAAGCGACCACCTATCATATGCTTCAAATGCGGAGGGAGGACACATCGGTTCAAAGCTGCGCGATGCCATCAAAGCGTGTTATAATTGTGGAAGAGAAGGTCACTTAGCTCGATTTTGTCGTTCACCAGAACAAAATTGACTAGGATGGAGGCACCAAAGGTAGTCCCGAAAAAAAAAAGCCCGTAGTCTGAGGGAAGCGTTTGTTGTGACCTCCCGAGAAGCAAAGAACGACGAGGTTATCACGGGTAAGCTTATCATAAACTCTAGTGAAGTCTATACCTTATTTGATCTGGGGTTCTACCCATTCTTTTATTTCTCCTACTTGCGCTCAGCGTTTAAATTTGACTCAGGAGAAATTAGACTTTGACTTATCTGTTGAAACTCCATTAGGAGAAACCTTCATTACATCCCTTTATTTATAAGTCTTGTTTGATTCAAATCGGTAACTTACGTTACTGTCGATCTTATCTCCTTAAAAATACTTGCATTTGGCGTGATTCTAGGGATTGATTGGTTAACTACTCATCATGCTAAAATTGATTGTTTTTCGTAAGGTTGTTAGCTTTCATATTCCTAATAAACCTATTATGCGAATTCAAGCGACCAAACCATTAAAATCAATCACGGTCATCTCAAGCCATAAAGCTATTCGTTTATTGAAAAGCGGATGTCAAGCTTTCTTAGCTCATATCGCAGATTTAAACAAAAATCGTCGATTTGAAGGATATTTCTATTGTTAATAAATTTCTGGCGTATTCTGAAGAACTTCACTGGCCTACCCCAGGCGTGAAGTTGAATTTTGTATCGACCTTGAACCGGTACAAAACCCATTTCAAAGCCCCATATCGAATGGCTCTATTGAACTTGAGGAGTTAAAACCCAATTGCGAGGAATTGTTAGACATTGGTTTCATTCGTCTAGTCGTCTCCTTGGGGTGCTCTGTTCTATTCGTGAAGAAAAGATGGGAGTATCGACTTTGTATTGATTATCGGGAGTTGAATCATGTCACCATCAAAAATAGGTACCCATTGCCGCGTATTGATGACTGTTTGATCGGTTCAAGGAGCACAATTTTTTCAAAGATCGATCTTCGATTACGGATATCATCAATTTGAAGGTTAAAGCGAGGATATTCAAAAGCGCCTTGAGAACTTCGATGCGGGCATTATGAATTCTTAGTCGTGTCTTTTGGATTGACTAATGCTCTCTTTGCCTTCATGGATATGATGAACCAAGTATTGAGGAATATTTGGATCATTTTGTGGTCGTCTTTATTGATGACATCCTTATATATTCCAAAAGCGAAGTGAAGATCATGAGCAACACTTGAAGTTGATACTCAAAAGCCGTGAATATAAGCTTTATGCCGAGTTAAAGAAATGCGAGTTACGGCTTGAGGAAGTAGCATTCCTTGGGCACGTAGTATCAAGTCATGGAATATCATTGTTGACGACAAAGATTGAAGCTATTCAAAGTTGGGAGCAACCTAAATCGATGGCCAAAATGTCGTAGCTTTCTCGGTTTAATTTGGTTATTATCGGAGATTCGTGGAAGGATTTTCTCGAATCGCTACTCCATTAACTTCGGTGACTCGAAAAAAGATACAAAGTTCGGTTGGGCGAGGAATGTGAGAAGAGTTTTCAAGAACTCGAGAGAGACTCATTTCGGCACATTTTGTTACGACAATACCATACGGTTCGGAGGGATTTGTCATCTCTGATGATGCTTGGGCAAAGGGTTAGGATGTGTTCTCATCACTGACATGGGAAAGTCATAGCTTTATGCCTCACGACAACTCAAAGAATATGAGAGGAATTATCCTACTCATGATCTAGAGTTGGCATTTATTGTCTTCGCACTTAAAATTTGGAGGCATTACTTGTATGGGAGAAAGTGGAGATCTCACGGATCATAAAAGCCTCAAATATTTCTTCACTCAAAAGGAACTCGACATGCGACAACGGCGTTGGCTTGAACTATTGAAAGATTATGATCATACCATCGATACCATCTGGAAAAGCGAGCGTGGTAGGTGGCGCATTGAGTAGAAGATCATATCTTGATGCAGAGTGCAATATTCACAACACAAAAGCCCATTTTGTGTGACTTGCAAAGGATGGAGATAGAGTTAAAGACTCGAGGGACCCATGTGATGATGGCGAATATCTGAGTAGAAGCAGAGCTTTAATTGATAAAGTTAAAGTTGCTCGAAATTCTGATCACGGAGTGATGCGTATATGAAGAAAAAGTGCAAGAAGGTCTTATCTTAGGAAGCAAGAATCGATGAAGAAGGAATACTTGAGTCGACTCCGGACTTTGTGTTTCTAACGACCACGATTTAAAGTATAAAATCATGATGGGGCGCTGACACACCGTTTGCAATCCATCTTGGGAGTACCAAAATGTATCGTGATCTTCGTCATACATTTTGGTGGAAGCGATATGAAGAGAGAGATATATATTATTTATCTCAAGGTGTCTAATTTGTCAGCGAGTTAAAGCGGAGCATCAAGTACCAAAAGGTCCATTGCAACCACTTGAAATTCAGAATGGAAGTGGGAGCACATTACCATGGATTTAGATTCTGGGTCTTCCCAAAGTTTCTCAAGGCATAGATGCGATTTGGGTCATTGTTGATAGATTGACCAAATCTGCTCATTTCTTCCGATGAGAAACTTATACACTTGAACGTCTTGCTCGTATGTACATAAGCGAGGTTGTAAGATTGCATGGTATGCCGGTATCCATAGTTTACGATCGAGACCCAAGATTCACTTCAAGATTTTGGGTTAGTTTGCAAAAAGCTATAGGCGCGAATTTCTGATTTAGCTCGGCATATCATCCTCGAACGAGACGAGGCGATCGGAGAGGGGCGATTCAAACTCTTGAAGATCTATTAAGACTACTGTGTCCTTGACTTCAAGGAAGTTGGGACAAGTTCTTACCATTGGTGGAGTTTTCCCTCAACAAGCAGTTATCAAGCAAGTATTGGCATGGCTCCATTGAGGCGTTGTATGGAAGAAAGTGTCGTTTCTCGGTATCTTTGGGATGAGGTGGGTGAAGCAACGTTGTTGGGACCGAGAGTTGATGCATATATGACTACGAAAAAGATTCAAATGATCCGATGACGTATAAAAACCTCACAAGATCGACAAAAGAGTTATCTTGATCTTCATCGAAAGGGCGTAGAATTCGATATTGGAGATCGTGTGTTATTACGTGTTGCTCCATGGAAAGGAGTTACAAGATTTGGAAAGAGAGGAAAGCTCGATCCTCGATTCATTGGCCCATTTTAATCCTCGATCGAGTAGGGCGTGGCTATAGACTTGCTTTCTGCTTGAAGTATGTCTCGTGTTCATAACGTTTTTCACATATCATATTACGTAAATATATGAAAAGACCGAACCACATTATTGAGTTAGAACCGAGACGAGATAGAGGAAGATTTAGCGTATGAAGAGGTTCTGTTAAAATCTTGGATAAGAAGGAACATATTCTACGCTCGAGGTTATACCTCAAGTCGAAGTTTTGTGGAGAAACCACGATGTTGAAGAAATGATTTTGGGAGTTAGAATGCGAAATGAAATCAAGATATCCTCACCTCTTTGACATACCAGTCGCACCCTAATTTCGAGGATGAAATTTCATAAGAAGGGAGGTTGTAAGACCCTGACTTTTTGAATAAAGATTAAATTTTCTCGAAATATATTTTTGAATATTATGGTGTGGATTTGATATAATGTTATAGTTGTGGGTAATATTTACAAATTTTGCAAAAAATGCATGAAGTTGTTATATAATATTCGATTGGTGGGGAATATTCGTTTTAACGAGGGAATATTAAATACAATGACAGCACAATCATTGGTGGTGGACCCCCAGCGGAATGGAATTGTCGGATTGAAAGCGACAAAAATACTTTATGAAAATAACGGCGGAAGTTTTACAGTTAAGCTGTTGAACTACCGGTAGTAAAAATACGATGTCTGGCGTGGTTGCGTAGTAGCGCACGGTATTGATTATTGATGCTTACGTGAGAAGTCACTCGGTTTATACTCAATTATTACTACTGATAATTCTTTGCATCATATCTCTCGTATTATTGATTCGATTATTGTCGTAGTATATCATGCATAATATGTTATTTTATTAAATCAATAATTGAGGCGACAAAGTTATTCATATTATTAAATTGCAATATTTCTGATGTCAGAAGTTACATCGAGGAGAGGTTTGGTCACTAATTGCGCGCATGATAGGGAGAAATCCTTATTGGAAAGCCCCTCTTTCACAGGAGCGATTTGGTTGATAAATATTGTGAGTTATAATATTAATGATGAATGTTATTAAAATTGAAGTTGTGTTAGGAGTTGAATTTGGAGGCAGCGGACGTGATATTTGAGTCGAGACGATGAAATTAGTAAAATAGTCTATAAACACAAAATTTTTCGAAATTCACTATTTGGTCAAAAAAAGTCAATGCAGTTGACTTTTTGGGAAAAATCAAACTTTGAAATTTCAAAATTTATATTTTTGATAAAAATGGTTTCATTGTGTTGGAATTATTTGTGTTAGTGAAAATCGACAATTATTTCGATAATAATTGATGTCGGAGGTTATATTGACGATCGGGTATTTACTTAGGATAAATGAGCAATTGATTGCTATTATTTCACATGATTATAACTATTTGTTCACATGTGTATACTATTGTTTCACATTCTTGTTACTATTAGGGGAGTTGGTGCAAGATTGATAATACTTGCATGACTAAGTTAAAAATGGAGGTATAGATGGAAGTCTTATCTTTGTAATTCGTATTTTCACATATCTAGAACTATTGATTCACATAATTTACTATTGAATCACATTATTTACTATTAGGGGAGGTGGTGCAAGTTTGATAATACTTCCATGACTAAATTAAAAATAAAGGAAAAGTTGGAGGTATTGTCTTTGAAATTTTTGAGCCCCAAAGCGTGCGATTATCGAAACTATATTTTTCTATAAATAGAAGCTCATTCTTCCTTCATTTCTCACCAATTCACAAAAGCTTTAGGCGATTATTATAGAGAGAAATTATAGAAAAGAAGAAGAGAAGTCTGCTACCTCTTTATTCGGTATCGAGGTTTTTTAAAGGTAGGGAGTATTATTTCTTTCTTATCTATGAAGAGAACTTACATTATTCCATTCTTTATTATTACATTGGAATAACTGTATATCATGAGCTACCTATACTTGGTGAAATTCTTACATTGTTCCATTCTTTATCATTACATTTGGAACATCACATGCATGCGTTCTCTTTGGGACTGGTTAAAATCTTTATTATTACATTGGAATATTATATGAATATCATGCGTTTTACTGTGGGACTGATTCCGTCTTTATTATTACATTGGAATATCACATGCATGCGTTTTCTGGTGGGACTGATTAAAATCTTTATTATTACATTGGAATATCACATGCATGCGTTTTTTGTGGGACTGATTCCATTATTTATTATTACATTGGAATAACACTGTCATCTTGATCTATCGCATGCTGGTGATTTCTTTTGTTATTCCATTCCTTATTATACTCGGTTGGTTAAAGTTTTGACTTTCTATACTCCATGAAATTAGTGGAATATCCTTGATATTTGCGCTTCATCGATATCTTTTCATGGAAATATTCTTACGAGCATTCTTGAATTTTACTACTCTACAAAAGCGATATCATGTTGACAATTTTGGACGTTATTAGTTCTGGATAAATTAATTCTTGAACTTGTTTTATTGAATTCTTATATCATTGTCATCATCCTCATGTTTATATTTTGTTGAAAGTCATATGTGGCCTATAGTGCATAGATGGACTTGGTATGATTATGACCGAGGATTATTCGGTGTAATCATGGTAGTAATGTTACAAATGATGTGGAAAAAGTCCTCATTGGGCGTAGTGCATTGATGGACGAGTTGTTGGCATGATCATGACCATTATTGAATACATAAATATTCTTGGCCCGTAGTGCATGGATAATTGTGGTCGTGATACTAAAGAATATCCTTGGTAGTAGTGCGAGGGGTGATTCGATGATGTGGATTATTTATTAAAATTTGAGTCCGTGATAAAAGTGATGAAAAACCTTTTAAATCATAAAAGATAGTAGATTTTATTCTCTACTTGACTCTTTTAATGGATTGCTTGTTCATTGTGAGTTAAACTTGATGGTTGTTATATTGTATCGGTTTAAACTTTGTTGAAGGCTAACGATAATATATTACGCATTATCTTAGTCATAATATTTCCTCTTTGGGCTAGTTGAGCTCACCCTTTTACTTTCATTGTTCTCTTGAGGAAATGAGAGCGTAGCGAGGGACTAGTCGGGGAGCGGAGTGGCGGGCGGATGATAGCATTAGTAGTCCTCACTATTACGTGAAATAGTGTGATAATAATTGTAATGAGGACTCCTTTTGAGTTTGTATAATCTCTAGTAGACAATATTTGTATTCAAACTCACAACTTATGTTATGTTTTGTTGTATTATTAAGTTGATTTGCGGTTGTATTATTAAGTTGTATTACCTATTTTGTACCATGATTGACAAAAGAGTTATGGCGACTCGAGATGGGTGATGTATACCTATTTTGAGGCGTCTTTCGAGGGCAAAATTTCATAAGAAGGGAGGTTGTAAGACCCCAACTTTTATGAATAAAGATGAATTTTCTATAAATATCATTTTTGAATATTAAGGTGTGAATTTGTTATAATGTTATAGTTGTGGGTAATATTTATAAATTTTGCAAAGTAACCAAATTGCTATAAAATATTAGTTTGGTGGGGAATATTCTTTTTGTGGGGAATATTAAATGCGATGACGCAATCATTAGTGGACCCCACAATGAAATTATTATCGGAGTTAGAAAACGACAAAATTATCTTTTATAAAAATAACGGCGAAAGTTTTACCTGTTAACTATTGAAATACCCGGTGGTAAAAAAAATGCGATGTCTGGCGTGGTTGCATATTAGCACACGGTATTATGCGATATCTTGGATTATTGATGCTTACGTAAGAAGTCACTACTCAATAATTGTTATAGTAATTACTGTTCAATACTTTATTTTATTGATTCAATAATTGCTACGTTGATATTTTATATTATTGATTCAATAATTGTCATTGCATAGTATTTCAATTTATCAAATCAATAATTCATATTATTTGAATAATATTATTATTTGTATTATTGACAATGTCTAGAAAGTTCTGTCGAGGAAAGGGGTTTGGTCACCTAATTACGCGCCAATAGGGAGAAATCCTTATCGGAAAGCCCCCTCTTTCCTGAGAACGACCTGGTTGTCGATATTTTAATTTAGTAATATTATTTGTGAATAATTAATTGTTGATATATGTGATAAGAAAATATTTATTCAATTTGGATTTAAATTGTGGAATTTTTAACATGTGACATTTGTTGAAAGTTGGTATTTTATCTTTTTCGATAAAATAATTTATTCAAATATATTATTATAATATTACATTATAGTAGTATGATGTGATTATATAATAGTACGTTTTTTATAATTTGAATGGTAATATTATTATAGTAAATTCATGGTATAAAAGTAAAAGGAGGTGGAAGAGAACAAATTGAATTTGAATTCCTATGATGCAAGCGATGATGTCATCGGACGATGAGGTAAGCGATGATATCATCGGACGATGAGGTAAGCAATGATGTAATATGATCAATGATGTCAGCGATATTGTCATACATTATGGCAAAAATACTATTTTACCCTTACTCTGCCAAGCCTATAAATAGAAGCTCATTTCTTCATTATTTTTCACCAATTCATTCAAGTTATAAAGAGAGAAAGTATAGAGAGAATAAGAGAGAAAGAAGAAGAGTATTCTGCTACTACACTATTGCAATATCCAATCTCCTACTAAGGTAAGGGGTATTATTCTTTCGTATTCATGAAGAGAGTTATTTTCTTTCAATACTCGTAAGGGTTGTTATTCCATTCTTTATTATTCTATTGGAATATCCTGTCAATGTGGATTACGCATGACCTGGTTCCATTCTTTATTATTACGTTGAATATCACGTGCATGCGGATTACGCATGGCCGGGTTCCATTCTTTATTATTACATTGGAATATCCATGCATGCGGATTACGCATTTGACATTGGTTCCATTCTTTATTATTTTGTTGGAATAACCTGTCTGTGTGGATTACGCACTCCTGGTGAATTCTTCTGTTATTCCATTCTTTATTATTCAGTTGGAATGATCTGTCTATGTGGATTACCGCATGGCGGGCAAAAATCCATTTGCGGTTTCATATATTCTATTATACTTAGTTAGTTAAAGTGTTGGCTTCTATACTCCATGAAATTAGTGGAATATCCTTGATATTTGTGCTTCATCCAGTATCTTTTCATGGAAATATTCTTCTGAGCATTCTTGAATTTTACTCCACAAAGCAGTATCATATTGATAATTTGGACGTTATTGATTTCTGGATAAATTAAATTATAAATCTTTAAAAATTTATCCTTGAACTTGTTTTATTGAATTCTTATATCATTGTCATCATCCTCATGTTTATAATATGTTGAAAATCATCGTGGCACTTTGTAGTGCATAGATGGACTTGGTATGATTATGACCGAGGATTATTCGGTATAATCATGATTAGTAATGTTACAAATGATGTGGTAAAAGTCCTCATTGGTCGTAGTGCATTGATGGACAGTTATTGGCATGATCATGACCATTGATGAATACACGAATATCCTTGGCCCGTAGTGCATGGATAAGTTATGATCGTGACACTAATGAATATCCTTGGCCGCAGTGCAGGGATGATATGGTTTATTTATTAAGCTGAGTCTCAGCGATAAAAGTGATGAAAAACCTTTTAAATCATAGAAGATAGTAGATTTTATTCTCTACTTGACTCTTCTAATGGATCGCTTGTTCACTGCAGTTAAACTTGATGGTTGTTATATTTTATCGGTTTAACTTAATTGAAAGCTAACGATAAATTATTACGCATTATCTTAGTCATAATATTTCTTCTTGGGCTAGTTGAGCTCACCCTTTCTTTCACTTTATTCTCTTGAAATGGAGATAATAGTGGGATGAGTCGGGGAACGGATTAACGGTCCAGATGGTTGTTTTAGTAGTCCTCACTATTCTATAAAATAGTGTGACAATAAATGTAATGAGGACTCCATTGAGTATGGATATTGTCTAGATGACAATATTCTTATTAAAACTCTTAGATTATGTTTTGTCGTATTTTACACGACTGTTGTATAATTAAGTTGTATTTGAATTTTGTACCATGTATTTGGCGACTCAAGATGGGTGATGTATACCTATTTTTGGGGGCTTCGCAGGGGGGAAGACTTGGGTTGTTCAGGAGGAGGTGGAGGTTGGCTAGCCGCGGATTCAGGAGTTGGTTCAGGTTGGTCAACCGAAGAGTGTTTTCTTTTACAAGAGAGGGAAGTGTTAAAGCACTGCACAAAAGAAGAAAGAGGTGTTCTACATTGAAGATCCAATCAACACTCTTCAAGATCGTAGTGTTGTCTCTACCAGTTAACATGACACTCACGATCGAGGTCCTTGAAGACATGCATCGTAATCGTAGAGTTCGAATAGTCAAGATGAAGCATTGGCAAGCAGTTCAATCTGAAGGTAATATTGGACAAGAGCTTATTGAGAGCATCGATGCAAAAGGACAACCTCTCGATCGAAAAATCAAGGAGGAAATAAAGTCTTGACCGCCAAGACATTAAAGTGACATCTCTCGATGGGTAAGTGAAACGATGAAGCTGCGATGTCGGAGAAAGTATGACTTGTCACATCAGCAGTCTACCTCAGCCAACTCGAGATCTGTGAAGATATTCGAATATCCTTCAACGGCTACTTTCCAATGGAAGGATCGGGAAGGAGTATAAATCAACAAGAGCTTCAAAGATCTACGTGTGCTGGAGTTGCCGAGTTTGGAGTAACGGTGGACTGTTCTAAACCATTTGAGATAGTGAGTCTGAAGGCTCACTCTACGATCCACCAAGAACACTTAGAGATAGACAAAGAAAGAAGTAGAAGTGAGAGTTCTACAATGTCGAAGTGAGAGTTCTACTACATGAAGAGTGTTCTGAACTGCCAAGAGAAAGAAGAGCGTCATGTCACCTTGATGGCTATCATGGGACGACTTTAAGTACCATAGAGAAGAGCTTACAATCATCTTAACAAGTCCATCATGAGAAAGCATCAAGTATCAAGAAGGGAGATCACAAACGTCATCATGGTGGCAAGCATGAGAAAGTTTCTAAATACCTAACAGAAGAGCTTACAATCATCCTAGAAACCCATCATGTGCAGCCATCACATATCAAGGGGAATGATCTTCAAGGTAGTTCATCAAGGGATCATCAAAGGAGGTTGAGTAACTGAAGAAGTTGAGAATCATGCAACACTCAACTGCACTTCAAGGATGATCACGCCAAGCTGGTAAGTACAGAAGATGTTGAGAGCATAAAGACATCTTAGCAGCTCAGCACCAACTCCAACAAACAAACAAACAACTCAACAAGAAGCTAGGGCTCGAGGGTCCTTGTCCGGGAGGACTAAATGAAGTTCCAAGCCTCATTGGGCTTGAAAAGTTCCTAGGAACTAGAGGAGTTCCAAGGCTGGCGGCCTTGAAGAGTTATTAGTGAATCTAAAGTCCCAAGGTGGCGGCCTTGAAGGAATCTTAGTGATTCAGGTCTTGCCCTTCCTTGGTAAATCTCGCTAGTTGAAAGCGGAAGAGTGGATTAGAAGCTTGAGTCTCGAACCACTTAAAACCCTTGTGTCTTTTATTTTAAGTCATTTACATTATGTCTATTAAGCGCTATAAGCTGCACATGTATGTTCTAACCGCTACTTCTAGAACTAACTCTACGAATAATGTATGTATGATTATGAATATATCAATGAAGGGATCTTTTACTTATTCCGTTGTGCTTGAAAAGATTTTTATGTTTGTCATATGCTAATTTAATAGCAATACAAAATAAAAGAAAAAAGTATTTGAAACTTAAAAGGATCTATTCAACCCCCCCTTCTAGATCTATTGTGCCTATTTGGAACTAACAATTGGTATCAGAGCAGGTTCTCATGCTATATTCAAAAGCTAATCGCTTTGAGTCTGATCCCAGGCACAAACATTGTTCTAAACTTAGTTTAGTAAAGTCACTTGTTATATGCAGATGAGCTCACACGTTGGAAGTATTGTGTACAGGTAAATGTGTATATAAACTTGAAGCTGCTTAGATTGGTCCATACTCTCAAGTATTATATCAACAAGACCAATTCCTGCCTTCAGTCAATCTTGTAGTCTGAAAATCAGACGAGATAGCTCAAAAGACATCAACAACAAAGAGTTAAGCATCCTCCAGCCTGAAAGATGAAAAGGCCATACATGCTAAGAAATGCTTATCAAGAGAAGAAAGAAGATCTTCTCAAACGTGGGCGGCTCATTTAATGCCAGCAATGATGATAAATTTGAAGGGGTAGCATCCGGTTTTGGTCTTAAGTATTAATTGGACTGGGCTTTGGTTTTATTTGTCGAATTCCAGCTTGGGCTCGGTTCAGTTTAATTTGGGTTCCATTTTCGTTTTGGGCCATTTATAGTCTTTTATTAAACATTCTGTTTAATAAAAGGCTGGGTGAAAATGTTGGGCCATGATATTTTATGTAGTGGGCCAGACTGTTTGGGGCGACTCATTGGGTTATATCTATTGGGTCTTGAAAGTTTTGGTAGATCCGATTGGGTGACCTATTAGGTGAATAATATATTTATTTGGGCTTTGATCGGTAATGATGACAAAGATAATAGTTGCATGTGATCTCTGCGTTGCATTTATGAGGATTGGACTGAATCGGCCAGCGGTAGAAAATAGTGATGGGATGGAGCAGGTGGGTTGCATGCAGTCGGCTGAGGTCACGGCAGGGTGGGGTTGATGTCAGGGGGGTCGGTGGTACGCAAAATCAGAGTTGGAGTATATGATAGCAATGATAACACAAAAAGAAGGTAACTGATGTTTTATCATTATCAAACACTAGAACTAAATACTCTCCATTGTTATCATTGTGTCTGCCTGTACTAACTCTTATGCTGGAGCCATGGATGGAGCTAGCCTTTTTTGAAGGGGCCATGCCCCCCCCCCCCCCCAAGATTTTAAAAATTTTCAAGTACTAAGGCTCACTCACTTGAATTGTGAGATTAAATTTGTGCTTTGTGGGCCTTGTGGCAATTCATTTCATTTCATTATCTTCAATTCTCCACTACACAATACACACCAACAAACAAAATCTTGTCATTGTGTATTTGCGTTGTTAGATTTGCTTTTATTGAGATTTATATGCACTCCCAAGTCCCAAATAATGCTAGGAATTAGGATTGGTGGAGATAATGGACTGTTTCATAAATACCGTGGGATTGTGGACATGTGGTTAGAAGAAATAATGCTAGAAATTAGGATTGGTGGGAATTATTTTCTGGAGTTAGGACTTGGGAAGCTCAATGACATAACTTTTTATCTTGAAAAGTCTGAAGACTGGAAATTTGATTTTGGCCCCCCCTAAGATCAAATCCTGGCTCCGTCCCTGGCTGGAGCTATCCCCCGACGGTCTAAGCCGTCAAACTTCTGGTATTGACGTATTTATTGTGCATGATTGAACGCGCTTTTATGTGATTGAGACGCGTTGAAAGATCTTGGCGTTAACACACGAAAATAGCTAACCAATTCTAGACCAAGTCTTACTGCACTATGCCAGCAATAGCCTATGCATATCATTCCACTTCTATAGCTTAGTACGTGCTCCTAAAGAGCACCAAACTGCACCACGAAGTTGTGCTTCAGACTTCTCATGCTCTTTGTGATTTTCTTGGCTTTTCATATATTTTTAAACTTATTTGAATAGGATATTTCAGAAGAAAATATTTTCTTTATATAAAAATCATTATACATAATATTAATTTATTATTAATAGAATTAATATATTAGTATAGTATAATATAAAAAAATATAAATATTACAATAATTTTATAATAAAACAAAGATCCTGATCATCAGCTAGATATTAACCAAAAAGAGTATGGTTCGCATCATCGCATGTGATAATGAAATTGTTGATGCTAATTCGGGTTTCACTATTGTACTTTTAAATTAATTCCATTTTTTAAAATTATTTTAACTAAATTACTTTGATACGAAATATGCTCCTTCATCATGTTATGTTTTATTATCTTTTTCTTATAAATGACTAATTATTTGAAAATTACTTTATTCTACATATTTTTCACTTTTTAGCTAATAATTTTTTTATATATTTCTTTCTCTCTTTTGGTTTGCACGACCTACTTTTCGTCCCAAAACACCTTTATAAAATCATACAACAAGTTACTTACAAAATGATATCAGTGGTTGTGGTTGATACTATTATTAAGTCTATCTATGGAATTCGATTAACATGAAGTTATTTTTTTAATAAGTTGGTCAATTGGTTAATAAAATACTGACACACATATAACCTCGCATGCGTGCCAGTATTCTATTGGTCAATTGACCAACTTATTCCAAAATAAACTTCATACTAACCACTTCCCTACCTATGTATTGATGGATCATTAACTAATTACACTTTGTCACATCATTTTCTAAACTATTTTTTATAAAAAAAATTTTGTCACCATAACAAGACTCTTATGAATATATTTTCATTCTATGAATTGAACTTTATGTTTTATTTCTCTCCCTCTAAAACAGAACTATTTATTCATTCCCTCATCCTTGTCCCTTTATGATTTTATTTAAATAGGATTTTAATTTCTGCATAAAATAAAACTTTATTTTTTAAAAAATTAGATTTGATAATTTTATTGTTGGGAATGGTTAAAATCCACGAGTTTAGTAAGTTGTCCCCCCATATCCCTACATCCAAACACATCTTAAATAAAATACCAGTGTCTTAAACCCTCAAAAGCGGTAGGCGGGGTTTTACATTAAAGAGAGACAAACGGCCGAAAAAAATGGCGTTTGCTCTGATGAAATCAACGCCGGCGTTGAGAACATTAACGGCGTTACGCAACTCTTCACACCGAACATTCGCCGTTAGAAGGGAGAAAAAAGAAGAGATAGTGAACGACATACCGGACGAATACGACGCCGTTCCGACGTCGGGAATCAGCCGGCCACTTTCAGAAATCCTAAAAGAGATCAACAAGAGAGTTCCCGATTCCCTTGTCAGAGTTCGTACTGAAGCTGATGGATTTCCCATCAAATATATTCCCTGGTTTACACTCTTTTTCTCTCTCTATACATAGATGATTATTTGTGCTTTTATATAATGTCAGGGGCGGATCTAGTAGGGGGCAAGGGTGGTCAAGTGACGACCCTTAAATTCTTAAAAACTTTAATTAGTAAGGGTATAGTAAAGTGTGACCACCCTAAAAAAAATATACAAGTATTTACAACTTGTACAAGTTACAATACTTAAAATTTGTGCAAAAAATCAATTGCAATCTCAATTCAAAAAATTAGGTATATCCTATCTTCATTTTCGATTAAATTGTAAATTGTAACTATGTTGATGTTTTTTCTCTATGATATTCAATTTTTCTCAATTTCTATGATATGTTTCTTTAAATTTTAATTTTCACTAAATTTTAGGATATTCTCCTCTTCTAATTTGTCTAGCATTTTGTTTTAAATTGATTCTATTTATTGATTTACATATAAAATTAAATATGCTATGAATAATTGATATGAAATTGAACATATTTGTCTTAAATTATTTTAACGCTTATAATATATATGTATTATATATGGAGTATTTTTTTTAGGAGTAGGGCTCTCTCTTTTTTAATTGTACTCGATTGTATTTTGTATGTGTGTATTTACGTCTGTCTTTCTTTTTTAATAGGATGCAAAAAAATATTTGCAATTATTTTACAAATCTTTAAACTAGTAAACGTCCTCGATTCGAGTCTACTCAAGAGCCGATAAATGGTGGCTTACATTGAAAAGGATGTATTTGATACAATTGAAAACAAAGCGATTGAAAAAAAATTCAAGAAATTGAACTGCAAAAAAATATTTTGTAATGATTTTAATATATTTATAATGAATTCTATATTTCTTGAATTATATTAATTATTATTTCGATTGTTTCAAGGAAGGATCCATACTATCATCATAGTTGTTAAGTCGTCGCCTAGGCGACACCTGGTCGACAAGTCGGTGGTGAACATGTAAGGCGAGCGACGACTTGGACGATGACGGAAAGGCGAGCGCCTAGAGAAAAAAGGCGTTGACTTGGACCGAACGGCGACGACTTGGCCTCTATGGGTCGACCCAAATGGCCAAATCTGAATTGGGTCTAAAAAAAAAACGACGTCGCAAACTAAAAGGAACATAAATAATAAAACAAACCCTAGGAAAGTCGATCGATCGATTAGAAGTCAGAACATCGACCGACTGACCGAGAGGCGAGAGCTAAGACAGAGATTGCACCTATTTTGCTTACCAAATACCGAGAGCGAGCGAGCAGGACACATCAACGAGCTGAGCGAGCGACATGACATAGCAGCGAGATTGAAGAAGGAAGCGAGTTGGTCGGCAGTTGGCAGTCGGTAGGTAATTCGCAGCCTTCCCCTTTTCCGATCTTCTTTCCTCTTCTCTTTTTCTTTTTCTGGTGCTTCTTACTAAAACATACGCATTGTGTTTTTTTTAAGCTTTTATGCTTTGCATTCTGTTCGGTCTCTCTCTATATATTATAGTTATACATATATATAATATTTGCTGTTGGGTCTCTGTAATATTATAATTATACATATATATGTATAATTATAATATTACATATATATATATATATATATAATTAGAATATTAGATATACCTGTTTGGCTTTTGTTTTTTACCTTATCAGTTATTATTCATTTCTCTTGAGCATTGAGTATTGAATATTGACTGTAAATTGTAATACTAATACCAGTTTGGCTTCAACTGTATACTTGTTTGGTTTTTTTTTTCTTTCTAATCATTCATTTCTGTTGAGTACCCATTGACAGACTGGTTCTTAACTTGTTATGTAAACTGTTTGGCTTTATTTTTTTCCATATCATTCATTTCTATTAATTATATCATATCTTTTTTTTAGTTTTTGCAGGTACATATTAATTATAATGCATGACTGTTAGTACTACTATTAATTATATGTAAATTAGTACTACTAATTATTATAATGCATGACTGTTAGTAATAATTTTGACCTTAACTACTATTATTTTGAACTATTATTATTTATTCCTACTATTATTTTGAACTATTATTAGTTATTTGATATCACTATATATATGTGGGTGCATTATGAGATTGTGAATTCTATATAAATATTATATTATATGTTTGTCTTAAATTTTTTTATTTGATTGTATTGTGTAGATAGTAAAATGGCGGAAAGTTCGGAGGCCGATAATTATGATATAACGAAAGACCCCAAAAGAAAAGCTAAATCAAACGATCCGGGTTGGAAATATGGATATTGGCCGGATTTAAGTAATAAGGATGTCGTGCAATGTATACTTTGTGGGAAGAAATGTCATTCGGGTATCAAAGTGCTCAAACAACATCTAGTCGGAAATTATGGAGATGTAGCTAAGTGTCCCAAAACAACAACAGAAATTATGAGGGAGATGCAAGCGGCTTTGAATAGTAGAAAGAGGAATAAGCCACTTGAGCTAGATGATGATGATGATGATGTAGTAGAAGTGCAAGAAGAACAATCATCTGCTCGTCCAACCATGGCTTCCAATACTTCTTCTAACACTATCCCAAGTTCTGGGATGACTTCTAAAAGGAAGAATGTTGTATTTCAATTCCAAAATCCACAACCAAAAGTTAAGACGGTTGAAGCACTTCTAAGGAAGATTCCCGAAGAAGTTGTATAGGAGAGGCATAGCAAGCGTTTGAGCCAAACGAGTATTGAAAGTCGTTTGAGGACACGGGAGAAAAAGGAGAGAGTCCAAATGCACGTTGCCGACTTTTTTTACGAATGTGGCATACCATTCAATGCTGCAAATTCAAGGAGATTTGAAGTAATGGTCGAGTCCATGAAGGCGATATGGGGCCGGGTTTCAAGCCTCCAACATATCACGAGTTGAGGGTTCCTTTACTTGAGAAGACAAAGAAGAAAACCGAGTGACTTAAAGAAGAAACATGAAGTGGCTTGGAAGGAATACTACCGCTCACTCGCCGTCGGATGGTTGATGAGATAAGAGGGAAGACACTTGTTGAATTTCCTTGTTAATAGTCCGGAGGGGACTTATTTCATGGGGTTACATTGATGCCTCCGGTCGGTCTCAACATGCCACAATATTGGCAAATCTACTTGATAGCAAGATCGAGGAAATTGGTCCCGAGTATGCTATTCAGGTGGTCACAGGCAATGCCTCTAATTACAAGGCAACGGGGCATATACTAATGGAGAGGAGACCTACACTGTTTTGGACACCAGGCCGCTCTTTGCGCCTTGACCTTATGTTAGAGGACATAAACAAGTTGAAGCAATTTCAATTTCACAATCACAAATCTGAGGAGAATTACAACATTCATTTATGTATATGGTCGTCTTCTTCTTAGTGCGATGGGGAGAAAACGAATGAGAGGGATCTTGTGAGACCCACAGTTACTAGATTTGCTACAGCTTTCCTCACCTTGCAGAGTTTGTACAAGAATAAAGATGCTAGTAATAATCTAATGACATACTCTCGACGTGGTGGTGGTTCAACTTCAAGGGAATTAAGGTTGATGGATTCCGACTCCAATAATGAAGTTGATGAAGAAGAGAGAATTCCAAATGATGATGAAGATGTGAAGGATGATTTTGGAGAAAGACCACCACCTTTTTGTGTCAAGCCGACCTAAGCTTTTTGTGTCAATGACTTGTACTATTGGCCGGTAGTTACCCTCATTTTGTTTGTATGCCTCTTTGATATCTTCTTTCGCTTTCTTGAGCTCTCCATACACAAAGCCCATTGAGGGCTTCCAATCCCCATCAACAAGACGAAGAACCATCACTAATGGAGCAAACACTTTCAAGCAAAGAGTTACACTATTCCAAAATTCCCGTACTCATCACGTAGCAAATGCGGCTTTCCCCTTCGGTCTTCACCCATGGAAGAGCTCCCCATTCATTGGTAGTACACATCATTTTCAACTCTTGTTTTTCTTCTCCATCATACTTTGCATTGTCAAGAAGGCGGTTGCAAATCTAGTAACACCGGCCTCACTATGTCTCTCTTTTTGTATGTTTTCTCATCAATGCCAATGTTCTATGATGACCATAAATAAATATAGTGAACTTCTTTGCCCTTTCAATAGTGTGGTTTTTGAACTTTTGTTGCTTTCCAATCCTTCAAGCATGAGGTTTATTGTGTGGGTTGCACATGAGGTCCAAAACATGTGTGGTCTCTTGGCCTTCAACAATGTCGCCATTGCCGTATTATTAGAGGCATTATGCTGTGACTACTTGGATTACATTTTATACCTAACTTCATCAATGCACTTGTCAACATAGCCAAATATATATTCACCTGTATGCGACACCTCCGGATCTTCCTTAGAAGAAAGAAAACAAGTCGATCCTACAATTAACACATAAATTCACGATGCTTCTTCTTTTTGATTCATCAAGCATCGGCCGTGATAGAGCATCCCGTTGAAGCCCACTCTTCTTCTTGCTTTCTTGAGTGATTGTTTGGTTCTCTCCACCTCCTCCTTCAATAACGGCTCCCTTAATTGGTATTGACTTGGGGTTGGAAGCCTTGGCCAAATATACCCACCGCCTCAACAAACCGCGTTTAAAGCTATCATTGTCGATAGCATGAAATGGAATCTGGGCCATACATCCATCGAGCCAAGTATCTATTCACATCATGAGTTCTTTCTTCCAAAGTGCATCATTCATGTTTTGTTGTCGCATCTTCTTACTTGTACTCAAATCCGGATTGATGGCCCTTGCATGATATCTATCCATGGGACCAAGATAATGGGGCCTCTTCCTTGACCCTAAAACTTCAACTTCTTGGCTTCATTTCCTTCCTCGAATTGCCTCCACTTCCACTTCCGCTCTAACATTCACGTCATCTATCCTCTTGTCTCTCTTTTTAGTTCTTTGTCTTGTCAAGTGCCATCTTACACTTTTCTTTATCTTCCTTGCTTGACTTGGGGCATGATGTTACATTTCCCTTGATATTTGCTATGTGTTGTTTCAATCTATAAACTCCTCCACCATACTCTTTGTCACACAATTTGCATCTCCAACGATCCTTGTTGTTAGGATTTACAAGGAAGCCATATTCCCATCCAATATCATCTGAAGCTCTTTTTAATACTGAACACTCAGAAGCATTAGAGGTCTGCCGAAGACAAAGATGGTGATTGAGCCATTGATAGTGATATTATACCTATGCATAAAAATATAACATCAGTAATTTCTCCAAACCCCACAGTCAGGTTTTAATAATTTAATTTATAACTGAAGTTGAAAAAATTTAAAAATTAAAATAAAATATTGCAATTAACTAAAAAAATTAACTAATAGAATGCTCAAACTGGTCATTCATTATGATGTTATAATAGAATTTTTAGTTAATGTTATAATAAAAATTAACTAAAATTTAAGACTTTGTTAGCAATGTTATAATAAAAATTAACTAAAAAAGTAAAAATTAACTTTGTTAGCAATAAGACTCAAACTGGTCATTCATTATTGTTAAGACCAGCAGTCGAGAGAAAAAGGCCACTGAGAGTCGAGAGAGAGAGACCTACCAGTCGAGAGAAACAGGAAACTGAGAGTCGAGAGAGAGAGAGATCCAGTCGTCGGCGTCGGCAGTCGTCGGCGTCGAGGATCCAATCGTCGGCGGTTGAAGATCCAGCCGGCTTCGTCGGCGTCGTCAGAGGGAGACGATCCCGTCGTCGGCGTCGGCAGAGGGAGAAGAGTCGGCTTGTTTCGAAGAAGCAGCAGCAGTCGGCACTTGGTCGAAGGAAGGTAGGGTTTAAATTTTAACATTATAAAAAAATGACCTGATATGTGTCGATTTTTACCGATTTGCCCGACTTGACCGACTAGTCGCCGACTTGATCCCGACTAAGTCGATTCAAATGACTAATTCAACGCTTAGAGCACGGGTCGACTCTACGAGTCTCTCCAACCCAAACCTAGTCGTAACTAGTCAGTACCGACTAGGCCGACTTTTAGAACACTGCTATTTCACATTGCCTGATCTCGTGAATTTAAATGTTGAAGCTATTACAGAGCTTTCCAAGAAGTGTCTTACTATATTAGTGTTGAAATATACAGAGGCTGGCAGCACATGCACGCATGACGACACACACACACACACACACACATATATATATATATATATATATTGATAATGATCCATATCCGAAGTTAGATAGGAGCCCCTATTATCCAACTCATCTTTGACCGTTTAACAAAATATCGAATGGCCTAAAATTTACCTTGTCCGCACAATAGTTGTGCAGATGACGTATACCATCCGCACAACTATTATGTGAATGGAAACTCAGAAATTGTATCCCATCCACACAATAGTTATGCGGATGGTATATCTCATCCGCATAAGTATTGTGCAGATAGAGTCCACCATCCGTATAACAGTTTTGCGAATGAGAATAATTATAGCTTTTGAATCACGGAAATGAATGGTGGGATATGCGTTGGATGGATGAGGATGATGAATGAGTTTTATGCCCGCAAATCAGATACTTTAATTAGAAATTGTATGTTCGTCATGTTTTATGTTGCTTTTATAGTGTTTTGTTATTATTTTGCTTAAAATTGCATTGCAAGGGCTTTTTGGTCATTTACAGTTGTAAAAGGGCAAAAGAGTCATTATATTCCTATGGTGAAATACATTAGGCTAGGAGTCATTAAGATTAGATTCTCACAAGCTACACATGACAACTAGATATATTCCTATTCTATGTGCGATTTATGCATTCAATCCTAAGAAGAATGGTCATGACATGTGTTATCATACTTAGGTCTAAGCTTTATAGTCCATTTTTCAATATCATATAAATGCCCACATTAATACATGAAGCATGGAATATAATAACTCATTCACATGTGATTCATTATAACAATTAGGAGAGAAATTCGATTAAACTATACATCGGGTTACATTGCAACCTTAGAATAGAAGCTTAGTTCATAACTATAGACATAAACTTCATTAACAATAAGCTCAACATGTTCAGATTACACAAAGTGAATGGAAGATTTAGAGAAAGAAAACCCCTTGAAGCAATATTCAAACTCTTAACTCTTCTCTTCCAAGTGTAAATCCAAGCTTTGTTGTAAGAATTTGTTCTTCTCTTTCCTTGTGTTTTAAAAACTATGCTCTTGGCTTTTCCAAAACTGGTCTATCCTTGTAGGATGGAGGCTGATATATGAGACAAGTCTCCTTCATTAGGTTAGCTGGATTAACCTTGTTGTCTGTCTGAGAACCGGCACCGGCGCTGCGACGCCTCATTTTGGCCTTGTTTCAGCGCTGCGGTGCCTGGGCGACCGAAGTGATTTAATAGAAGGCGTTGCGGCGCCACAGGACAAAGGGAATCCGGCGCTGCGATAAGGCTGGGCTATAGTTAAATGGCGCTGCGGCGCCAGAAATGTACTAGGAACCGGCGTTGCGGTGCCGGTAAGGAGAAAATGACTTTTTTGCCCTTTTACAGCTGGAAATTACCTAAAAGCCCTTGCAATGCAATTTTAAGCAAAATAATAACAAAACACTATAAAAGTAACATAAAACATGACGAACATACAATTTCTCAGGAATTAAAGTATCCAATTTGCGGGTATAAAATCCACTCATCAAATACCCTCAAACTTAAGCCTTTGCTTGTTCTTAAGCAAAATATCTGAACAAAAACATCAAAAATTTAATTACAACTTATGACTCAAACAATGAATCAATATTTACCCTTATTATGGCTTCTAAGCTCAGAACACTAACTCAAAGAAGAAGCCAAACACTGTCATGAGTAGGGCTTCAATTTAATTGCTAGCTTAAAATTGCTTCTGATCTAGTTCTGTGTGTATCAACTACTCTAACTAGTTACAACCCAAATAAATTCACATAATCAAACGCATAATGAAAATGCTAACTCTTTAAACTCATAAGACACCATGTTTTCATAACAAGGCAACAAATGCAAGAACGGACCCAAAGGGTACTAGCATGCAAACACTTAAAGCTTGATTTGTGCAATGCCTAATTACATTAGGCTATTCAGAGTTACCCATGTAACGAGCGTTAATCAATGACTCCCAAGCCAGATGGCTTTAGGGCACTAGGTGTAGAACACCCTAAGAATCTATTAACTCGAGTAACAAAGGTCACATAATTAAACTTAACTAGAGTCATTATTCTTTATTCGTTAATTGACTTAATCTCAATCTTGACTGAGCAATGCCTAATTACATTAGGCTATTCAGAGCTACTCATGTAACAAGTGTTTGATCAATAACTCCCAAGCCAGAAAGCTTTAGGGCACTAGGTGTAAGAACACCCCTAAGGATCTATTAACTTGAGTAACAAAGGCCACGTAATTAAACTTAGTCAAACTAAGATTTGTTTTATATATATATATATATATAATACTCCCTCCATCCCAGGATAAAAGTCCTTATTACTATTTTGGATAGTCCCGTGTTAAATGTCCACTTTCTTTTAATAACCAAACTTTTACACAATTTTTCCTATTATACCCTTAGCATTAAATATCTTATACTTTCCTTATTCTAATTCTCTCTCCATATTTAATTAATAAGTCACTCTCTTACCTACATTGGAAATGATTAATGAAATATTATTATGGGCAATTTTGTCATTTCATTTCTCTTCTTAATGTGCGTGAAAAGTCCACCAGGACTTTTATCCTGGGAGGCTGGGACGGAGTGAGTAATATATAGGCATGCCAATTAACCAAGATTTCCCCTGAACTTGCATAAGTGTATAAATCATACTATCATTGACTCACTTAAGATAAATAGAGTTGACGCAAAAATTCAAAAGCACTTAAGCATATAAGCTTTTTCTGAATTCTAACTAGCTACAACAGCTGGTATGTGCTCAATAAGAAAGAAAGGATCAACAAGCAGTCTCAAACTAACAACTAAGTTAAAAGAAAGACTGCAACAACATAACATATCACTTTTCTTCGAATTAGAAATAACCAATTACTCGTCATTGGCCACTAAAAAATAAATAAATATAAAACTATATAACCCATCGCAATTAATATAACAATTCATTGCAGTCTATTAAAGCCATATCATAAGCCCAAAAGATAATTAGCATCCATGGCTACAATCCAAACATACCAAAAAACATACTAGCTTATACAATCCATTGCAATCACAATTATTAACATAGTCTACTAAATGACAACATAAAGATAAAAGATAGCATACTAATGGTATCCTATAGAAAACTAACAAAAGATAGATAAGACTGACAAACACCCCCAAACTTGAGATGGGCAATGCCCTCATTGGCAAAACATGCAGAAATCAAAAATAGAGGGCTTCCCTGAAGTATGATCATTCTATCCCTTCATCGTTGTGGCCCTCATCCATGGTGGGAGAAGTGGTGGATACAATTGGGAAAACAGGAGGTGCCGGGAACTGGAAAGGCATAGGCTCAGCTTCATCTCCACCAGATGAGTAGATATTGGCCACAGTGGTGGCGAACTCTGTTTGGTACTGCATCATAAGGTCCTGCCTCTAAGCAACTACATCGATCTGCCTCGATTGCATGTCAACCCTCTGGGCAACTGCATCAACCTTCTGGTGCAAGAGAGTTGGTGAGGCTAAAATATCTGCCATGAGCTGTGTTACTTGGACTCGGGTGCGGATACAAATCTAAGTGTCGGACACGTGAAGTCAAAAAATAGAGGATACGCGGATATGGATCCAAATTTGGACACGGGTGCGGGGATACGGTATGTTATGATTTTTTAATAATAATGTTTATACTGTCTAAATTCTTATAGACATGCATTTATCATGAAACTTCAGGGGTTGAAATGCAAAAATATAAAGAAACACAAGCGTAATTGAAAACTCATGAAACTTTAGGGATTAAAATGAAAGAAAACAAAAGTATAGGGACTGATATATAAATTTTCAAGGGCTATTTTGAGCTTTCAGAAATCTTGAGGGACTAAATTAAAAAATTATAAAAACAATGAGGTACCTAACTGTATTTTTTCAAGGATATTTTTAATCCCAGATCTGACCGGGCAGACAAACTCGTTGGAGAAGAAGAAAAAGACGACGATGGTAAGTTTCTCACTCCTTTTTCTTCGGTCTTTCCTCCTTCCTCCTTCCTCGTCTCTTCTTCTTCTCCGATGAACCACCGCAAAAAACAGTAGATCCGGATTTTCGTGGCCGGATCCAGTATGGATCCCGCTTTTGCATTCAACCCGATGTCGTGCCGACATGGGTACTCTGCTAAAAATGACGAGTCTGAGTAACACAGGCCATGGGCCCAGCTGAGGAAGAGTCGAGCTCCAGATGCTTGAGTAGAAGGCCTGACCCCTGAAGCAGGTGGAGGCTGAGATACAGGCAGATAGCCCTCACTGCAGGCATGAGAAACAGCTCCCTCCCATACTTTGTAGAGGTTGATGGTTGTGTGATCAATAGCTGCCATCGGGGGCAGGAGTATCTCATTTGCTTTCACTTGCACATTCGCTAACTTGCATAGAGCTGTGATGAGAGATGGGTGTGGGAGTCCTCTCGAAGTACTGCCCCTCAAAGTCTTCAAAATTGTTTCTGGATGAGCGACCCAACATCAATCTTCAACCTAGTCACAATCGCGAATAGCAACACCACCCGCTCCTTGGTCACGTCACTAATATGTCGTGTCGGTATCAGGTTGGAGCAGATGAAGCTATACCAAGCTTTCCCGTAGCGTGAGAGTTATGTGTGCGAGAAATTGGACTTTTCACCCGTGTATTCATTGGTCTTTCAAGCAGTACCGGGCTTACATAGCCGTTTGATGATGTCTTCCAAGTCATAGCATCGAATGCCGTCTGCTAGGCAGTCGTAGTCCGACATCTAGAAATAGGCATTGATGGTCTTTTTTATCAAAAAGAACCGCCTGACCCCTAACTTGCCCCACCAACTCGTCCTCAGCAGAGGCGTTGGCATAGAATTCCCGAACAAGAGAAATAACCGCGGACAACGGCTATCATAGAGGCCATCTCTCCATCTTGCCTCAAATCCGGCCCGAGGCCCCTTTTTGACACTAGGCTCTTGTTAGTTAACACCTTGTGGTATTTGTCTGATGCCTCCATGCTAACAAACCTTGTGGTGTCCCATTGTGGCTCGGCTTGAGAAGTACCCACTCGTGGTCTCTTAGGAGCCATATCAGAAACTTCAGCAAAAACTAAGCACATATGACCAAGCACGAGCCAAAACCAAACCAAAAATTCACTTGGGTAATTTATCGAGCACCTGACGTGCATTGTTCCAAACCTCATTGTTCCAAACCTCAGTTAAATATAGAGTTGCTATCTAGCCTAACCCTCCACAAAACTTTGCTATGGGAGCTAAGATATCTCTGCAAAGAATTCAATCCAAAGGCAGCCCTAAGCAATGAAGTATGGAGATTTGGAAGTAATACCTTTTGTTGGAAAAACTAGTGAAAAACTTAGGGATTTGGGCAATCCTTGATGAATTCCAAGATGAACTGATGAATTTGATGCTGAATCGATGAATTGGAATTGCTAATTGAAGGATTGGGTGATTAGAATCTGCAATTGTTATGTTCTTTGCAATGGCTGCTAAGCGGCTCTCTTTTACTGTTATAGTGCGGGAGAACAAGGCATGAGGTTTTGGGGGATTGCCGAGAAATCTCGGCCTTAACCAACAAAAATTCACTATTGGCGCTACGGCGCCAGTGTTCCTTCGTTAATGAGGTGCCGCGACGTGAATTAGCAGAAGGTTGGGGAAATAATAGGCGCCATGGTGCCGACTTTTAAAAGGCTTCAGATAAGCGTTGGGCGCCGCTTTTGTTTCAGCCAAAAAAGTTAAAGCATTCCTTCACGAGCATACACGAGCACACAGATTATAGCCTTCCTGCACTAGCAAATAGACAACCAAAATTAAAACTTGCCAAGAATTTAAAAACTTAAAACTTTCGGATGCCAAAATCCTAAACTTGAAACTTACCAATACCAAAGACTTAGCCAAGAATTTAAACAAATGGAAACCATAATCTTCGACAAATGGAAACCAAAAGCGTAAATAAATGGATACTACTATACCATTATAATAAAGAATGGAAGCATACTACTATTATGGAAGCAAAACATACCATACTACTATACTAAAGAAAATATACTACTAGCATTGATGCAAAGCAAAAAGGATAAGGCAATGATACTAAAATGGGGTTGACTCTCCATTGAGCGCTTGTTTTAAAGTCGTTGACTTGACTATTCCCCGGTTCATTCTGGGTCCGCAAGGGTAATTGACGTCTTTTGTCGATCAATGTCGCCATCCCAATAGTGTTTGTCTTTGACCATTCACCTTTAACCTTTGTTTGGAATTTGACTCTTCAACCTCAATGGCACCATGCGGGAAAACCTTAACAATTGTGAAAGGTCCCCGACCTTGATTTCAGTTTCCCGAGAAAAGCTTTAGTCTAGAGTTGAAAAAAAGCACTGCCTGACCTTCTTCAAATTCCCGCTCGATGATTTTCTTATCATGCCATCTTTTGGTCTTTTCTTTGTATAATTTTGCATTCTCATAAGGTTGGAGCCGAAGTTCGTCCATCTCATTCATTTGAAGGAGTCGCTTTTCACTGGCTGCTTGTAAGTCAAATTTGAGCTTTTTAATAGCCCAATAAGCATCATGCTCGAGCTGTACCGGTAAGTGGCAAGCCTTTCCATAGACTAGGCAATACGATGACATTCCAATTGGCGTTTTATACGCTGTTCGGTATGCCCACAGTGCATCATCCAGCCTAGCTGACCAATCCTTTATGGTAGGATTCACAATCTTTTCCAAAATGCGCTTTACTTCTCTATTTGACACCTTTGCTTGGCCGCTAGTTTACGGATGGTATGCCGTAGCAGTTTTATGGGTGACTCCATATTTAGCTAGAAGGGTTGCGAAGTATTTGTTGCAAAAATGCAACCCTTCGTCGCTAATAATTGCTCGCAGCGTTCCAAAGCGGGTGAAAATGTTCTTTTGAAGAAACTGAAGTACCGCCTTGGCATCATTTGTCGGCAATGCTACTGCCTGAACCCATTTGGACACATAATCCACCTCCACCAAAATGTAATGATTGTTGAATGACGATGGGAATGGACCCATGAAGTCAATGCCCCAAACGTCGAAGATTTCAACTTTCAAAATATTGTTGAGGGGCATCTCGTGCCTTTTAGAAATATTGCCAACACGTTGGCACCTGTCACATCTTTGTAGGAAAGCATATGCATCCTTGAACAAATTTGGCCAGTAAAAGCCATATTGGAGCACCTTCGCTGCTGTTCTCTGTCAGCCAAAATGACCATCATAATCAGATGTGTGGCAATAATGAAGCACATCTTCCATTTCTTAGCTAGGTAGACACCTCCTGAGAATCTGATCAACACGTTGTCTAAACAAATATGGCTCATCCCACAAATAGAATCGCACATCTTTCTGGAACTATTTCTTCTGCTGATAACTCAAGTCTGGAGGGTACATACCACTTACAATGTAATTGGCATAATCAGCATAGTAAGGTTCTTTACTTTGAATAGCAAGTAGTTGTTCGTCAGGGAAAAACTCATTAATCACCGCATCATTACATCCGTTTAGCTCTTTTTCCTCAAGTCTAGACAGATGATCTGCTCCTTGATTCTTTGTACCTTTCTTGTCTCGAATTTGTAAGTCAAACTCTTGGAGCAGAAGGACACATCTAATCAAGCGTGGTTTAGCATCCTTCTTTGATATTAGATACATGTTAACATAATGATTTGTATAGACAACCACCTTTGTCCTAATGAGATAGGAGCGGAACTTATCAAAAGCATATACAACAACAAGGAGTTCCTTCTCTGTGGTGGTGTAGTTTAACTGGGCATCTGTCAGCTTTTTGCTGGCATAATGAATGGTGTGGAACAGTTTATCCGTGCGTTGTCCCAAAACTACACCAATGGCGTAATCGCTTGCATCACACATATGCTCAAACGGTAGAATCCAGTCAGGAGCAACTGCAATAGGTGATGTAATGAGCCTCTGTTTGAGCACCTCAAAAGCTTTGAGATAGTCTTTACCAACCCTGAATGACACATCCTAATAGGTTGCATAGGGGCTTTGTGATTTTTGAGAAGTCCTTTATAAAACACCGATAGAACCCAACGTGACCCAAGAAGCTTCTGACTCCTCTCACAGATGATGGAGGTGGAAGTTTTTCAATAGCCTCTATTTTTGCCTTGTCCACCTCTATTCCCTCAGCATATATTCTATGTCCCAAAATGATGCCCTCTTGAACCATGAAGTGGCATTTCTCCCAGTTAAATACTAAGTTCGTTTCACGCACCTCTTGAGCACTAGATCCAAGTTTGCCAAGCAAGAATCATAAGAATACCTCAAGTGTCTTCTCAATCATATCAGAGAAAATAGACATCATACACCTCTGAAATGTAGCAGATGCATTGCACAACCAGAATGACATCCGCCGAAAGGCAAAGGTTCCATAAGGGCATGTGAAGGTCGTCTTCTCCTGATCTTCGGGTGTGATTGCAATCTGGTTATATCCTGAGTATCCATTCAAGAGACAATAAAATGTGTGCCCTGCCAGTCTATCCAGTATTTGATCAATGAAAGGTAGAGAAAAATTGTCCTTTCGAGTAGCTTTATTAAGCTTCCTATAGTCCATACAAACTCTCCACCCTGTAACTGTTCTTGTTGGAATCAACTCGTTATTCTCATTAGTTACAACAGTCATGCCCCCTTCTTCGAGACACATTGAATATGGCTTATCCACGCACTGTCAGAAATCAGATAAATGATGCCAGCAACAAGCCATTTGATGATCTCATTTTTCACCACCTCCATTATAGGATTCAATCGTCGTTGGTGTTCAATGGTAGACTTTGAATCATCCTCCACGAGGATCTTGTGCATACAGATGGATGGACTGATTCCTTTGATATCTGCAAGCGTCCACCCCAAAGCAGTCTTGTTATTTTTCAGAAGTTGCAATAACTTACTTTCCTGTACTTTATCCAATAATGCAGAAACGATGACAGGCAAGGTAGATGATTCTCCCAGATAAGCATAACGTAAATGGCTCAGTAAAGGTTTTAGTTCCAAAGCGGGAGCTTGCTCCTTCAATGTAGTTCCAAAGCGAGAGGGATTTGGACTACTTGGTGGGCGACTTGGACGACTTTGTGATTGAGCAAATTTTTGGGTATTGATGATACTTGGTGGAGACAAACCCTAGTGGGCAGCAAAATTTATATATATTTACACACGTGTATTTATATATTATATATATACAAACTTCCCCATGCTCCACACACACACACATATATATATAACACATATATATATATACATCATACACACGTGTGTGTGTATATATATATATATATATATATTAATATATACACACACACACACATATCCACGTGCTCCATTAGCTGCTGCCCCTCCACTAGCTTCTAATTTTGCTGCCCACCAAGGTTTGTCTTCACTTGGGAGAGCATAAACTAAGTAAAATATATTATTTTGTTCTTTCACTCTTTGCATTACTTTATATGCTCAATTTCTTTTATATTGTATAATGACAAAGTAAACATCAGACAACAAAGTTCAAAGCTCGAGACAACCAGGAACTGATAAACTTAATATGCTAAGAATACCAAGACATCAAAACCTTTACGAACTGTAAACTTATTCTTTTTGATTGTTATATATATACTTATGAGTCAGCTGGTTATATATATATATATATATATATATATATATATAATATTTATATATGTTTGTCTTATATACTTCATTTTTAATATTTTTATTTTTGGATTGTTATTGCCAAGTATTTACATAATTATGCTTTTAATGTTATTCCATAGTGTTATGTTTTGAGTTTTAATGTATATGAAATTTTATTGTCAATATACTTGTTAAGTAAAATAAATAATATATAAAGTGCACATTGTAAACGACTTGTCACCATACGACGCCATGTCGGTCATCTTGTCTCCTAGGAGATAAGGCAGTCGGCTACCGCCATGACTCGCCATGGCGCCGTAACAACTATGATATATGTATATATGTAATATGTATGTAGGTATATATATTTGTTGATAAGTGTTGAATAAGTCTTCCATTAAAGAGCCATAGAGGAATTTGATTGCGTTCAGAGCAATTTTTTCTGACATCCAGAACCCATCCTGTACTTCTAATTTCGGAAGAAACATCAAGTACCAGCTGGTAGCTCAGCAGTACAGTACAGTGGTTATAGAGTACACTTTTTGCCGGGACGGTACCGTCCAATACAGAACGGTATTTGCAACTATGGTCATGGTCATGCAAGTAAAATCATGAGCTATACTTTGAAAACAGTAAATATGGTTGAACGCTCAAAAAATGGGAATGGAAAAGAAGGTATACGTCAACAGTAGGCACTGAGTTACATTCTTTTGCTTGACCTTTTAAAATGATGGAAGAATTTATGAAGAATACGAAAATCCCTTTCTTTTTGCTTCTCAGTAAATTTGTTGCATCAACAGAAAATCAAAATGTGTGGTGTGATTCAAGCAAATGAAAATGAATATAAATGTATGTAAATCAGGGGACCAGGTTGAAAGATTTTTGGAATCCCGCTTATGCCTCTTACAGAGCACTCTTCTTCTCCAACCCTACTTTGTTCGAAAAAGGCCATCTCTTTTACTCTCTATTAGGAACTGAAATCATGAATTTATGCTGATTTCCATGCAGTGTTCTAGGGAATGGTCGTGATACTTAATTGCATTGAGAACTTTCAAATTAAGCACATATATATTTTTGCGTTCTTGTTATAGTAGCAAGCAGTTATGTGTTTATGCAATCTTAACGGATGGCTATGAAGTTGGGTTTGAATTAAATTTTGTTCCATTTGCTGCTGCACGACCTCTAAAATTGTTTTTTCTTCCAAATTTTAAGCCACAAATAAATGTGAATAGACACTAAAGTAATTTCCTGAACTGTCTTTATTTGCAGGCATATTGTTAATAGAATTATGAACTTGCATGCTCCAGGTATGCCAATGACTTTATATTTCTTTGCATGTGTTGATTTGATTTTACGTTAATTCTAATAGCATTCAAAATGTAAAATATCCTCTATCTATTGTAGAATGGTCTGGTGAGGTTCGAAGCATCACTTATTCTGCTGATGGAAAATCTGTATCTGTTGTTTATCGTGTAACACTCTACGGGACTGATGCAGAGGTATACTTTTCTTTTGTGCTTCATAGCATGTTAGCCTATATAAGCGTTTGTTTTATGAAGTATGATGGTGAGCACTGCGTTCATATGTTTTTGAAAATTATCTTGGTACGCACAAGTCCCACACATGTCCCTTGGTTGTTCTTAGCAAAGCATATTTTAACATTGGTAATAATTTTAATGTTGCACAATGAATAATGTCATTAAGATACTTGCATAGTATTAGAAAGTTTAAACTTTATGACCATCTAAAGGTGTTCATTGGTTCGGTTAGGTTGGGTATAAACAAAAATTTCCCCCTTACCAAATACTGTTGTTGAGAAACAGCCAAAGAGGCCCAAATCTAACTTCGTAATTTGGCTCCCAATTGTTTGTCCATGTTTGAGTGATAAAAGAATAAAAGAGAAATTCTTAACTTCATGAAACAAGCCAAGATCCTGATGAAGGTCTAACTTCTGCCCAACTCATATAACTGTTGGAGAATTGCTCAGGAGGCAGGGTTTGATGAAAGGAGTAGAATCCACTTTACTGATGTGGGACAACTATTCCAGGATACAAATACAAACTTTCACATGTTATATGCATAGAGGGGAAAAAATTCTACACTCTAGTCAATGTGGGACGACCTTCGAATTCTTTAACCAAGGGTGCAAGCTTGGAAAGCCCAAGTCTCTGATCAACCTTTAACTGTAAAAAGTTTTATGGGAGAGAGATTTTAACGAGTTAGGGGCTGAGAGTTCTCCACTTTACTTGACATGGGTTTATTATGCTAGGCTACAAATACAAACTTTCACATTTAAATGGCCAGGAGAGGAGGATAATCTCCCTTCTATTCAATGTGGGAAAACTTTCAAACTCATTGGCAGGGTTGTAACGTTTAAAAATCCCTTCCCAAATCTCACCCTGAAAGATGAGGCAATCGTCTGAGTCATTAGCTAGGTAAATTGGAGGATGCTCTTTCATGCATACAAGAAGCTTCCTTCTTACTCCCTCATCGGAAGATCATAGCAACACTTCTTACATGTACTTCTTCCATCCGGAAATGAATCCTACGACTTTTTGTTTTAAATTTTCTTTAAAACGCGTAATAATGCTTTCCTAGTTTTAGGACTAAAATTTGTATTGTGAAAAAATATTGAAAATAATTATGTTCAAGTGTGTCATTGGAAACCCTAAATTGCTTATATAAAGGCAACAAGTCAAATAGGACACTGATTTCTGGACATTGGGAGTAGGAATTATTGTCTATTGGTTCTAGTTGGGTGGTTTTGGAACAAAACACAAAAAAATTGTAAGTAAAGAAGTCTTCAATTTTAATTATACAAACTGAAGTACTGTACCAATCAATAGCTTTGAATTAGACCATAACCCACTGCTTTAGTTCTGCTTTGTCAGTTTTGTGTACAATTCTGGAATTGCTATTATTTTTTTTGGGGGGATCCAACCCAAAGTTGTTCTAGTGTTCTAAAGGTTACACATGGCGACTAAAATCAATGGCTCGCTTGCTGCCTTCATTAAAGGGGCCAGCCCTCCACCACTAAGGTTGCCTGAGGTTCAGGCTTGGGAGAAAACTTCAATACTAAAGAAATTACTCAGCATTATTCCGCTAGAACGAGGTTATGGGAGTAGTGGGTATGGAGCAAATTTTAAACCTAATTTATGGGATACTGGGAAAAGTGGTTGTTTTCAAGTTTCAGAAGTCTCAACTCTTGTTAAGCTCGACAGCCTGAGCACTTGATCGCAAAACTGAATGTGGCTCTTAGAAATTCCATATTACTTGAGCAGATAATACTTCTAAACTATTTTTTGATATTAAAAATATAATGACTTATTGTTGTTAGGTATTTTGTCACTTTTTAAGTGTTTGCTATGAATGAGCTACAATGGCTTTTTTCTCATTGTTGGGTATTCATATGTTAGTGGTGTTTAATGAGGGCCTTTAATTCCTCCACTCTGCTAGTCTTAATTTGGTTCAACAAATTAATAGGCCGCCAAGTCTTTTCACTCTCCTCCATGCTATACTACAAATATGCAGTAGCTTGTATTGTTGTATGGAGTGAAATAAAGCTTCATTTTAGGGTTTGATTTCCTAATGCTTAGGTTCTTCTCCTCCTTTGCTATCTTTATTTCCCCATTATGTCTCTGTACCTAAAAAATAAAAATATTACTGCTTATAAAAGATTGAAATATTTCATGTATTTTTTATTTTGGGGTACAAGTGTGAACTACTAAGGATCTCAAACTCGAGCGATTAATCTATTTTGAGGTTAAGTACTGTTCCAGTTCAGGTTCCTTGATTAGAGTATGAGCTATGTAACTTCTGTAAATATTTAAACAATAATTTAGCCATTTATGTCCTTCGTTGCATCTATTTTGAGGTTAGGAATGGCGTAAAGGAAAAGAATCTAAATAATTCCTCTTCATTGGTGATAAACAGAAAGCAAAATTGTGCCATGATCGTTCTGTAGTATCTAGATACGATGATTCATTCATCATACCTATATTTGAGCAAACTTGCATTAGTAGACATTGTCCTGATTGTATCAATAAGTGCTAGAATTCCTCTGTGACATTAGAATTTGTCCAAGTCAAACCTAAAATTTACGACTTCCTAAATTTTAAAGAGATGACAAGTTTTTTATCATATGCTAGTTCTAGCAAGGTTTTTATTTAGCATAAATTGGAATATCTGTTCTGTTTCTTGTTTGTCTCTCACTCAATCTCTGAACGAAGGTTTTTCACTTTAACTAGGTTTTCTTTTGTGTTCTCTTTTTAACATTTCACTTGTCAGTTATCTAATGACAGTGTTCTAAAAATCCCCGCCTAGGTCCGGGTGACGCCTCCAAATCCGGGTATCTTCCAACCCGACAGATGGTGCTACACGGTGTTACAGTTCATTGAAACACCTTAAAAGAATGAATGTCTTCTATATATATTACAAAATAATATATCCCTTCCCAGGTTCTTTGTAACCATTACATATGTTCTTCGTTATAGTATCCAATAAATACAAATTCATACTATGCTATTACAAAGACGACTTATTTGTTTGCCTTAGCCTTTCCTTTATCCTTACTGGATCCTTTGGTCCGTTTGGTCTTAGCTGCATTCATATGGTTCAAGCAAGGGTGAGCATAACTAGCTCAGCAAGTATGACAATTTCATTTAAGCAATATGTTCGAATCATATGAATACATATATCTTCTATAACTGAATCAATAGTTATGAAGTACTATAGATAATTCAAAATAACACTTCTCTTTTCTTAAAAATGTTTAACAATGCACAACATACGTTAAACATTGATTTTGGTCCAAGACCTTGAGCATTTCATTCTTTCTTTGAAAAGGACAACCCGACACCAAGTTCGTAAGTTCGACATTTCTTACGAGCACGTCTAGGTGATCAGCCTATAGTACTCTATGTTGTACAACACTACTTCATTAAATGTATCTACGTTTAAGTTTTGGCAACCTCATGTGCCTGTCGATTGACGACAAAATATTTGTTTATTCATACTCAGTCTTTCTTTGAAATCCATACCAAAACAGTTCGCGTAAGATAACAACATTGATATTATTTTGATAGATGATAAGGAAATCTACAAAACACATTAAGTCTAGCCAAAGGAATTGGATTCGACTTCTTTGTACATCAATTCATGCGTAAGATACATGAATTATAAAGCTTGTCCAAAATGAACATAGACAAGGGTTTAGAACACTTGCCTTCAGCGTCTTCTACAGTTAATTCACTTCTCTTTTGAGTCTTTATAGATTCTACAATACATGATTACATAGCATACCACATTAGGTCAAAATGATCATCACGTATTGACATTAACCTATCTTCTCCTTCTTCTCGGTCTAATCATTCATTTGATTAACTAACATTCAATAGGTTAGTTAATGTTAGGTACGGTTTATCGTATTACTTTGTGTTTACATTCGAGTAACCTTTCGTTATCTTTTAATTGTTTAACTTAAGGTTTTAATCATCCTTAATGATATTACTATAAGTTAATTAAGGTAATAATTCACCTTCAATCAACTTCCTCTTTCACTATATTCATTATCTTTCTTCATTGCCTTTTTTTCCTAATCTTTGTAATCAGGCTATTTCAGCTTCTAAAATATGTTGCTCGTATTGCAATACAGTGAAAGGTTATGATGTCTTGATTCGATGATTCTGTATTTGTGGCAAGTGGTTTAGAACACTTGCCTTCAGCGTCTTCTACAGTTAATTCACTTCTCTTTTGAGTCTTTATAGATTCTACAATACATGATTACATAGCATACCACATTAGGTCAAAATGATCATCACGTATTGACATTAACCTATCTTCTCCTTCTTCTCGGTCTAATCATTCATTTGATTAACTAACATTCAATAGGTTAGTTAATGTTAGGTACGGTTTATCGTATAACTTTGTGTTTACATTCGAGTAACCTTTCGTTATCTTTTAATCGTTCAACTTAAGGTTTTAATCATCCTTAATGATATTACTATAAGTTAATTAAGGTAATAATTCACCTTTAATCAACTTCCTCTTTCACTATATTCATTATCTTTCTCCACCGCTTTTTCCTAATCTTGTGCCGCTGCGCTTAGCTTCCTATAGTATGTTTATACAATGACATGAGTTAGCGATGTCTTCGATTGATTCATTTGTAACGCGCGCCAAACCCTTCAAAGATATGTTACATTGCTTGTGTGACTTGACAGTGTATGTGATCCGAGGATAGCGTTGCGGCGCCAACTTTATAAGCTTGGGCGGCGCCGTCCCTGAGCCTTTGAATTTTTTTAAAGTTTTCCAACTTCAATTCTTTCCGGGCTCGTAACTTAATCGTTATAAGTCGGAATTGGCTTGTTCAAAAGCCGTTATCTCACGTATCTTGTACACTACGATTTCATTAGGACATCTTACATTTTCGATTCCGTTAACACTGAATTCACAATTTAATTTCCTTATTACGCATTCGATAAACGTTCGTGAACGTTCATAGCTCGTTTCTTCGTCTCAAGTCGGAATTCGACCATTCTTGAGTCCGTAACTCTTAAATGCAAAGTTCTACTATACGCCATCGAAAACTAAGGTTTTCGAGTTAAACGACGAATCATGATTTCGACGATTATCGTCTAATCTCGTGAAATTTTGCCATAACTTCGTTACTTGAGATTTTTACTACATTCAAAATGGATTCATTCCATCATTCATACATCTATCATCCTAACCAAACATATATCATCTAATCCTATACACGATGGTTTTAAACTTGTCCATCAACAACATACGATAAATTTTCATGTGTTCTTCATTAGTTCATAATTCTATGATTATGATTCCACTGGTAACATGGCTTATTAATGTTTAAGTCCACTAATAGCCATCCTTGTTACTCCTTATGATACATGCTCCACTAATATCCACTTCTCTATCATAGCTATAATTGAAGAGATGAAGAATAATGGTCTAAGGATTTATTACCTTTGTTGTTCTAACTTGATTCTTCTTCTTCTTCTTGGATTAGTAAGATATCTCTCACTTCTCTCTCAATGATATTTGTTCCAAGTGTTGGTGGAAATTAAACAAGCAACAAATGAATAATCAAGCTTCCTATTTATAGAATTACCAAGTGAGGGCAAAATGGTCCATTGGTATCACCTCCTTACTATTCCCACCTCCACAACCAAACTTCCAAAGGAATCTATCCCACCTCCTTATTTGGCTAGCCATGACTCACCATGGGGGGCCCACATGGGTTGCCCCATGGGTTGTTTTCACCTAGTGACCCATCGGTTCGATCCACGGGTCTGGTTATTGGTTCGGGCTTAGGTTTAATTAACTTTGGGCCTAACGTTGGGCTTGCATTACTTATCTTCGGGCCTTAACAATATTTCACTTGAGCTTGCCAAATACATGAGCAAATCCTATTAGTCCATTATAAATGGCTTAAGCTTTTAACGTATAATTCTCGTATTCTCCTCGTATACTAGTTCGTATAATCATTCATCATATACGTTATGTCATCTTTCAAATATACTTGTACAATACTTTGTATCATACTCGTATTCATTACCTCATATAATACTTTTTTATTATACGATCACCATTCATTCAAATCTTCATTTTCCTTAACATTCTCGAATTTAGTACGCATGCAAAAAACTGCGTTTGTCATAACTGAATTATTATTACATAATCAATCTTTCCTTATCATTCTATCATTACGTATTTTTCGGAAGTTCAAAAATAATTCCCGAGCAGAAATAGATGAATAGTGTTTTTCGGAGAATTTCTCGGAAAGCATTTATTTTCGTCTTAGAAATTCAAACACCTTAATTCTATCATGTAGCCAAAATACTACGACATTATTCCACTTTTAGGTTATAGAATTACCTTCATCTTGCTTACTCGTTATAAATAACATAAATTATAATTTTATTCATTATTTATTCAAAAAAAATTATTTTACAATTAATCCGATTTTCTCGGTTGTTACATTCTTCCCCCTTATAAAGATTCTGTCCCCAGAATCTCGCCATAAGTTAGTCAAACAACTGAGGGTAATTCTTCTTCATCTTTTCTTCAAGTTCCCACGTTGCTTCTTCGGCATCGTGTTTCCTCCATAACACCTTCACCAAAGGTATAACTTTATTCCTCATAACTTGCTCTTTTCTATCAACGATTTGAATAGGCATTTCTTCGTACGTCAAGTCTTTCTCAACATGAATAGGCTCATACTCTATTACGTGCTTATAATCTGGCTTATAAGGATGTAACACAGATACATGAAACACATTGTGTATGCGTTCTAGGTCTGGAGGTAATGCTATCATGTAAGCTACCTCTCCTACCCTTTTTAATATCTCGACAGGTCCTATAAACTTTGGACTTAACTTTCCCTTCTTCCCTAAAGCGCATCTTTCCTTTCTTGGGAGATACCTTTAGAAATACATACGAACCAACCTCAAATTCTCTGTTCATTCGATGCAGATCTGCATACTTTTTTTGCCTGTCTTGAGCTGCTACCAGTCGCGTTCGTATCTACTTAACTATATCCGTTGTTTGCTGTACCAATTCAGGTCCTAGCATTCGGCGTTCTCCTACTTCATCCCAACACAATGGTGTTCTGGACTTCCTTCCATATAAAGTTTCGTAAGGCGACATGCCTATGCTTGCATGATAACTGTTGTTATACGCAAACTCTACTAGCGGTAGATGATCATCTCAACTATCTTTGAAATCCATAACGCAAGATCTCAGCATATCTTCCAACGTTTGAATTGTTCTTTCGCTCTGTCCATCTGTGACACTATCGAAACTGGTACTCCATGTCTGGAAATAATTTTCTTAACATAATGTTTAGCTAACTGATCTAAGTTAAACTTGACTCTTATTGGCAAAAAGTGAGCCGATTTAGTCAACCGGTCCACTATTACCCAAATAACGTCGTACCCTTTCTGTGTAGTTGGAAGTCCCACCACAAAATCGATTGTGATATGCTCCTACTTTTATTCTGGAATTTCCAATGACTGTAGCAAGCCACTTGGTCGTTGATGTTCGGCCTTAACTTTTTGACAAGTTAAGCACATACTTACATATTCTGTTGTCTCCCTCTTCATGTGGCCACCAAAAACTCTGTCGAAGGTCTTGATACATCTTAGTACTACCAGGATGAATCGAGTACCTTGAACTATGAGCTTCTTGTAATATTTCCTCCTTCAAATTTGTTTCACTTGGAACCCAAATTCTTCCTTCAAATCTTAATAATCATTAATTATCAAGATTATACTCTCTTTTTCATCTGCTAGCCGCTTCTACATCTGGTCACACTCATTATTTCTGAGTTGTACCTCCTTGATTCTCTCTATAATGGTAGGTCGAATATCCGTTGTAAACATTTTCTGACCCGACTCACTCGGTAACTTCACCTCTAACTCCATTTTAGCCATCTCTGTTATTAACTCAGTTTGAGCCGTTAACATAGACAATTTTTCCCAACCCTTCCTACTTAAGGCGTCGACCACTACATCGGCTTTTCCTGGGTGATACAGGATATCACAGTTGTAATTCTTTATCAACTCCAGCCATCTTCTTTGTCTCATATTTAAGTCTTTTTGTGTGAAGATATATTTTAGACTCTTATGGTCCGTGTATATCTCACATTTCTCTCCATATAGATAATGCCTCCAAATCTTTAAGGCAAATACCACCGTTGCCATTTCCAGATCACGAGTAGGATAAACTTTCTCATAATCCTTCAATTGTCGTGATGCGTACACAATGACCTTGCCATGCTGCATGAGCACGCAACCGAGTCCTTTATGCGAAGCATCACTATAAACTACAAAATTCCTTATATCATTGGGTAAGGATAATACAGGTGCTTCACTCAACCTTTTCTTCAGTTCTCGAAAACTGTCTTCACACTTTTCCGTCCATACGTACTTCACTGTCTTCCTTGTCAAATTTGTCAATCGAGTAACTATCTTAGAAAAATCTTGGATAAATCTTCGATAGTATCCCGCTAACCCTAGGAAACTCCGTACCTCTGTCGGTGTCTTCGGTTGTTCCCAGTTAATCACTGCTTCCACCTTTGCTGGGTCCACTGAAATTCCATCTCTTCAATAACATGTCCTAAAAACTGTACCATTTCTAGCCAAAATTCACACTTAGTGAATTTCGCGTATAACTTCTCCTTCCTTAGTGTCTCCAACACTAATCTTAGGTGTTCAGCGTGATCTTCTGGCGTCTTAGAATAGACTAGAATATCATCGATAAACACTACGACGAACTTGTCCAAATATTGTTTGAACACTCTATTCATCATATCCATGAATGCAGTTGGTGCATTCGTCAACCCAAATGACATTACCAAAAACTCGTAATGGCCGTAACGAGTCCTAAATGCCGTCTTAGGTACATCCTCCTTTCTAACTTTTAATTGATGATACCCCGTTCCCAAATCTATTTTTGAAAAATACTTTGCCCCTTTCAACTGATCAAAGAGATCATCGATCCTGGGCAATGTGTATTTATCCTTTATCGTTAACTTGTTCAACTCTCGGTAGTCGATACAAAGTCTCAACAATCCATCATTTTTCTTCACAAATAGTACTGGCGCTCCCCACGGCGAAACACTCGGTTGAATGTATTTTCTATCCAACAGTTCTTCTAATTGAACCATTAACTCTATCTCTACTGGCGCCATACGATACGGTGCCCTTGAAACTTGTGCCGCTCCTGGCACAATATCTATTACAAATTTGATCTCCCTATCTGGTGGAAGACATGGTAATTTGCTTGGAAATACATCCACGAATTCTTTGACTATAGGTATTTGTTCCATCGTTGCTCCCACTCTTTAGGTATCAACAACATGACACAAATAACCTACACATCCCTTCCTCAACAATTTCCTAGTTTGTGTCATGGTAAGACAACACGAACGTCCCGGTAAACTTGCTACCGTAAAACACTACCTTAGGCTGCTTCAACGTTCGAAGGTTTATACATTTCTTTTGACAATCTATAATTGCACCATGGTTAAACAACCAATCCATCCCGAGAATCACATCAAATTCTCCCAACTTTATCGGTATTAAATCTACCGATAATTTATAACCTCGTATTTCTACACAACGACGCCTATGAATATGTTCAACAAGAATTATTTCTTCATTTGCTACCTTAATATTCAAAGGTATAGGCAATTTTTCAGGAAGTAATCCTAACCGTCTAGCAAAATCGCATGCTATAAAAGAACAAGTAGCACCCGAATCAAACAACACATAAACATTTATATCGTTGATTGTGATAATACCTGCAACTACATCCTCTGATGCAATTGTATCCTGGACCGTCATATTAAAGGTGCGGGCCATCAGCCTACTCGTCTGAGCTGTACCACTAATAGCTAACTTACCACTATTAGTGCACTTATTCCCATCCATCCCCTTGTTCGGGCAATTCTTCGCCATGTGATCAGTTGATCCACATACGAAGCATCCGTGATACTTCTTCGGACTTGGACAATTTGGCGAAATGTGCCCATCCTGTCCACAGTTGTAGCACACCGCTTTAACCTTGAGATAGACTCCTAAGTTAGTCTTCTCACAATTCTTGCACGCCTCCATTCTCTTCTTAGGATCTCCTTGCTTTACCCCGGTATTCCCAGAGTTAAAACCCTTCCGCTTCTGCCCGTTGCCACTTCCGCTGGCTCCCTCGGTTTTCACTCCCCCTTCTACTTTATTCTTGTTCTTCTTCTCTCTGTGGTATTGACTTAAAGCCTCATTACCACCCTCGGCAATTATTGCCTTCTCCAGAATGGTTCCAAATGAGTTACTTTGAAACACTGATATCCGGCTATAGAGTCAGGGTTTCAAGCCCTGCTCGAATCTTCGTATCCACCTGATGTGGAGCAAACCTCGCCAGTTCATTGAACTTGGCAGCATATTGGGGAACAATCATGTCCCCTTGTTTCAGTTCTAAGAACCTCATTTCCATCCTCCCATGCATACTCGTGGGGAAATAGTTCTCGAAGAAGATCTCCTTGAACCGTGTCCACGTTATGTTCTCCACTCCAGCCCTAGCCTGGTTCGCCTCCCACCAGTAGTTGGCCTCTCCCTTCATCATATAGGTAGCAAAAGAAACCTTCTGCCCCTCTTCGACATTTGCAATTACAAATGCCTTCTCAATCTCTTTTACCCAAGTTTGGGCTTCTATAGGGTCTGTAGTTCCTTTGAACTCTGGCGGACCTACACTCTTAAAATCCTTAAACGTAGTAGCACGTACTACCGCAGGATTGACAGGTATATTAGCCCCATTTCGATTAAAGGCAGTTGTTAGTAAATTAACAAACTCCTGCATCGGGTTAACCGGTCCCCCTTCCGGTTGATTCACGTTTGCTTCTTGATTTCGTTGTCTTCTTCTTGGCGGTATCTTTCTGTTAAAATAAATAACACTTCATTATTACTTTCTTCTTGTTAATTAGTTATTATTCAACTTTAAACAATAACTCAAACTCATTGCACAACATGTTCAATAAAGAGCTTATATTGATATGTTTCTTCCTTTGTAGTATAATACTACATCGTTCATCATTACACAGCCTTGGCTGATTACATTACCTTCCCGCAATTACTTTCCAAAAATTGGGATTTACAAAAGACTACCCTTTGATTATACAAAAGAGGGTTTTACGTCACTACATAGATACAACATATTTACATATCTAACTCTAGTCTAGTTACGAACTAGATTACATTTGTCTAATGTCATTCTCATAATCTGCATCGGCAAGACTGGCTATCACATCTCGACTGATAGTATGCCGAGTCTGCCTTGCCTCCACAGGATACTCAGCAACTTGCCGCTAATAATCCTCGTGAGAACTCCTATGAATATAGGACATTCTACTAATCTTCTGCTTCTTAGCCTTTAGCTCTTGCCTAAGCTCAAAGGCCTCGTGTATTAGCTAATGGACCTTGTCCTTTGCTAAAACCTTCTCATCATGCTCTTCCTCCCACAACGTCTCCATGTCTTTCTTGTTTGCCAAGATGTCATGGATCTCCTCCTTCAATTCTTTCACATCTTTCCCCAACTGGATCTTCCTATCCAACACCGTCATAAACAACGCCTTAATTGACTCCCCCGGAGTCATCTCCTCTGTAGGTACTACCGTGTTAAACGATACCACCTCCACCTCCTTCTCTGACATACCATCAAACAAGGATGTAAATCCTAAGTTCTCAGAATCTTCTGACTCAATCACCACCACCACTGGCAACTCAGCTACGGGTGTCGGTAAAATCTCTACCTGATTCACAGACTCTTCACTAACCACATGTATATCTCTATACATCATGTTATCTCCTGACATCTACAACAAAACAAATTATTTTGATTAGTAAACATCATTAGAATAGTATAAACACATATCACATTAAATGCATTTTTAGGGTTATCTTCATCTTTTACTTCTTTAACTCTTCTTAAGGTTATGGCTTAAGGTTCTTTCCCCCCTTAAGTTTTATAACCTACAACTTTGATACCAACCTGTGACGCTCCTAAATCCAGGTATCTTCCAACCAGACAGATAGTGCTACACGGTGTTACAGTTCACACATACATTCAATTAAAACACCTCAAAAGAATGAATGCCATCAATATATATTACAAAATAATATATCCCTTCCCAGGTTCTTTGTAACCATTACATATGTTCTTTGTTATAGTATCCAATAAATACAAATTCATACTATGCTATTACAAAGACAACTTATTTGTGTGCCTTAGCCTTTCCTTTATCCTTACTGGATCCTTCGGTTCGTTCGGTCTTAGCTGCATTCATATGGTTCAAGCAAGGGTGAGCATAACTAGCTCAACAAGTATGACAATTTCATTTAAGCAATATGTTCGAATCATATGAATACATATATCTTCTATAACTGAATCAATAGTTATGAAGTACTATAGATAATTCAAAATAGCACTTCTCTTTTCTTAAAAATGTTTAACAATGCACAACATACGTTAAACATTGATTTTGGTTCAAGACCTTGAGCATTTCATTCTTTCTTTGAAAAGGACAACCCGACACCAAGTCTGTAAGTCCGGCATTTCTTACTAGCACGTCTAGGTGATTAGCCTATAGTACTCTATGTTGTACAACACTACTTCATTAAACGTATCTACGTTTAAGTTTTGGCAACCTCATGTGCCCGTCGATTGACAACAAAACATTTGTTTATTCATACTCGGTCTTTCTTTGAAATCCATACCAAAACAGTTAGCATAAGATAACAACATTGATATTATTTTGATAGATTATAAGGAAATCTACAAAACACATTAAGTTTAGCCGAAGGAATTGGCTTCAATTTCTTTGTACATCAATCCATGCGTAAGATACATGAATCATAAAGCTTGTCCAAAAGGAACATAGACAAGGGTTTAGAACACTTGTCTTCAGCGTCTTCTACAGTTAATTCACTTCTTTTTAAGTCTTTATAGATTCTACAATACATAATTACATAGCATACCACATTAGGTCAAAATGATCATCACGTATTGACATTAACCTATCTTCTTCTTCTCGGTCTAATCATTCATTTGATTAACTAACATTCAATAGGTTAGTTAATGTTCGTTACGGTTTATCGTATTACTTTGTGTTTACATCCGAGTAACCTTTCGTTATCTTTTAATCGTTCAACTAAAGGTTTTAATCAGCCTTAATGATGTTACTATAAGTTAATTAAGGTAATAATTCACCTTCAATCAATTTCCTCTTTCACTATATTCATTATCCTTCTTCACTGCCTTTTTCCTAGTAATCTCTGCCATGTAGCGCCAACTTCCTAATATTTTATTTGCTTGTACGAGAAAGTTAGCATTGCTCTTGATTGATTCTGATTGCTACTGCGGTACCAAACCATTCAGTATAGATAGGCGTTGCTTGTGCGACTTGGCAAATGTATGGGATCCGAGGATGAACTGCAATACTAACTTTATAAGCTTGGCTACACTGCAGGCACCTACCGAGCCTTTGAAATTTTTTAAGTTTTCCAACTTCAATTCGGAAGCTCGTAACTTAATCGTTATAAGTCGGAATTGGCTTGTTCAAAAGCCGTTATCTCACGTATCTTGTACACTACGATTTCATTAGGACATCTTACATTTTCGAATCCGTTAACACTGAATTCACAGTTTAATTTTCTTATTACGCGTTCGATAAACGTTCGTGAACGTTCATAGCTCGTTTCTTCGTCTTAAGTCGGAATTCGACCAATCCGCAACTCTTAAATGCAAAGTTCTACTATATGCCATCGAAAACTAAGGTTTCCGAGTTAAACGACGATTTTTGACTTTCATTCCGAGAATTTCACGATTTCGACGATTATTGTTTAATCTCGTGAAATTTCGCCATAACTTCGTTACTTGAGATTTTTACTACGATCAAAATGGATTCATTCCATCATTCATACATCTATCATCCTAACCAAATATATATCATCTAATCCTATACACGATGGTTTTAAACTTGTCCATCAACAACATACGATAAATTTTCATGTGTTCTTCATTAGTTCATAATTCTATGTTTATGATTCCACTTGTAACATGGTTTATTAATGTTTAAGTCTATTAATAGCCATCCTTGTTACTCCTTATGATACATGCTCCACCAATATCCACTTCTCTATCATAGCTATAAATGAAGAGATGAAGAATAATGGTCTAAGGATTCATTACCTTTGTTGTTCTAACTTGATTCTTCTTCTTCTTGGATTAGTAAGATAGCTCTCACTTCTCTCTCAATGATATTTGTTCCAAGTGTTGGTGGAAATTAAACAAGCAACAAATGAATAATCAAGCTTCCTATTTATGGAATTACCAAGTGAGGGCAAAATGGTCAATTGGTCCCACCTCCTTACTATTCCCACCTCCACAACCAAACTTCCAATGGAATCTATCCCACCTCCTTATTTGGCCAGCCATGACTCACCATGGGGGGCCCACATGGGTTGCCCTATGGGTGGTTCTCATCTAGTGACCCACCGGTTTGATCCACGGGTCCGGTTCTTGGTTCGGGCTTAGATTTAATTAACTTTGGGCTTGCTTTACTTATCTTCGGGCCTTAACAATATTTCACTTGGGCTTGCCAAATACATGAGCAAATCCTATTAGTCCATTATAAATAACTTAAGCTTTTAACGTATAATTTTCGTATTCTCCTCGTATACTAGTTCGTATAATCATTCATCATATACGTTATGTCATATTTTGAATATACTTGTACAATACTTCGTATCATACTCATATTCATTACCTCATATAATACTTTCTTATTATACGATCACCATTCATTCAAATATTCATTTTCCTTAACATTCTCGAATTTAGTACGCATGCGAAAAATTGCATTTGTCATGACTGAATTATTATTACATAATCCATCTTTCCTTATCATTCCATCATTACGTATTTCTCGGAAGTTCAAAAATAATTCCCGAGCAGAAATAGATGAATAGTGTTTTTCGAAGAATTTCTCGTAAAACTTTTATTTTCGTCTTAGAAATTCAAACACCTTAATTCTATCATGCAACCAGAATACTACGACATTATTCCATTTTTAGATTATAGAATAACCTTCATCTTGCTTACTCGTTATAAATAACTTATATTATAATTTTATTCATTATTTATTCAAATAAAATTATTTTACAATTAATCCGATTTTTTTCGTTGTTGTTAATCACTTTAGGCCCTGCTCAGGCGCTTAGGGTCTGGCCTTAGGCGCTAGCCTCGCTTAGCTTCGCTTAAGCGCCAAACCTCTGCCACGCCAGGCCCCTGGCTCCTCACCTAGGCCCAAGGCGGCAAAAAATTCCCTCCAAGAAATTAGGCGGAGATGTTTTTTTTTATTTTAATAAGACTAAAAGACAATATGCACCCCAAACTTTACACCATGTTGACTTTTGCACCTCAAATCGAAAAAGGTGTTTAAGTACACCCTAAACTTCAATTAAACGTAACAGAAAACACACTTTCGTCAGTTAACCGGTCAAAAGTGACCGACTAAGGCTGTAATGTTTATTACATAGGAGTAAACTTGGTAGTTTATATTTATTTCACACAATCTCTTGTCTTCTCTCTTTGTTAAACCCTAACCCTAAAAAGAAGAATAATGTCAGAAATAACTTCTGAATTCGCCTTTAATCCAGCCTTAACCAAATCAAACTGGTATTCCCTAAACCTGGTCATAGCCTCAACACTCTTCATCAAATTCTCCATAGCACTATTATCGAACAATTTTGACCCATGACCCGGCTTCCCATTTGCCTTAATCACCAAATTCCAAGGCGCCCTTTCCGCACATTAACGGACATAAGATATATGAATACATCATTAATTTCCTCATCAGGAACATAAACTCTTTAACGGACACTCTATACTCATCATTAACGGACGCTTGACCCTCATCCAGCACAAACCCAACATTCAATTCCTTAAACTCTTTTGACTCCACAAACTTCAGCATCCTATCAAACCCACCAATTTCCTCATCAGGAACATAAGATATATGAATAGTCCTAACGGGTTTAAAGCCATATTTCTCCTGAAGGTTCCTAATGCTTTCCAAATACTAGACACCAATACATTTATCATCTTGAGCTCCACGGGCAAAAATCTTATCGTCCGGCGAGTGGGTAGCGAAGAATGGGTGGTGGATCCACTTTTCTGGCTCGGTGGGGACGAAATCGAGGTGGGAATTGAAGAGAACGGATGGGAGAGAAGGTTTTCTGTGTTTGAAATTTGAGTCATAGGGATTTCTATAGAATATGTCGTGAATCAGTTGCTCTTCTAGTAACAGATAAGAATCCAGACATAACATTGTGGTGCTCATTTACTTATCAAAATAACAAAACAAAACAATAAACATTGTAGTGTCCATTGCTTAGCTGGTAACATTCATATATTTGTTCATTTGTAGTGTCAATGTTAAAGAAGATAAAAATGAAAAGACTTAAACACCCCTCCAGATCCACACGTGTGCCCTAGCCGGTCACTTTTGACCGGTTAACTGATGAAAGTGTGTTTTTTGTTATGTTTAATTGAAGTTTGGAGTGTACTTAGACACCTTTTTTCGGTTTGGGGAGCAAAAGTCAACATGAGTGTAAAGTTTGTGGTGCACATTGTCTTTTAGTCTTTTAATAACTATCTAAATCAGATTTTGATATATTTATTTTTTTAATGATTTACCATATTCATAATACAGGTTGTAGCATATCAAATCACAACAAGAAGTGAACAATATCAAGTCAAAATGGATAATTTTATTATAGTTGTAATTTTTTGAACTTGTATCAACTTTAAATTATTTAAATGATGATACATTTGTAATATTTAGTTTAATTCAATAAAATTCTTAAATTTATGTTTAGTTTCTTAAGTTTTAATATTGAATTAAATTTTTGAAATTTTAAATTTTATTATTTAATAGCAATCTTGTTTATGAATAAAACTAATACGTTAAAAATATGTTTGAACTTTGAACAATTGCATGCTTGTGTTTTAACTTTGAAATTAACAATATGGATATGTGTTTGAACTTTAAGCAAATGTCTTTATTATCTTTATTATAGATTGTTTTGCTTTATATTATTGTTTTGTTTGGATAAATGTAAGATAAAATATTAAAATTGGCTTAAAATAAAAAATCCCGCCTAGGCCCCCTGGCCCCCTACCCGCCTCCCGCCTTGCGCCTTTTAAAACATTGTCTGATGATCACTATGCACTATGTTACTTTGTCTAATTTTTTAGTTCATGCTCATTTAGATTGTTAAAATTAGAAACCCCTGTATAAGGGGAACTAACTTGGTGTTGCGGTTAATTTCTTCTCATGTTAACAAGATATTTCGGGAGTCCACGGGTACTGCATCTGTTAATGAGGCAGGCGGGTATGGAGATCCTGTGCAGAAAGCAGAAGCAATGGCATTTCGTCGAGCTTGTGCACGTTTTGGGCTTGGGCTTCACCTTTACCACGAGGACATGCTGTAGCAAGATAAGGAGTTCATGTCATAAGCAAAGTTCAACTAAGAAAACTATTGCATTCTGTTCCTTTTTGCTAATGATTGTGGCATATAATTATGATCAATGCTAGCTTTTACTCCTGTAATTAGTCTAATGTAGTTGTAAGAATGCTGGCCTTGTCATAATGTTCTTTTGTTATCTGAAGACAAATGTCACAGTCGTGTAATGTGAGCTCAAGCTACTGGGATGTTTATCTGGCCATTCGAGTTATTGATATATTTACTGGTTGTGAAACGAAATCTCGGAGTTTTGGAATGTGTATAGTCGAGTCACTATATTGGTTAACATATCTTTGCTTCTTTTCAATTGGGTTTCGTAACTGTCCATCTGTGTTTTTTGAACAGTAAAACATGTTAATCTGATTTTCAACAACTTGCAGTCTTGAACAAATTACACATGTTTGGTCCTAATGCTTGGTTTGTGAGTTTGGATGGATGGGATGAGAATGGAAAGTATAGGAGGGGAATTTATCGGAATGAATTATAATTTTCTCATTATGTTTGTGAGTTTTAGAAAGGAATAGAAAAATGATATTTTAATTAAATTTTTTCTTATTTGAAAGTTTAGGAGAGAAGGGCAGAGAAATATTTTTATTTTTAAATTATATTATTACTATATTATCCTTGTATTTTAATGTCATAAATGACATGATTTATTTTGAAAGGTTACTTGGGTAATATAAAATATTTAATTTTTTTATTTTTTATCATCCCTCTAAAATCTAAATCCTCTTACTTTTGTGCGGAACGTTTTGAGCTAAATATGAAATCAATTTTACCTCTAAATTTCTTTCATTTCTCTAAAAAAATTTCACAAACATGAGATTGAGATGCCAGTATAAACGCTGTTGCACAATGCGTTTGTGAAATGAATAGGGATGGCAACGGGTCTGGGCTGTTTATTGCATTACCCGCATCCTTACTCAATTCTATTGGGTTTGGTGATACCCGTTGGGTTTTAAATAGGAAATACCCCACTGGTAACCCGTTCATGTATTTTACATATTTAATTGTCAAACATAATATGATTATATAATCAAAACATTTAAGTTATAAATACACAAGGGTACAAAATACATAGCTATATATAAATATATTAGCATATAGCTAGTTAAATGCTCCGTCCGAAACACGGGTTTGCTTTTTTAAAATAGCACAATTTTTTATTTATTTTATATAAAATAATTATGATTTTTTTAAAAAAAAATCACAAATTAACTTACTATTGCTATTAATGTCTACAAATTTTACTCAAAAAGATGAAATGTCTTATTATAATGTCTACAAATTTTACTAAGTTACTATTATGAAAAAGTTGGAAACTAAAGTTTGATTATGCATTAATTAATTTATATATATATATATATATATATATATTAAGTTTTTAATGCTAATTATATTTAGTCATAATATTTTATATTTTTAATATTTATATTTATTTAGAAATAGAATTATTGTAAAACAATGAGTTACAATTATGAATTTTAGCTTTAAAATTAGTTAACTAATTTTTCATCAATAATATATAAGTTAGAATTGATTTTATAATATTAATTAACTAAATATCTATTATATAAAATAAAATTGTAAATGAAGTTTAATCGTTAATATAATGTTGTAATATATAATATATTTATTAATATTTATTATTATTCATTCATAATATTATTTTTATTATTTTTAATGTATACGTTATTTAGAGTTCAAAATTGAATTGAAACTTAAAAGTAAAACTCTAAACATGATTTTTAAGTTAGAATTTTTTGTATGACGAAGTAGTTAAATGACTTTTATAAAGAACAAAATTATTAGAAATAATAAGTTAATATTTACTCATATTATTTTTTTATATTTTTAAAGGCTTAAATATGAATTAAGATCCTAAACTATAAGTTATATTTCACTTTGATCAATTTTCAATTTTGTTAATTAAGTGATTAAACTATCAATTTTTTTAATTACAATTAATCGAACACGCCATGGCGTTAGAAATCACGTGACGCCATTAATCGTAAGTAGGCGCTTAAAAAGATATGTGACGAAAAAACAAATTTTTATTCATTAAATAAATAAAATTAATTAAATGTAAGGCAAAATGGTCAATATATAATTTGACATTTCAAATTAAAATAAAACAAATATTAAACTCAATATATCAGTAACCTTTCCATTATAATCGATCGTTCATGACAAAAGCCCCAAATCGCCGTAATTACTGTTTGAAGAAACTCCAAAACTGGACTCGACCTTCGACGAGAAGAAGCCAGAGCTAGAATCTGAAAAACTCCAGCTCGAATTTAGGAGCATCGAAGAAATATCACCTGCCACGCCCGTTTCAGAAGAGCCCCCGAAACAGAGAGATTCCTTATTTGAGAATAAGGTTTACTGCCCGACCCCAATCCAGTAAATCCCACCTCCGATTCATTATCACCCGTTACAGTCGGAGACTCATGCGGTGATTCCTAGAAATGGGGTGCTAGAGGAAAGATTCGATGTCGAAGATGATTAGTTTCTCGTACTCGCCGGCGATTTCTCGGGCGAACTCATTTATGTCGTCGTTGACGGGCGAAACGGATAGCAAGCAGCAGCCGTCTTCTACGTCAAGTTTCCAGATTGGGAATATCTCTTAGGTTTCTTCTTCGGCTGGGAAGCCACCTCTTCTGTCTTCTTGTTTGTTGAAGAGGAAGTGTAGTTTGTCGGAGAATGGAGGCTCAGGCAAGTGCAGTGGATCTTCCGGTCGTTGCCACTGTTCCAAAAGGAGGTACGATATCTGTAAACTCTATAAAATTTTGTGTATTTGATTATGGGAAAACAAATAGAAAGCTGCAGATGAAGAGGGAGATAAGGGTTCCGGCTATAAGCATGAAATTGTCGGACATTCCACCGGATGATTACTCTTGGAGGAAATATGGACAGAAACCCATTAATGGGTCTCCGCATCCGAGGTATATACGTGCTAGGTTTTTTTGTTCGAATTGGGGGAGAGCTGGTCTTGATCGACGAATTTGATTTTCTTTCTACTGATATGTTTGTTTAATTTTAATTACGGATTTTAAGTTAGGTTTTGATAATTTTGCCCATGATATAAACATATTTGTTTTTGTAATGAATAAAAAATTATTTTTTTTGCCACATAAGTTTGTTAAAGATCCTGATAATTAAGCGCGTACATCAAGAATTTCGACGCCATGCGTGCTCAATTTTAAGATAATCGGAAAAAATTAATAGTTTAATCACTTAATTGACAAAATTAAAATGGTGATCACCGAAGTAGAATATGACATATAATTTATGGTAATTCATATTTAAGCCTATTTTTAATATGTATATATTTTTTATATTCTTTATATCACGAAGAATGTCACCGTCTTCAAAAATATAATCAATTGAACTAGGAAGGCCAACAATCTGAGTAAATGATACGAATGACGTACCATGGGGATGTGCAATTATTCAAAAATATTTTTCTTTCTTTTTCTTCTTTCTTTTTTCTTCTTTTTTTTATCTGTACACATTAAAAAGTGTTTTAATTGAAATTAAATTTTAGACTTATTTAAAATAAATAAATTAAAATTAGGAAAATTTTAAAAGCATTTTAGTAATAGTTAAATTGTTCTATGCCAAACACAAAACCAAAAAATTAAATTTTATCTTATTATATATGTATATAGATTAATTATAGTAGTTAATTGTACGTGGCTTGTATTTAATTGTTTTAAGCAAATATTGTAATCATTCTAATAGCAATCGTAAGTTAATTTGTGAAATTTAATTTTTATAAGCATCATATATAAAACAAATAAAATATTAAAAATAATGCTATTTATAAAATAAACCCGTGTCTTGCATTCTTTTTTTTAAAAACCCTAAAACACTAAGTACTCATAAAATACTATCATTATGTCTCTTTATAAGTTAATTCCTTGTTAATTATTATGATTGTATATTTGCGCCAATTTAATATAGTTTACATATGTTTCAATATTTTAGTTTGTGGATAATTATGATATAATAGTAGAATAATTTGTTACTATATGATATATCATTGTTAAATATATTAACAATGGTATGAATGTGTTTTAATTTAGGCTTATAAGAATCAATATTAATAAAGGATTTCTATAAGAAATAAAGTTGTTATAAAATAATAAGTTACTCTAAAGTTTTTCAAGATTATAAATAGTATTTTGGTTCTAGTTAAATTCTAAGTTTAAAAAGTGTTTAAATATTAGTTGATAGGGATAATTGACTTTTTGGTCAATGTACTAGGGCCCAATTATTATTGTGGTTACATACATTTTTTTTTTGTTATAATCGCGTAATTATACTCTAAAATAATTACTAAATGGTCATTACTTATGATTTCTGCTCAAAAAACAGACGAAAGTGCTGAGTGTGCATATTTATATATATATTTTTGTTGATGTGTACATGGGTTTTGTCATGTGTATCATCATGTGCCACACACATGCTCATAGATATTAACAATAATTGTATCTTAATAATAATTTCAAAGGCTTTAAAAAGTATTTTAGTAATAGTTAAATTCTAATCTCATATCAAAGACCAAAAAACTTAATTTTGCCTATTTATATATGTATATTGTTAACGCCAAGATCCATCCATGCGTCTAATCACTAAACAACGCGTTAAATCATGCACATAAATGAAATCACACGTAGGAACTTAATGGTGAGTCGCCAGAGATAGCTCTGGTGTGAGGATAAGTACATGCTAGAAACATGTTAACAATAGAGGCTTATAGCTTTAATACTCAAAGAATTAGGAATATTGATGGGAAAAATCACTTTTACACAATCATGGTTATGCGTGTTTTAAGAATTACCATCTTGCTTTTAAAATATTCAATTGATTCAACGTGCTTTTTTTAAAATGTATAATTAAGCCATTAAAGTCCAATTTTGAGTAGAATCTGACGTTAACAAATCTGCTTTAGTTGCTTACGTGGCTTTTTGAAAAAAAATAAAAATTACGTGGTATATGTTTGGCAACAAAATAAAAAATTACGTGGCAACAAAATAATTTTTAATGGATTTTCTTTATAATTTTTCAACTCAAACAAAAAATAAAATAATAAAATCATTATGTGGTAAAAAATAATTAAAATAATAATAAAATTAAAATAAATATTTTAATTTATGTTTTTATAATTTTTCTTTTCCATTTATCTTTTCCTTTCTTTTAATAATTATTTTTATTTTAAAAATTAATTCCAAATAATACAATAATATATCAAAATTTTTGTATCAATGAGATCTATTACAACATTACATTAATTTCAACAAAAAATAAAAATAAAAAATCATTAATTATGTGGCAAAAAAATAATTAAAAAAATAATAAAATTAAAATAAATATTTTAATTCATTTTTATAATTTTTCTTTTCCTTTTATCTTTTCATTTCTTTTAATAATTATTTTATTTTAAAAATTAATTCCAAATAATACAAATAATATATCAAAATTTTTGTATCAATGAGATCTATTACAACATTAAATTAATTTCAACACAAAAAAATAAAAATAAAAAATCATTAATTATGTGACAAAAAAATAAATAAAATAAATATTTTAATTCATTTTTTATAATTTTTCTTTTCCTTTTATCTATTTCCTCTTACTTGAATCTAGGCAATTTTAACTTCAATGGTCTTAGGCTTCTTCGGCTTCGGTGGCGGCAACTTCTCCACCGTCACTGTCAACACCTCATCCTGATTAACCGCTGAAATCACATCGGTATTTGTGTTCTCCGGCAGCACAAACTTCCTCATAAACTGTCCAATCCTCCTCTCCATTCTCACGAACTTAGCCCCTTCTTTCTCTTCCTCCCGCTTTCTCTCTCCATTGATCACCATCACATTATCATCCTCGATCTGAACCTTGATGTCCCCAGATTTCAGGCCCGACATGTCGATAATGAAGATGTAGGAGTTGGGGTACTCCTTTACGTCGGCGGGTGTCGCCGCCATGGCCTTAGCGTCGCGGACGTAGAAGCGGGTGGGGTGGCTCGCGGTAGATTTGTTGTTGTCCACGGCGGAAGAGTCGTCTGCTGCGTCGAGAATGCGGTGGAGAGTGTGGAAGAGGGGATTTTCAAGTCCCATTAGCCTGATGTCCATTTTCAGCTTCTTTCTGAATTGGAATTATGGGAAATTAGCTTGAGAAATTTGGAGATTTCTTTCTTAAACTGAAATGATTTGGATTTGATGGAATTTAGATAAAGGGATTTGGGAATTTATAGATGGGCGGATGACGGAGAGGAAGAACAAACTTCCTCATAAAAAATTTATTTTAATTTTATTATTATTTTAATTATTTTTTATCACGTAATTAATGATTTTTTATTTTTATTTTTTGTTGAAATTAATGTAATGTTGTAATAGATCTCATTGATACAAGAATTTTGATATATTATTTGTATTATTTGGAATTAATTTTAAAATAAAAATAATTATTAAAAGAAAGGAAAAATAAAAGGAAAAGAGAAAAATTATAAAAAAATAAATTAAATATTTATTTTAATTTTATTATTATTTTAATTATTATTTTTACCACATAATGATTTTATTATTTTATTTTTTTGTTTGAGAAGAAAAAATTATAAAGAAAATCCATTAAAAAATTATTTTGTTGCCACATAATTTTTTATTTTGTTGCCAAGCATATACCACGTAATTTTTTATTTTTTTCAAAAAGCCACGTAAACAACCCAAGCACATTTGTTAACGTCCGTTACTCAAATTGGACGGAATGGTTTAATTGTACATTTTTTAAAAACACAGCGGGTCAATTGAATATTTTAAAAGCACAGTGACTAATTGCTTAAAACACGAAAACCACAATGGGTTAAAAGTGCTTTTTGCCGAATATTGATCGTAAAACTGCATAATCCGATCATATGCTTAAGTATGGTCATAGGGATCGTCAGTTCCATCATAACTTTCTAGGTGCGAAACCTTCTTAGTGGGATCAGCCCAAACCCAATCTATTTCCAGAGTTAAAGGAGACGTTGGATCAACCGGTGTCTTCTTTTCGTAGCTGACATCGGCTAACTTTTATTCTAGTTCTGCTACTCTATGAGCGAGAGGGTCATATTTTTCCTTCTTTGGGGGGGTGGGGGGATGCGCCAACCCCTCACATGTCTTAGAGAAACCACTCGTTGCCTACGTCCTGACCTCCCATGATTCTCACTGTTGTCCTCCTGGGAGCAGCTTTTTCACCTACTATTGTTATCCCGAGAGCCATCCAAACGATGTGTCATGTATCGACCCTCTGGCATAACTCCTCGACGACAATGCTAACTCGAAGAAACCTTTTTTTACCCACCAACTCGGCCAATTGGACATCTAGCTCCTTTTGCTGAAGACACAAGACCTCTATGGCGTCATTTTTCTCCTGCATCTTTCGAGTAAGAATCAACTCTCGTTTGTCTCAACCGTCTTGTTCTCGACCTCAGTCTCCTTATGTGCGTGTCCGGAGTTAGTATCCTCGACATGCTTCTAACTGGCTAAGAACAACTAACGATGGGTTGGAGCTATATAAGCCTTCAATAGACCTGCAGAATGACTGCTGTAAGAACCGAGAATTTTAAATGATTGTATTTTATGAATAATTTTTTTTTATTATCAGTATTGTTATCATTATTATTTTGAGCATGCGTGATATGAATTAGCAGGTTAGTCAATTTATTTATTTTAAATTGTCTAAGAAAGGTAAAAGAGGCAAAGAGGAATAGTTGATCAAAACCCTAATTTGAATAGGTATTATAATATCAATACAGTTATTATTATAATTGTATTTAAGATTGTGTATGTGCAATATGTGATTAATGATTAAATGTTGATCAGATAAGGTATAACATTAGAAACCCTAATGTTAAATTTAGAAACCCTAATGGTGATTAGGAAACCTTAATTCTAGATTAAGAAACCCTAAACCTTAATTATAAAACTCTAACCCTAATTTGTAAACCTAATGCTATTTAACAAACCCTAAGGGTTAAAATTTAAGGGAAACATGTGAAATGACCAAACTACCCTTAAAATTATTTGGGAAATGACCAAAATACCCTTTTGGATGTGAAATGACCAAAATACCCCTTTACTCATCTTGTAGTAAAGGAATAAGACCAAATCTTGGTGAGTCATCAAGGGAGATTTACCATGTGCTTAAAATCAAATTCAATCAACCATACTTGACACCTAACAACAAATCCAACCCTTGGATCAAAGCTTAGTTGTCAAAAAGGGAGTAGAGTTTAAAGAAAACCTTACTTTAAGTTTTCATACTTAGCCAAACCTTCCATTCCTTAGCTACACGAAATCTAGATTAAAATTAAGCCATAAGTTAAGCCAAGTTTACACCATAACCATCCAAGATCAAATTCAAAAAGGAAAAAGCAAAAGTTGGTTCAAAAATGTATAAACCCTAACCCTAAGCTAGATCTTGTATGCTTAGGTAGATTTTTTGTTTTGTGTTTAAATATGTTGTATGATGTGTTATTTAGTGATCTGGATTGTTAAAACATAGATCCATATCATTTAAATGCATGAAAATTGTGACGCCCCCAAAATAGGTCCAATTCACCCAACCTATTATGAGTCGCAAAATACATGATACAGAAAATAACTACAACTTCATTATAATAATTGTCGTGCAAAATACAACAACACAAATGTTGTGAGTTTTGATACAAATGTATACCAATTGTGACTCATGTCCCAACCTTGGATAGCCCGTCACAATGACACCATACATAAAGGTACAGTCAATAACTGTTTTAGAAATTAAAATCTTTGGGAAGTGCTAAAGGAAACCTTCGTACATGGGAGGCCATGTGTCTAGGTTATAATAGACATCATAAGACTGGAGAATTATCCTTGGTTGACCCAATAGACCCCAAAGAAAAACGAGAAGATTACTATCATATTCTTTCCAATGGTGAGTCTTCTCGACATATAATTATCTCCACCGTCTCTAATTGAGAACTATACTTCAACCAAACTCCAAGATTATATAGGTAGTGCTCGTAGATATACTCAGCAAGTGGATGTGCACAACCCTGTCTTATGATAACACGAGGTTGTATGTCATTAGACATCTTGTATGATAGTGTCAAAACTCCCTTCCAACGTTGGGTTCGCCTCACCCTTTTTGATTCATCAAATATAATTACTAAATAATGTATGAAATACAACACACTTTTCTATACTATTTAGTGGAGAATCTCCATGACTAGAGACCACCGCTCTATTCCCCTGTTATCCCCACTCGACCCAGCTACACTTTTATTACCTGAAAGGAATTGTGAAGCAAAAGGGTGAGCACAACTAGCCCAGTAAAGAATATCATGACTAAAGATAAATAAATTATCAATAGTGTTCGTCAGTAATAAATCAGAGATTTAGAACATATGGTAGATGATAAAACTTTTCAACTATAGTCAGCAATAGACGAAAGCAATCCATTAAGCGAGCCAAATAGGCCATAAAGTCTATTATCTTCTCCATGTTAAAAGTCCACCAACAATGTTTTATCCCTGTAACATCAATCAATAGTTCCTGACCAAAATCATGTGAATAACTCATAATCATAATTATGGTTCTAAATTCATCTTCGCACCTAGGACGAAGATAATTTTCATCACCTGTCTTTACCTGAAACATCAAAGATCATGGTTATACCAAATCACAATTCCTGTTCATACTTATACCAATAAATTCATCTTTGCACTACGGGCCTAAAGATATTCATTAACAGTTCTTCTTTGCACTACAGGCCAAAAACATGCAACTATATTTTAGAAGAGTCAAGTAGAGCATGATATCAACTATCTTCTACGAATTAAAATTTATTATCAATATTTTATCGCTGAGACTCATCACAATAAATAATCCACATCACCGAATTTTCCATGCATTACAGGCCAATGATATTCGTTAGTATCACATCCATGAATTATCCATGCACTACGGCCAAGGATATTCATTATTATCACATCCATGAATTAATATTTTATCACTGAGACTCAGCTCAATAATTAATCCACATCATCGAATCATCCCTGCACTACGGGCCAAGGATATTCTTTAGTATCACAACCACGAATTATCCATGCACTACGGGCCAAAGATAATCGTGTTTTCATCAACATTCATGATCATGCCATAAAACAATTCATCTTTGCACCCTTGGCCGAAGAGAATCCATGGCCATAATCATACCATAAACTGTCCATCAATGCACTACGGCCATCGTGGACTTTACCACATCATTTGTAACATTACGATACGCCATGATTATACCGAATAATCCTCGGTCATAATCATACCAAGTCTATCTATGTACTACAGCCACATATGACTTTTCAACAAAATATAAACATGAGGATGATGACAATGATATAAGAATTCAATAAAACAAGTTCAAGGATAAATTTTTAAAGATTTATAATTTAATTTATCCGTAAATCAATAACGCCCAAATTGTCAACACGACATCGCTTTGTGGAGTAAAATTCAAGAATAATATTATATCAAAATAATTTGAACAGAAAATAATATTTCAACGAATATTTAACGAAGATAATAACATTAATCATTATATTATAAACTCCATTTAATATTATTCATTATATAATAACATTAAATTTATTTACTAATATTATTAATCATTAAATAATATTTTAAATCAATGATTTCATAACAACTTTAATCCAAATGTTATAAATCACTTAATAATCTCATAATCTAATATTATTAATATTACCACAATATTTTAATCATTTCTTAAACTTATAAACAATTTATTTTAATTGTTTATACTTTACTAATTAATGCATTTAATCATCCTAAAATGTCAAACTCATAAGATTTCATCACCAATAACAAAACCTCTCATAAAAAATCTGAATATACCTTATATAGGATTCTCAAGCCATAAAATCATATTTTCCAATTTTGTTACTTCACGTAACATATTTAATTTATTTCCTCTTAACTAGTCCATTTTCATGAAAAGTACCAAATCAGTCCTACAAAATTTTCTTTTCTGGGATTTAGCAGAATATAGTCCCATATTGAACATATATTTTTCTCGGAATTTTTAAAATTCATTAACTATTTTTCATATGGCCAAAACTGCCAAATTTTTAGACATTTATCATAAACTGTACTTTTGTCCAAAAATTCTGAAATTTACAGAGTATACTTCTGTTATATACATATACTCCCAATAAAAATTTCACCAATTTTGGAGTTAGCCACAAGGGGTTATAAGGGTTTATTTTTAAAATAGTCTTTTCCATAAAATTCATAACTCCTAATCTATACATCCAAAATCGCCATTTTGGACACAATCTAGAAAACTCGTCAAATTATCATTTCAAATTTTTCAGAATTTTGAAGGTCGGAAAATTACTTAAACCGAAAAACATAATAACCTTACAATCCCCTACCTCAAAAGAAAAAAGATTTACGGTCGAAATATCGGATGTAAAGCCGAAGAAAATTTGCACTGAATAGCAACTCTCAAAATATCTAAATACTCACAAAAATACGCTCGATAATATAGAGAGAGAAAAGTTATGTTTCTGGTGTGATTTTCAATTCAAACCTAAGCACCCTATTTATAGAAAAATACTTAGAACACCAAAGTAGAAAATTTAATAAAAAAATATTATTTATTAAACAAATTTCCTACGCACACACCAACTGAATTCAGCACAATTATATCATATGTGGGGCCCACCCAATTGCAAAAAATGTTTTTATAAAAAAATATTTAAAATTTCAAAAATCAATTATTCCGGAACTTCAATAATTCATAATAAATAGCCCATTTATCAGAAAAATTCGAATCTTATGTCCTTTCATAGGAAATTCAATTTTCTACAACTTTGTAAGTTTAAGTTTTTCAAATTCTAAACAGAAATTAACCGAAATCCACATACTGACGATTTTACAGGCTAAAATCAAATTTCAGTCAAAAATGGGGCCCACCGACACACAAAACATGTGTTAAACATTTTTTGTAACAAAAATACTCTTCATCCTCATTTACTCATATATCACACATTCATTGTAAAAATATCACCATTATTATATTATTATAATATAATAATATATTTAAATAAATTATTTTATCAGAAAAGATAAAATATCAATTTTCAACAATTGTCACATTAAAAAATTTTCTCCATCTATATTCACATAAAATGAATATTTTCCTTATCATATAAATCGATAATTAATTATTCACAAATAATATTACAGAATCACAATACTGACAACAAGGCCGTTCCCAGGAAATAGGAAGCTTTCCAATAAGGATTTCTCCTTACTGGCGCGCAATTAGGTGACCAAACCTCTCCTTAGACAGAACTTTCTAGACATTGCCAATAATGTTATCTAGTAATATTATTAAAATAATATGAATTATTGATCTGATAATGGAAAATATGGTGTAGTGATAATTATTGAAACAACAATAATATAAAATATCAACGTAGCAATTTTTGAATCAATAAAATAAAATATTGAGCAAAGAATTATCGTAATAATTATTGAGTAGTGACTTCTTATATAAGAATTAATAATTCAAAAATGCGTGCAATACCGTGCTTCATCGCGGCAACAACGCCAGATTACTTTACTTTACCCACTGTGTATTCCAACAAAGATTAATTCAGTAACGATTACGCCGTTATTTATAAAAACTCAAATTTGTCGTTTTCTTTATCCGATAGTTATTCTGTTATGGGGCCTACAAATGGTCGCTACTGTCCGCATTTAATATTCTCCGACAAAGAAGAATATTCCACGACCAAACGAATATTCCCCAACAACAAATAATATTTTATAACCACTTGCTTATTTTGTAAACTTTGCACATATCACCCATAACTTTAAACTTTTATCAATTTAACTATTTACTAAATAGAATAACAATTATCAGAAAATTGAATACTTTTATTTCGTAAAATTCGGGGTCTTACAATCTCCCCTCCTTATGACATTTTGCCCTCTAAATTTACGTACCTGGTATTTCGAAGAGTTGAGAATACCTTGCTTTCATTTCAGATTCTATCTCCCCGGTTATCATGATTTCTCTATTGCTCATCTCCTGTATTTCAGATATCTTTCTAGAATACAGCTTCAAAACAAAGGTTAATTAACATATCACAATTTGTCAACTTAAGTAAGAAAATTCAGCTTTGGTAGGACACACACTAGCGAAGGATATTACTCGTCTCTCCCCTCCTAGTTCTATTGTAACGACCGAGAAATTCGGATCTTATTGTAAAATGATTTTATTTAATTAAATAATAATAAAATCATATTATATGTGTTATCAAGATGGTTGTCATTGTATAACCTATTGATGATAGAATATCGTAGTATTTGAGCTACGTGGATAAATTAAAGTGTTTGAATTTCCAAGACGAAAATAAAAGTTTTCCAAGAAATTTTCTGAAAAACACTATTCATCGGTATTTGCTCGGGATATAATTTTGAGTTTTCGAGAAATACGCAATGATGGAATAACAAGGTAAGATGGATTATGTAATAAAAATCTAGTTATGGAAAATGTAATAATTCGCCTGTGGACTTAATTTGTAAACGTTAAGTAAAACGAATTGTTGAAGAATAAGAAATAATTGTATGATACGTGGTATTGTACAAAGTAAGGAAAACGAGTATAATACGAAGTATTATATGAGTTTGTATGAAGGATGAAATATCGTGTATAAATTCTATATGAATTAGAATACGAAAATAATACATAAACTATATGTATGTGTATTAAGAAATGTTAATGGACTTAGATGATTGGTTAAACAATTATATACAAGTCCAAGTGAATTAAAGAGAGAAGCCCAACTATTAATTAATGACCCACCTAGTGTTTATTAATGTAAAGCCCAAAGGATTTATTAATCCAAGCCCAAGCTAGAATCCATGAGTTGTATGACCCATAGGGCAAACCATATTGATATGGTTATTGTGGTGACCAAGTGATGTGGTGACCAAGTGATGTGGTGATCAAGTAAGTGTGATGATCAAGTAGGAGTATTGACCAAGACTATGAAGTAATGACCAAGTGTAGGATAAGTGTTGTGTTAGACAAGTAATGAATAGTAAGGAGGTGGCTTAAGGAGGTGGGATGTTTTAAAGACCAAACTACCCTAACCTTGGAAAGTCTATAAATAGAAGAGCTTTGCTAGTCATTTATTGCTTGATCAATTAATCCAACACATCTAAAGTGCTTAAGTATTAGAGAGAATAAGCTACCAATAAGTCACTTCCATAAGTAAGAAGAAGAAGCAAGCTACTTACCAAGACAACAAAGGAGTAAGACTTCTTCTCAATTATCTTCTATCTCTACCATGATAGGATGATAAGAAAAGTTGGATTAAGAAACATGAATGAGTAAGTAATGAACTTAAGCCAATTAAGTTGGTAATAAGTCATTTAAGCTAGCATAAGTTATAAACTTATGTGAAAATAATATGAACTTGTAAGAAGTTTATTAAGAGAAATGATATGAATGTAAAGGAATTTATATGATCACATGTATCATGAATACCTAAGTTAAGTTATATGTTAAGAACATATAAGAAATGATGTTTAAGAAACCTTAATTGTCATAAGTCATTAACAATGAAATCTTAAGTAGTTTATAATTTGACAAGTTATAAGCTCATGAAGAATAAGTCAAAATCCAACAATGAATATAAGTTGTTGTATCATGTATGTTAAGATGTTCACATAATGAATGAAGTTCATTTGTAATGTTGAACAAATCATAAGAATGAAGAATTCCTGGAATTTACAAGATTGGACGATAAATGTCGAATACGTAAAATTCTCGGAATGGAAGTCAAATTTTGTGTTTGATCATGAAACCATTGTTTTCCAATAGAGACAAGTCATATTTGGCATTTAAGAGTTGTGGACTCGAAAATGACCGGATTTTGACTTAGAACGAAAAAACGAGCGTTGAACGTTCACGAACGTTTATCGATTTCGTTAAAAATGAACCAATAGGTGAATTTTTAGCAAACGAAGTCAAATAGATAAAATTCTTGAATGATCATGTAGATTATGTAATTTGTGAACCGTAGGCTTTTGAATGAGCCAATTCGGACTTATAACAAAAAGTTATGCGTCCGGGAAGTTCACAAAATTCACAAACTGAATTTGATATCTGGTGCACAGAGTTGGAAGCCATGGCGCCAACCCTAGGTAAAAAAGACTCGCTGTAAGCGCGAACAAAGAATCGAGCCTCATCAAGAAGAGTTCGGCCGCAGTGAACCTTAGTTCAATAAGTAAGAAAGTAAATGGCCATGAACAAAAGATCATCAAAATCCTCTAGAGTGTGGCGCCGCAGTGCGAGATGTAAGTCCGGGACAATGACATTAAGAGGTCGCGCACAGTGATGTGAGATGTAGAGTAAAATCTGCCAAAGCGCCGACCTCGTAACAAAGATAGAAAGGAAGGTTTCTAAGCACAAAGAAAAGAAGATTAAAAGTAAACATAACTTAAGGAAGGTAATGTAACATTGTTAAACTTTGTTAAACCTTAAGGAATGTAATGTAAAGGTTAAGATATTCTAGTCAAATATAAATGCAATGATAATGATAAATCGAAACGAATAGTAACGAAATCTAGTATACAATTAGATTGAAATGAAGGGCATGATATAGTTATATACATACTTGATTATATGTGACCTAATGTAAGGCATTATGTGATCATGTATTGTAGAGACTTGAACGACTTGAATATAAAGTTAAAATACCGTAGCAGACGCTAAAGGCAAGTATTCTAACTCTTGTCTCAGTTCAATCTGAACATGTTTTTGAGATTCATGTATTCTTTCGCATGAATTGAAGTATGTTGAAGTTGAAGCCAATTCCTTTGGCTAGACTTGATGTATTGATAATCTATTCATGTATTATCAAATGTTGCTATCTTTTGTCAACTACTTGATATGGTTTTCAGAAGAAGACTGAAATGTTAAACAAATGTTTTGTCGGTAAAACGACAGGCACGTGAGGTTGCCAAATGCTTAAACGTGTATACGTTTAATGGATGTAGTGTTGATCAACATAGAGTATAATAGGCTGATCACCTAGAAGTGCTCGTAAGTGATATCGGGCTTACGGACTTGTTTCCGGGTTGTCCTTTTCCAATAAAGAATGAATACTCAAGGTCTCTGACCGGAGTGAATGTTTTACTAAATATTGTTTTATTGTAAAACATTTTGAAAGAAAAGATGAAGTGCTATTTTGAATTATCAATAGTACTTCATAACTATTGTTCAGTTATCGAAGATATACGATTTGTATGTGTCAAGCATGTTGTTATTAAATTGTTATACTTGCTGAGCTAGTTATGCTCACTCTTGCTTGAACCATATGAATGCAGCTAAGACTGAACGTCCCGAAGGATCGAAAAAGGATAAAGAAAAAGCTAAGGCAGATTACTAAGCTGTCTTGTAATAGTATAGGTCTATTATTGTAATGTAACTGATATTATGACAAAGAACCTTTGTAATGGGTTTAGAACTTGGGAAATGTAAATATTACCTGAAATATATAGAAGTTATGTTTGTTCTTTAAGACTTTTCAATTGAATGAATGTATGAATGTTGTACAGTATAGCACCATCTGTCGAGTTGGAAGATACCCGGATTTGGGGGCGCTACAAGTTGGTATCAAAGCCTAGGTTATAAAACTTAAGGGGGAAAGTAGAACCTTAAGTCATAACCTTACGAAAGAATAAAAAAGTAAAAGATGGAAAGTTACCTTATAAAAATGCATTATATTATGTTGTGTATTTCTATTATTTACTGACGTGTACTAATCAAACTATATTATTTTATTGTAGATGTCAGGAGAAAATGATATGTATAGAGATATACATGTAATGAGCGAGGATTCTGTTAATCGGGTAGAGATACTACCAAATCTCGTAGGCGTAGAACCAGAGTTGGTGACCATCGAGTCGGGAGACTCAGATGACTTAGACTACATGTCTATATTTGATGGCATGATAGAGGAGGAGGTGGACGTGATGTCCTTTGACCAGGTTCCACCTATAGAGACCCAGGTTCCACCTACAGAGGAAATGTCTTCGGGGGAATCAATGAAGGCACTGTTTATGTCGGTATTGGATAGGAATGTCCATTACTGCCAAGAGGTTAAGGAGTTGAAAGAGGAACTCCGAGCTGTTCGTGAGGACAAGATTAGTATGGAAGGAATGTGGGAAAAGGAGCACGATGATAGAGTCCTAGCTATGGACAAAGTCAGGGATTTGAGAGGTGAAGTCTTTGAGCTCAAACAGGAGCTAAAGATTAAGAAGCGGAAGTTGGAGAGGATGTCCTATATTTATAGGAGTTCTCATGTAGATTTCCAGCAGCAGTAGTGGATATCGTGTAGAAGTAGGATGTAATCCGTCATACCATCAAGAGAGATGTTATTACGGTTTGGCTGAGCAGATTTTGAGAATGCCTTACTTACAGATGTAATCTAGCAATAGCTAGAGTAGCATAGATATGTAAATATTATGTATCAAGTAGTGACGTAAACCCTCTTTTGTATAACAAAGGGTAGTCTTTTGTAAATCCCAATTTTGGAAAGTAATCATGGATGATAATGTAATCGCCTATGGCCGAGTAATGTAAACAATGTAGTGTTATACTACAAGTTATGAATCAATATAAGTCTTTTTATGGAATATGTTGAGTAACGAGTATGAGTTGTTGTTTTATTACAAATAATAACAAACCAACAAGAATAAAGTAATAATGATGTGTTGTTTTCTTAACAGCAAAATGCCGCCAAGAAGGAGACAATGAAATCAGGGCGCTAACGTTAACCAACCGGAGGGTGGTCCGGTTAATCCAATGCAGGAGTTCGTTAATCTTTTAACGGCTGCATTTAATAGAACGGGGGATAATGTACCGTGATTTCCCGAGTAAGACTGAGCTACTACTTTTAAGGATTTCAAAAGTGTAGGTCCGCTGGAGTTCAAAGGAACTACGGACCCTATAGAAGCCCAGACATGGGTAAAAGAAATTGAGAAAGCATTTGTAATAGCAAATGTTGAGGAGGGTCAAAAGGTTGCCTTTGCAACCTATTTGATGAAAGGAGAGGCCAACTTCTGGTGGGAGGAAAACCAGTTAGGGGCCGATATAGGAAACCTAACGTGGGAGAGGTTCAAGGAGATTTTCTTGAGAACTATTTCCCCCATGAGTATGCAAGGAGGATGGAGATGAGGTTTCTAGAATTGAGACAAGGGATATGATAGCGGTTCCTCAAAGATGCCGCCAAGTTTAATGAATCGACACGATTTGCTCCACATCAAGTGGACATCAAGTGAGAAAGGTTAGAAGGTTTGAAAGGGGCTTGAAACCCCGGCTCTATAGCCGAATCTCTGTGTTCCAAAGTACTTCCTTTGGAACCATACTAGAAAAGAGAATAATTGTCGAAGGTGGGAATGAGGCTCTTAGCCAGTACCACAAAGATAAGAAGACCAAAGGCAGAGTTGATGGAGGAACCAAGACAGAGGGAGCCAGTGGAAGTGGCAACGGTCAGAAAAGGAAGGGCTTTAACTCTGGGAATACTGGAGTAAAACAAGGAGACTCTAAGAGGAGGATGGAGGCTCAGAAACTCAAGTGGAAGACTCATTTAGGAGTCTGTCTCAAAAGAAAGGCTGTGTGTTATAATTGTGGACAGGAAGGGCACATTTCGCCTAACTGTCCCAATCCGAAGAAGAATCAAGGATGCTTTGTATGTGGATCAACTGACCACATAGAAAAGAACTGTCCGAAGAAGGGGATAGAAGGAAATAAGGGACCTAATAGCGGGAAATTAGCTATTAGTGGTCCAGCTCAGCCGGGGAAATTCATGGCCCGCACTTTTAATATGACGGTCCAAGATGCGGTGGCATCAGAGGATGTAGTTGCAGGTATTATTCCGATCAATAATATAAATGCATACGTGCTATTTGATTCGGGTGCTACTTGTTCGTTTATAGCATGTGATTTTGCGAGACGACTAGAATTATTTCCCGAAAAATTGCCTATACCTTTAAACATTAAGGTAGCAAACGAAGAGATAATTCCTGTTGAAGATATTCATAGGAGTTGTTGCGTAGAGGTACGTGGTTGTAAGTTATTGGTAGATTTAATACCGATAAAGTTAGGAGAATTCGACGTAATTCTCGGGATGGATTGGTTGATTAACCATGGAGCAATTATAGATTGCCAAAAGAAATGTGTGAGCATCAGGACGTTGAAGCAACCTCCTGTAGTATTTTACGGTAGTAAATTGCCGGGACGTCCGTGTTGCCTTACGATGACGCAAGCTAGAAAACTTTTAAGAAAGGGTTGTGTAGGTTACCTATGCCATGTTGTTGATACCCAAAGAGTGGGAGCAACCATGGAACAAATACCTATAGTAAACGAATTCATGGATGTATTTCCAAGTGAGTTACCGGGTTTACTGCCGGATAGGGAGATCGAATTTGTGATAGACATTGTGCCAGGAACGACACCGATCTCAAGGGCACCGTACCGTATGGCGCCAGTGGAAATGAAAGAACTAATGGTTCAACTACAAGAACTATTGGACAAGAAGTAAATTCAACCAAGTGTTTCGCCGTGGGGAGCACCGGTGTTGTTTGTCAAAAAGAAAGATGGATCGTTAAGGCTTTGTATCGACTATCGAGAGTTGAACAAGTTAACGATAAAGAATAAATACCCATTGCCCAGGATCGATGATCTCTTTGATCAGTTGAAAGGGGCAAAGTATTTTTCTAAAATAGATTTTTGGACGGGGTATCATCAGTTGAAGGTTAGGAAGGAGGATGTACCAAAGACTGCATTCAGGACTCGTTATGATCATTACGAGTTTCTGGTGATGTCATTTGGGTTGACAAATGCACCTGCTGCATTTATGGATATGATGAACAGAGTGTTCAAACTATATTTGGAGAAGTTCGTCGTGGTGTTTATCGATGATATTCTAGTCTATTCTAATACGCCAGAAGATCATGCTGAACACTTAAGAATAGTGTTGGAGACACTAAAGATGGAGAAGTTATATGCGAAATTCACCAAATGTGAATTTTGGCTGGAAAAGGTGTAGTTTTTAGGTAATGTCATTGACCAAGAGGGGATTTCAGTGGATCCAACGAAGGTGGAAGCAGCAATGAATTGGGAACAACCAAAAACGCCGACTGAGGTGCAGAGTTTCCTAGGGTTAGCCGGGTACTATCGAAGATTTATCCAAGATTTTTCGAAGATAGCTACCTCGTTGACTAATTTAACAAGGATGACGGTGAAATACGTATGGACGGATAAATGTGAAGATAGTTTTCAAGAACTGAAGAAGAGATTAAGTGAAGCTCCTGTTTTGTCATTGCCAGATGACACGGGAAATTTTGTAGTGTATAGTGATGCTTCGCATAAAGGACTTGGTTGTGTGCTTATGTAGTATGGCAAAGTCATTGCGTATGCATCTCGGCAGTTGAAGGATTATGAGAAAGTTTATCCTACTCATGATCCGAATCGGCCGCGATAGTGTTTTTGCCCTAAAGATATGGAGACATTATCTTTATGGGAAAAATGTGAGATATATATACGGACCATAAAAGTCTAAAGTATATCTTCTTCACCGAAGGAGTTGAATGAGATGAGAGAAGATATCGGAGTTGATAAAGGATTATGATTGTGAAATCCTTTATCACCCCGAAAGGCTAAATGTAGTTGCCGACGCCTAAGTAGGAAGGGTCGGGAAAAGTTGTCTATGTTAACGGCTCAAAATGAGTTAATAATGAGATGGCTAGAATGGAAATAGAAGTTAAGATGCCGAAAGTGATTCGTAAGGGGTACTCTTAGCTGACAGAGATGCAATCTACCATCGTAGAAAGAGTCAAGGAGGTACAACTCAAGACTTTGGACGACGAGTGTAACCAAATGAAGAAGCGGTTATCCGAGAAGGAAGATGCTAAGTATAGTCTTGATAATGAAGGATTATTAAAATTTGAGGGAAGAATTTGGTTCCGAATGAGACGGAATTAAAGGAGCAAGTGTTACAAGAAGCTCATAGTTCGAGGTACTCGATACATCCTGGTAGCACTAAGATGTATCAAGGCCTTCGATAGAGTTTTTGGTGGCCAAACATAAAGAGGGAAATAGCAGAATATGTGAGTAGGTGCTTGACTTGTTAAAAAGTTAAGGCCGAACATCAACGACCCAGTGGCTTGTTACAATCATTGAAGATTCCAGAATGGAAGTGGGAGCATATCATGATGAATTTCGTGGTGGGACTTCCGACAATGCAAAAAGGGTATGATTCGATTTGGGTAATAATGGACTGGTTGACGAAGTCGGCTCACTTTTTGCCAATTAGGGTCAAGTATAACTTAGACCAGTTAGCTAAAATTTATGTCAAGGAAATCATTTTTAGACATGGAGTACCGGTATCGATTGTGTCAGATCGTGATCCACGATTCACATCGAACTTTTGGAGGAGTTTGCAAGAGCAGTTGGGAACACAGCTGAGGTTAAGCACAACTTATCATCCACAAACCGATGGGCAAAGCGAAAGGACAATTCAGACGTTAGAAGACATGTTGAGGTCTTGCGTCATGGATTTCAAGGGTAGTTGGGATGATCACCTACCACTAGTAGAGTTTGTATATAACAACAGTTATCATGCAAGCATAGGTATGCCGCCGTACGAAGCTCTGTATGGAAGGAAGTGCAGAACACCTTTGTGTTGGGATGAGGTGGGAGAACACCGGATGCTAGGACCAGAATTGGTGCAGCAAACAGCGGATGTGGTAAAGTTAATTCGAATGCGTCTCGTCACAGCTTACAGACAGAAAAAGTATGCGGACTCACATAGACTAAATCGAGAGTTTGAGGTGGGCTCGTATGTCTTTCTAAAGGTATCTCCCTGGAAAGGAAAGATACGCTTTGGAAATAAAGGAAAGTTAAGTCCAAGGTTTATCGGACCTTTTGAGGTGTTAAAACGGGTGGGGGAGGTAGCTTATATGGTAGCATTATCTCCAGACCTAGAACGAATACATAACATATTTCACGTATCTGTATTACGTCCATATAAGCTGGACTATAAGCATGTAATCGAGTATGAGCCGATTCATATCGAGAAAGACTTAACGTATGAAGAGTCGCTGATGCAAATCATTGATAGAAAGGAACAAGTTCTGAGGAACAAGGTAATACCATCAGTAAAGGTAATATGGAAGAACCACGATGCTGAAGAAGCAACGTGAGAACTAGAAGAAAAGATGAAGAAAAATTTTCCTCATCTATTTGATTAAAGTAAGACGAGATTCTGGGGACAGAATCTTTATAAGGGGGGAAGAATGTAACAACCGAGAAATTCGGATCTTATTGTAAAATGATTTTATTTAATTAAATAATAATAAAATCATATTATATGTGTTATCAATATGGTTGTCATTGTATAACCTATTGATGATAGAATATCGTAGTATTCGAGCTACGTGGATAAATTAAAGTGTTTGAATATCCAAGATGAAAATAAAAGTTTTCCGAGAAATTTTACGAAAAACATTATTCATCCAGTATTTGCTCGGGATATAATTTTGAGTTTCCTAGAAATACGCAATGATGAAATAACAAGGTAAGATGGATTATGTAATAAAAATCTAGTTATGAAAAATATAATAATTCGCTTGTGGACTTAATTTGTAAACGTTAAGTAAAGCGAATTGTTGAAGAATAAGAAATAATTGTATGATATGTGGTATTGTACGAAGTAAGGAAAATGAGTATAATACGAAGTATTATATGAGTTTGTATGAAGGATGAAATATCGTGTATAAATTCTATATGAATTAGAATACAAAAATAATATATAAACTATATGTATGTGTATTAAGAAATGTTAATGGACTTAGATAATTGGTTAAACAATTATATACAAGTCCAAGTGAATTAAAGAGAGAAGCCCAACTATTAATTAATGAACCACCTAGTGTTTATTAATGTAAAGCCCAAAGGATTTATTAATCCAAGCCCAAACTAGAATCCATGAGTTGTATGACCCATGGGGCAAACCATATTGATATGGTTATTGTGGTGACCAAGTGATGTGGTGATCAAGTAAGTGTGATGATCAAGTAGGAGTATTGACCAAGACTATGAAGTAATGACCAAGTGTAGGATAAGTGTTGTGTTAGACAAGTAATGAATAGTAAGGAGGTGGCTTAAGGAGGTGGGATGTTTTAAAGACCAAACTACCCTAACCTTGGAAAGTCTATAAATAGAAGAGCTTTGCTAGTCATTTGTTGCTTGATCAATTAATCCAACACATCTAAAGTGCTTAAGTGTTAGAGAGAATAAGCTACCAATAAGTCACTTCCATAAGTAAGAAGAAGAAGCAAGCTACTTACCAAGACAACAAAGGAGTAAGACTTCTTCTCAATTATCTTCTATCTCTACCATGATAGGATGATAAGAAAAGTTGGATTAAGAAACATGAATGAGTAAGTAATGAACTTAAGCCAATTAAGTTGGTAATAAGTCATTTAAGCTAGCATAAGTTATAAACTTATGTAAAAATAATATGAACTTGTAAGAAGTTTATTAAGAGAAATGATATGAATGTAAAGGAATTTATATGATCACATGTATCATGAATACCTAAGTTAAGTTATATGTTAAGAACATATAAGAAATGATGTTTAAGAAACCTTAATTGTCATAAGTCATTAACAATGAAATCTTAAGTAGTTTATAATTTGACAAGTTATAAGCTCGTGAAGAATAAGTCAAAATCCAACAATGAATATAAGTTGTTGTATCAAGTATGTTAAGATGTTCATATAATGAATGAAGTTCATTTGTAATGTTGAACAAATCATAAGAATGAAGAATTGACGGAATTTACAAGATTGGACGATAAACGTCGAATACGTAAAATTATCAGAATGGAAGTCAAATTTTGTGTTTGATCATGAAACCATTGTTTTCCAATAGAGACAAGTCATATTTGGCATTTAAGAGTTGCGGACTTGAAAATGACCGGATTTTGACTTAGAACGAAAAAACGAGCGTTGAACGTTCACGAACGTTTATCGGTTTCGTTAAAAATGAACCAATAGGTGAATTTTTAGCAAACGAAGTCAAATAGATAAAATTCTTGAATGATCATGTAGATTATGTAATTTGTGAACCGTAGGCTTTTGAACGAGCCAATTCGGACTTATAACAAAAAGTTTTGCGTCTGGGAAGTTCACAAAATTCACAAACTGAATTTGATATCTGGTGCACAGGACTCGCCCCGCGGCGCAGAACAGTAATCGAGCCTACTGCAAGAGTTCGCCGTAGTGCGAACCTTAGTTCAATAACTGGCACCGCAGCGCCATGAACAAAGATCAAAATCCTTCAGAGTGTGGAAAGGCATGCACTGACCATTCATTAAGTAAGGACTTGCGTCGCAGCGCCAAGTCTGGGACAATGACATTAAGAGCTCGCACCGCAGCGCGAGATGTAAGTATAAATCTGGAGCCGCAGCGCCAACCTCAGAACAAAGATAGAAAGGAAGGTTTCTAAGCACAAAGAAAAGAAGATTAAAAGTAAACATAACTTAAGGAAGGTAATGTAACATTGTTAAACTTTGTTAAACCTTAAGGAATGTAATGTAAAGGTTAAGATAGCCTAGTCAAATATAAATGCAATGATAATGATAAACCGGAACGAATAGTAACGGAATCTAGTATACAATTAGATTGAAATGAAGGGCATGATATAGTCATATACATACTTGATTATATGTGACCTAATATAAGGCATTATGTGATCATGTATTGTAGAGACTTGAACGACTTGAATATAAAGTTAAAATACCGTAGCAGACGCTAAAGGCAAGTATTTTAACTCTTGTCTCAGTTCAATCTGAACAAGTTTTTGAGATTCATGTATTTTTTCGCATGAATTAAAGTATGTTGAAGTTGAAGCCAATTCCTTTGGCTAGACTTGATGTATTGATAATCTATTCATGTATTATCAAATGTTGCTATCTTTTGTCAACTACTTGATATGGCTTTCAAAAGAAGACTGAAATGTTAAACAAATGTTTTGTCGATAAAACGAATGAGCACGTGAGGTTGCTAAATGCTTAAACGCGCATACGTTTAATGGATGTAGTGTTGATCAACATAGAGCACAATAGGTCGATCACCTAGAAGTGCTCGTAAGTGATATATCAAGCTTTACGGACTTGTTTAAGGTTGTCCTTTTCTAATAAAGAATGAATACTCGAGGTCTCTCGACGGAGTGAATGTTTTACTAAATATTGTTGTTATTGTAAAACATTTTGAAAGGAAAGATGAAGTGCTATTTTGAATTATCAATAGTACTTCATAACTATTGTTCGATTATCGAAGATATACGATTTGTATGTGTCAAGCATGTTGTTATTATTAAATTGTTATACTTTTCGAAGCTAGTTATGCTCACTCTTGCTTGAACCATATGAATGCATTTAAGATCGAACGTCCCGAAGGATCGAAAAAGGATAAAGGAAAAGCTAAGGCAGATTACTAAGCTGTCTTGTAATAGTATAGGTCTTTTGTTATAATGTAACTGATATTATGACAAAGAACCTTTGTAATGGGTTTAGAACTTGGGAAATGTAAATATTACCTTAAATATATAGAATTTATGTTCGTTCTTTGAGACTTTTCAATTGAATGAATGTATGAATGTTGTACAGTATAGCACCATCTGTCGGGTTGGAAGATACCCAGATTTGGGGGCGCTACATCTATTCCCTGATCTCCTCCAGAGACCATATCCCTAAGCTTTGATACCAACTGTGACGCCCCCAAAATAGGTCCAATTCATCCAACCTATTCCGAGTCGCCAAATACATGGTACAGAAAATAACTACAACTTCATTATCTCAATTGTCGTGTAAAATACAACAACACAAATGTTGTGAGTTTTGATACAAATGTATACCAACTGTGACTCATGTCCCAACCTTGGATAGCCCGTCAAAATGGCACCTTACATAAAGGTACAGTCAATAACTGTTTTAGAAATTAAAATCTTTGGGAAGTGCTGAAGGAAACCTTCGTACATGGGAGGCCATGCGTCTAGGTTATAATAGATATCATAAGACTGGAGAATTATCCTTAGTTGACCCAATAGGCCCCAAAGAAAAATGAGAAGATTACTATCACATTCTTTCCAATGGTGAGTCTTCTCTTGACATATAATTATCTCCACTGTCTCTAATTGAGAACTATACTTCAACCAAACTCCAAGATTATATAGGTAGTGCTCGTAGATATACTCAGCAAGTGGATGTGCACAACCCTGTCTTATGATAACACGAGGTTGTATGTCATTAGACATCTTGTATGATAGTGTCAAAACTCCCTTCCAACGTTGGGTTCGCCTCACCCTTTTTGATTCATCAAATATAACTACTAAATAATGTATGAAATACAACACACTTTTCTATACTATTTAGGGAGAATCTCCACAGCTAGAGACCACCGTTCTATTCCCCTGTTATCCCCACTCGACCCAGCTACACTTTTATTACCTGAAAGGAATTGTGAAGCAAAAGGGTGAGCACAACTAGCCCAGTAAAGAATATCATGACTAAAGATAAATAAATTATCAATAGTGTTCGTCAGTAATAAATCAGAGATTTAGAACATATGGTAGATGATAAAACTTTTCAACTATAGTTGCAGCGGAACGAGCAATCCATTAGCAGAGCCAAATAGGCCATAAAGTCTATTATCTTCTCCATGTTAAAAGTCCACCAACAATGTTTTATCCATGTAACATCAATCAACAGTTCCTGACCAAAATCATGTGAATAACTCATAATCATAATTATGGTTCTAAATTCCTCTTCGCACCCAGGACGAAGATAATTTTCATCACCTGTCTTTACCTGAAACATCAAAGATCATGGTTATACCAAATCATAATTCCTGTTCATACTTATACCAATAAATTCATCGTTGCACTACGGGCTCAAAGATATTCATTAACAGTTCTTCTTTGCACTACATGCCAAAGACATGAAACTGTATTTTAGAAGAGTCAAGTAGAGCATGATATCTACTATCTTCTACGAATTAAAAGTTTATTATCAATATTTTATCGCTGAGACTCAGCACAATAAATAATCCACATCACCGAATTTTCCATGCACTACAGGCTAAGGATATTCATTAGTATCACATCCATGAATTATCCATGTACTACGGCCAAGGATATTCATTATTATCACATCCATGAATTAATATTTCATCGCTGAGACTCAACTCAATAATTAATCCACATCATCGAATCATTCCTGCACTATGGGCCAATGATATTCTTTAGTATCACAGCCACGAATTTTCCATGCACTACGGGCCAAAGATAATCGTGTTTTCATCAACGGCCATGATCATGCCATAAAACAATTCATCTTTGCACCCTTGGCCGAAGAGAATCCATGACCATAATTATACCAAAAACTGTCCATCAATGCACTACGGGCCAATGGGGACTTTTACCACATCATTTGTAACATTACGGTCATGATTATACCGAATAATCACTGGTTATAATCATACCAAGTCCATCTATGCACTACAGGCCACAGATGACTTTAACAGAATATAAACATGAGGATGATGACAATGATATAAGAATTCAATAAAACAAGTTCAAGGATAAATTTTTAAAGATTTATAATTTAATTTATCCAGAAATCAATAACGTCCAAATTATTAACATGATACTGCTTTGTGGAGTAAAATTCAAGAATAATATTATATCAAAATGATTTGAACAGAAAATAATATTTCAACGAATATTTAACGAAGATAATAACATTAATCATTATATTATAAACTCCATTTAATATTATTCATTATATAATAACATTAAATTTATTTACTAATATTATTAATCATTAAATAATATTTTAAATCAATGATTTCATAACAACTTTAATCCAAATGTTATAAATCACTTAATAATCTCATAATCTAATATTATTAATATTACCACAATATTTTAATTATTTCTTAAACTTATAAACAATTTATTTTAATTGTTCATACTTTACTAATTAATGCATTTAATCATCCTAAAATGTCAAACTCATAAGATTTCATCACCAATAACAAAACCTCTCATAAAAAATCTGAATATACCTTATATAGGATTCTCAAGCCATAAAATCCTATTTTCCAATTTTGTTACTTCACGTAACATATTTAATTTATTTCCTCTTAACTAGTCTATTTTCATGAAAAGTACCAAATCAGTCCCAAAAAATTTTCTTTTCTGGGATTTAGCAGAATATAGTCCCATATTGAACATATATTTTTCTCGGAATTTTTAAAATTCATTTACTATTTTTCATATGGCCAAAACTGCCTAATTTTTAGACATTTATCATAAAGCTGTACTTTATGTCCAAAAATTCAAATTTCTGAGTATATACATTATATACATGTACTCCCAATAAAAATTTCACCAATTTTGGAGTTAGCCACAAGGAGTTATAAGGGTTTATTTTTAAAATAGTCTTTTCCCATAAAATTCATAACTCCTAATCTATACATCCAAAAATCGCTATTTTTGGACACAATCTAGAAAACTCATCAAATTATCATTTCAAATTTTTCTAGAATTTTTGAGGGTCGAAAAAAACTACTTAAACCGAAAAACATAATAACCCTTACACTACCTTACCTCGATTTGAAAAATGTAAAGCAAAAGATTTGAATATGACTCTCAAAGTATCTAAATATCGGATGTAAAGCCAAAGGAAACTTGCAATGTGAATAACAACTCTCAAAGTATCTAAATACTCATAAAAAATACGCCGATAATAAATAGAGAGAAAACTTATATTTCATGTCGTGTGATTTTCAATTCTAACCTAAGCATCCTATTTATAGAAAAATGAATATTTAGGAAATTCAATTCTTAGAACAAAAGTAGAAAATTTAATAAAAAATATTATTTATTAAACAAATTTCCTACGCACACACCAACTGAATTCAACACAATTATATCACATGTGGGGCCCACCCAATTGCAAAAAACATTTTTATAAAAAAATATTTAAAATTTCAAAAATTAATTATTCCGAAACTTCAATAATTCATAATAAATAACCCATTTATCAGAAAAATTCGAATCTTATGTCCTTCCATAGGAAATTCAATTCTCTACAACTTTGTAAGTTTGAGTTTTTCCAAATTCCAAACAGAAATTGACCAAAATTCACATACGGATGATTTTACAAGCTAAAATCATATTTGAGTCAAAAATGGGGCTCACCGACACACAAAACATGTGTTAAATATTTTTTGTAACAAAAATACTCTTCCTCCTCATTTACTCATATATCACACATTCATTGTAAAAATACCACCATTATTATATTATTATAATATAATAATATATTTAAATAAATTATTTTATCAGAAAAGATAAAATATTAATTTTCAACAATTGTCACATTGTCGACGTCGGGATTTTTGGGTGTCCCTTTCCGTTACTTGTTTTTTGGTGTTCTCATTTTTGGTGAGATTTGTTTGAAAAAACAAGTGAAAAGGTCCCACATGTATAATGTCGACGATGGATCAGTTAAGAAGGAGCATTGGTTTTAAATGGTTTATCAATGTAGCCAGAAAAGGTTTGTTATTGATGTGACATCCGTGTTAACCACGGTGAAACCGAGATTCATTTGGGTCGGGGACTTGGTTATGCGGGGAAGGTGTTAGGCACGACATCCGTGTGTGTGTGTTTGTGGGTCGAATGTGTGTGTGGGTTGTTATATGAAAGTTGTGCGAGGCCTCGTTCGAACCTATATACGAGGATTTGAATTTATGTAAAAATTCAGTTTTTAGCAAGATATGGCGGTGATGTTTTTATAAAGAGGTTTTTCAAACCACGATGCTAATAGGAATTGAGGCCTTTTACACTCCCATTTTTATTAAGTGAGGTAATTTGGATTGATTTTATTTTGACGGATGCGAGGCATCCGTATGAAAATAATATATAAAAAATAATGCCGACTTTCTCGTGGGTATGGAAACCATCGAGGAAATTGAGACATCGCGAGAATAATTTACAAGTCGCTACTGATTTGAAAATGTCCATCACGGAACCGAATCTAGATCGATGGGATGAATCTGTGATCACATGATTCTAGGCGCCTGAGAATATTGCAATTTGTATAAAAGCAATAAGCGGTATATATATAAAAGCGGTAAAATATATATATATCTGAGACATGATCACCAACCACGAAGCACCTCCATGGGGATCGAAATGTAAATAAAGTCATTAAAAGCTATCAACCATACGGAGGAAACTCAAAGCGGGACAAAACGTAAATAAAGTCAAAAGCGATCAAGCGCCACGAAGAGAACTCCGAGCGGAGGCGGGGAATAAATATATATATATATATATATATATATATATATATATATATAAAAAGCTCATGAAATTGATAGGATGTAAAATCGGGCTCATATATATATATATATATATATATATATATATATATATATATATATATATATATATATATATATATATATATATATATATATATATATATATATATATATATATATATATATATATAAGCGAATAAGCGCACTGAATCAAAGTCAGGCTCATCGAACAAAGTTCGACAGAGCGATTAATATATATATATATATATATATATATATATATATATATATATATATATAGCGCTCGGGCGCTCGGATCAAAGTGCAGGCTCAATCGAGGCATAACTTCGATAATGTTAGTCATATATATATATATATATATATATATATATATATATATATATATATATATCTGATGGAATGAAACCACGGATAGAAGTCAAGCAAAAAGCAAGCAACACGACTCTCAAGCGTGTAGAAGGGTGTGTGCAAAGATGAAGAAAGACTCTAAAGTGTGTGAGAAGGCTTACGGTGGTGATAAAAAGGCTTCTATATCTTTAGAGTGGGTAAACCTTGGGCTTTTGTGGGTATAAAAAGAGGCTATATATGAGCTCACAAGTGTTTGAAAGTGGGAAAATACCTTTGTATGGCAAGTGCTGAGAGCAAATTGTCTGAGGTTTCACCATCTTTTTCTCTTAAAAATCAGCACCCCAAGCCCTCTATTTATAGGCAATATGTAGCATAGGTGTACTTGGATGGTGAGCCGCAGTGTACTAGGAGGCGGTCGGGTCGGGTCATCTCTCGAAGTACGTGCATTTTCGAACCTTGTAATGTCCACTCGGTTTTGAGAAGTGTAATCAGGGCATCCGTTTTGAGGTATTCAGGACCTATTTCGGACCGCCGTTGTCGAGAGTTATACGATGGCATGGGATTAGAGTTTGTACGAAGTCTTTGAAGATGGGACGATGCCCTCCGGTCTTCAAGCTTCAACTTTCATCCGTTACCCCCGCATGATAGTCACTCGGGATTGGTTAGCCTTGTGGGACATTGTTGCGTAGAGAGGCGAGGCGTGGCATCGTGTTGGACGAGATGGCGATGTTGCCCCTCACTGGTGTTATCGCCGGATTGGGCCGATCAAGCAGGCGTTGCTCAGACTTCGCTGAGATTGGACTGCTGCATTTGTTGAAGGTCCTCATTGTCATCTTTGAGGTGTACTGTCTTCCGATGTTATTGCGGGTTGTACGGTGTATCTCGTTGTGAGTGCGAGATTGAAGTTGATGGCATTTGAAACAAGCATTTTAGGGTTATCTCAAAGCGCATTCCTTGGGGTTATCACCAAGGTTGGTGGCTATTCCATGGTTGGGGTGAGACTGGATACCTCGGGGTTATGTCAAGAGATTAATCGGTCTTCTCGGTGTGTGTTTAGAGTATTGTCTCTGCAGGTCTCGGGGTTAGATCCGAGGTTGAAATTGTTACTCCCAGATTACGATCCAGGGGTTGATGCTGCACTTCCGGTAGTATCCGGTATGGATTTGGATTGTCTTTCAAGGTTCTCTCTTAAAAGACGAATCTGTCCTCCTGTAATATTAATAATGATGAGTCTGAGAAAATTTTGAGTGTCTGAGATGCCCCTCTTTATCATACTCATGCATGGCGATGCATGGGTAGGATAAAGAATCCTAGACACTTGAAATGCAACAAGATAAACATGGTGTTATGGATAGCAACATGATGCATGAATGTATGTATGATGCGTGTATGCGGGGTTGTATTGACAACTTTGGGGATGATTCTTTGGCTCCCTGTTGCTTTATTTGGGGATTAGCAATCTTGACCGGATTTGATGTGTAAGCGAATCTGTTAGGATGTTGATGTTGGAGTTATCACCAAATTCTGTGTTATTGATAACGACTTCGATCTGAAGGGTACCTCTTATGTGTAAGAGATCTGTGGGGATAAAACTTGATCTGTTTGAGGATGTGTATAACATATTCCATCATCTATCCTCTTTGATAATGTTGACCTTTTCCTGGTTAGTATCGCCAGAATATGTCACGATTCTGTTGGATTTACTGCCAACAACAAATCTTTGTCGGGGATGCGACCTTCGTTGGCGATGTGAAATCAATGTGAAACATCTGTGGGATATACTATTGTCAAGGTTGCTTGACCTTTTGACGTGTGAATCAATTTGAAACTACGTGAGGAGATCGTCAAGGTTGCTTGACCGTTGATGTGTAGATCAGCGGAGCATTGCGTTGTGACCCTTCACGGGGATCCATTTGGGAATATGAGCAATTTGGGTATGAGAACCTCAAACAACTCTATAGCTCTGATAGGTTTAAATGCTATAGGCTAAAATGACGTCAAGGTCGCTTGACCTTCGTTGGTATGTGAGTCAATGGGTGAGTATGCGTTACTTCTACTAGGAGATATCGTTGTAACCCCGTTCGAGAATCTCTTGGGGCGCGTGAGTACGTATCGCAACTATCGAGCGGTTCTCAGCGCAACCCGATGGGTTTACTTGCCGCCATCGGATGAAATAACGTCGAAAGGCGCTTGACCTTCGTTGTGGACATGGAAATGGATGAGCGTGTTGTAACCCCACCGGGATCTACGTTGTAACTCCCGTCGGGATTCACGTTATAACCCGTCGGGACACACGAAGGTAACGACGAGTCGGGATGTAATGACATCGGCGACCTATATAAGGTATTGCCGGTATGTGATTTGTGACAAATGAGGTCATCAATGAGTATACCTTGTGTTTGGTGACTACCGATGAGTGATGTCTGATTCAAAGTCTCATCGAGAAGACCGAGATTGTATCTTTATTTTGCTCAATCGCGTGGCATTTTATTCCCGATTTGACCTTTCTAGCCCGTAAGAAATCCATTTTAACTTGAAATTGGACCAGAAGCCAGGGAGGGTGGGACCCACATGGAGGAGCCGTGGAGGGTGCACGCGCTGCGCAAGCAGTGAGCTCTGTGACGGCGTGGATGATAAATCCGGTGACTTTGCCTTGTGAGTTCATTTCTTACTGCTTTCGCTTAGGAAAAATTGTGAGCCATCTTTAGATCTCTTTGAGTTAATTGCTGCTTTCTACAAATTCTATCACCGTACAAAGTGTTCTACACTATCACAGTAGCGTATGCATGTATTTTTTTCCGGTTTACTGTCAGTTAGATTGTGAGATATTGCACGAAATGCATCTAAACACATAGTAGTGATTATGTATGCACAAATGACTTGATAAAAATATTCAACATAGTAAATGTTAGTATTAAACCATCTTTGAACATAATGATGTGAAAAAATTTGACTTTTGAGATAGTCAATTGGCACTTTTTTACGCTATTTTTGTCTATTTGAGGTCCGATGAGCAAAAGGTAGAAAGGCAAAATACTCTAGCATTGAGGTTGGCCTTATGCATGATAATTTTGATTTTAATGCATATATTATGTATATGACTTTGGGACGGTGTGCTTCTTGAATGGCCACCTAGGCATGCTGATGTGCATGTGGATGATCCTATTTTCAAAGGGGACTATGGCAAAATTTTTCCAAATGTAGGCATTGGGTAGTCATGCATTCTAACTCTATTATATGTTAAAGTAAATGCATGCATGCATATAGTCATATAATGCATTTTAGAAAGCTCAGAGTAAGGAAATACCACACCCTTTACGAGGTGATTTGGAGATTTGTTGTCGGATATTATGGATCCGGATCGGTGAAGTAGTTTCTATGGGGACCGCTTACGGCGTCTGGCGGAGGACTTTACGAAGTGCCTCGTCCCGATTACGTCGAGATGACCTCGTCGGTTGGTGGAGGCTGTGATTCGTCCCGTCGGTAGAGGTTCGGGCGTCGAGGGCGAGGAGGTGGATATTGAGGATCCGCTCTGCTTTGCACATATCCCTCGCGAGGGAGCTTCCGAGCATCCGGTGGTGAACCCGAGTTCTTTGGGTGATTTGGGTAGACACCCATCGATGTACTTGCATGCTAACGAGGTATGGCGTTAGACTTTATCTTCCTTCTTTCCTATTGATGAGGATTAAAGGGTTACGATGTTGATCGCATTTCATGCGGGTTCAGGTTTTACATGACCTCGGAGGCTGGTTTAGCATCCACTCCATGTACCGAGCGCTTCATCTGATTATAGAAGCGATAGTGCGTGAGTGGGGATTTGGGGCATTTTTCTCCATCCTTCCCGTCGTTGTCCCTGGGGTTACCTCGGGGCATTATGCGGCGATGGTTTCATCGGACTCGGTCACTCCACTGATTTGCGAGGTGATGATGGCGCCTATGGATTGGCGATTTATCACATGTATGGAGTTTGGAGGGGAGCCAGTGCCTTGCATGGTGAATATCACCCCTACTGCCGTCTGGTCCTTGTTAGGAGTTCCGGCGGGGGCGCTCAAAGGTAGGAGTGTCCGTTTAGGTCCTTTAAGCGTAGATGTTATGAGCGGGCTATTGAGTGAGCCCATGCTTGATGATGTCAGGATCAAGGATCGCGTTCTGCGACGATTGTTCCTGATAATCATTCGAGGTACGCTTATAGCGAGATAACTCTTCCACGGTATCTTTCGCGCTCAGTCGGACGCCACACACGATGTGGACCGTATAGGAGAGTATGGATTAGGGCTCTTACACCTTTGCCTATTTCCTCACAGGGCATGCGTCTGCGCTCACGAGGGTTTAATAGAGGCTTAGCTAGGATTTTACCCGTTTACTTTGGTGAGTATTTCTCTTGTCTTTTCCTTTCACAGGTTAAGAGTGTTTCTTGATAGCGAGATGTTTTGCCATTGTGTTGGCGATTTTGGGGCTATGAGAGGCTTCCATGTGTTTGCGTCCCATGAGTGTGTTAGGCTTAGATACCTATCCACGAGGGCGACGATGGCACCATTCTATTTTGCGAGAGGTCCCTATGTCGAGGGCTTCGGCTCATTGCCGTATCTGTTGGAGTTCTTGTGGTGACGCCATTACATGGATTCCATACTCGAGGGGATCATTTGATCATCGGTTTGAGGATGGACACCCTCTTTGGAGTAGAGTATTTGATTTCCACCGGAGATTTCTCTCTTCTGAGATGGAGGTTGGGAGCTCTATTTAGGAGAAGCGTCTATTAGGAGCACCACAGGGGAGATTCGTATACCGATCTTGCCTCTGTCGAGCGTCGTTGGCTTGTATCACGATCACCCGCCTTTGATATTCCATTGTTGGGAGTTAGCGGTTTTGATTTATCGAGGGTCCATGTACTCGGGGAGATATTCGGCGTTGGTGGCTCCCTCGCACTATTGGGGCCCGATCCGTGTTGCCACGAGTTTATGGGGACATGGTTCCGGGATCTTTGATGATGACGGATTGGGTGGCTTGTGTAGAAGCTCGACTCATCGACCCAGATTGATAGCTTGACCGGCGGTTGGATCGAGCACACATATTTATTCGGCATTTGGGTAGAGATCCGGTGAGGCGGAGACATTTGTTCCTTCCGGCTCGGTCTTTGGCCCCTCGAGATGACCCATTTGGTTTTTCTTGGTGTGAGATCCTCCCCTTTATAGGCTGACATCCCTGTTGATAGAGATCCGGTGACTCGGGAGGAGTTACATCGGTGGGCGAGGATTGAGGGCGTGGACATCGAGACCTGGTCTTCTTCGATGTATATTCTCGTTATATCTTTTGATAGGCCTCTGTTAGATATTGGGTGTTTGTTCCCCATTCTCGCTATATCTTTTGATAGGCCTCTGTTATTAGTAGTAGGCGTTGTGCCCCATTTTCATGTACTTGTAGGTTGTATAGAGTGATGTATTAGATGATGATATATTTAGGAATGTATGCACTGCTTTTTTCATTCCTATATCATATTGCCATCCATTATCATTATGCATGTATCATGTTATGCATATGTATGTATGTCCAGAGATATTGGCATTGACCTGGATGGTCTTATGACACGGCCCTTACAGATGTCTTCTTGACGATTAGCCAGTATAGATCATACCCCACCGTCGGTGGTGGCATTGGGTATGAGATCGTGGTATGATAGCATGTCACCACGACGGGGTATTTGTAGATCATTCTTTGTGACATACCATGACCCTTTTGGTATTTCGGGTTCTGCGAGGATTCGTGGACAGGATGATAGAGCATTGGCTACCTGATAGGCAGGTATTCCACTTTGGCATCCATGAGTTGACTCCTACTACGGAGGGTATGCCCGTTGGCGATCTTGCCCCTTTAAGAGCGGACCTTGCGTGCACATGGCTTTGGGAGACATGAGTAGGCGATTCATGACTCTCACGAGGATTGAGTATGAGTGGTGTGAGGATGGTGACATCTGCAGCCACGTGATGATCTCGGCGTTTTTACGTATGATGATTTGGCGCGGAGGATAGCTACTCACGACATTCAGGGGATTTCATTGTGCTTGGGAGGATCATTGGCGTTTGGCCAGAGTTGATGTACTGATGCTATGTGTACATTGCCATACGTGTATATGCCGCGATACATGGATGAGATAGACATAGGAGTTATCATGGCCGTGAGAGCTCTCAGGGAGGGTCGTACCATTGTACCCATGATAAATGGCGAGAGACCTGCGATCGACATCCTCTCTTGATACTTACCCGTCAGGCGTGTTTACTGGGAGTTCGGTCATGCTGTATGTGTGGTTTATGTCACACTTGCGACCGGTTGGTACCCTTAGACAGCACGGGTATTGCTTCTCCCATGAGGTGGCTATGTCGTATTCCTTTCAACCATCGGAGTGTATAGATGCTCGGTCTGGTCCGCTTTTTTGGCAGATATCAGAGATCCATTTAGCATATTCTTTGTTTCGGGGCTTTGCTCACCATCTGACTTCATTACTCATACTCGGGCATGGATTTCCTCCCTTTGGTTGGCTTGAGAGGCGTGACGACTTATCATCCATTGGGCGTGATGTCATGATTTGACCGGTTCAGGATTTTCATCCTTTTCGAGGGCGGCGGTCGTCGTTGACTTCTCGATACCTCTCGGTGAGGCCCGATCGTGTGTATCGCTTCTTTGGGATCGGCGTGAGCTAGCTGCTTTTCTGCCGGTCGTCCGGTTATTCATGAGTACTCGCATGGATGGAGATGGAGGTTTTATCATTTGCGGCGGTATTTGCGATCTCGGAGATTGAGTTAGGCGATGTAGAGCCTATGGAGGACATTGATACCTACATCGAGGAGGTCTGCATTTCTTTGGGTTGCCGACATTTCTTCCGGATTCTCCTAGTACCGGTACTTTTGTGATCCGGCACTCGGACACGATATTTTAAGCGAGTCTTCATCGATGACCTTTGAGAGAGATCAGATTCGATCTATGATGTCATTGCTCTTGATGTGAGGGGCGCTCTCTTAGAGAGAGGCGAGGCATTAGCTCGAGAGATCTGCATTGTTGTTGTTGGCGGGATGAGGCTAGATCAGACAGAGACGCAGATGATAGTTGGCGGGATAGTCTATATATCTGCCGGGATGTGGTACATCACGAGATAATCTTGCTGATGAGGTCCCTTACCCTTTGGTATGATCGAGAGATGAGCGCTTATATTGATGAGCATATGGTCATCATGCGGATGGCTCTCTGATCTATTGGGTCGTGTGGATATTCTTATCGAGGAGACTACTGACTTTACCTCCTTCATCACGGAGAGGGATGCCGTGTTGGTCTTGCTAGCTCGCATATACCACGATCCGTAGATGAGCTTGTATTTTTACTGCACTGAGACTAAGCTTAGCCATTTTGTCATATACAGTTCACATTATATATATATCAAACAACATTATATATGACAGGGAAATATATTTTTGGATCACTTCCCTTTTAGATATGCCTTCTTTATTTGCTTGATATTTTGCTTGCTTTGCTTCAGGGCTTGTGATCTTGATGTATTCTGAATTCTTCCTTGGTGGATGGACATTGAGTTGTCTCTGGATAGTTAGAATGGATCATCGATCTATGTATCCCTACCATCTTTGGTGTCTTGGGACTTGTTTTTGGATGGAAATGTGGGAGGAGTGTGGCTTTCCTCTACGAGATTGACCGCACCACAGATGGTCTTGATACTTCTATTTAGGAGAAGCCTAGTTAATTCCACCTCTTATGGTTTAGTATTGCTCTTGAGGTAGGACCATGACTTAGATGGTGTAGAATCTCTATTTGGGAGGAGTTGAGGGTAATTCCATCCCTTTAGTGCGGCCAAGAATGAAATGTAATGGATTGAAAGGGAATCCCGATACCAGTTGACAATGGTTTGTGTTTTGGTAGGGGGTGAGACCGCACCATGAATGGTTGCCTACGTACTCTATTGAAGAGGAGATCAGGTCTGCGTAGTTCGAACCTGGTGTAAGAGGTTCAACACTTGCTGTATATGGCTGACATGGTGTAGGAATATTTTTGGTTGTTTTTGTTTTTGTAAGGAGAAGAGGGTAGAAATGTTTTTTTGTTGTTTTTTGTTTTATTGCGGTAGGGCCATATGAAATGGTTGCCTACGTACTCTATTGAAGAGGAGATCGAGTAGGCGACGTAGTTCGCCCCTCGAGGCGAGAAGAAAAGCGTAATCCCATATGCGAGGTCAGTGCGGGGAGGAAAAAGTTTAATCTAGGTTGAGGATAAAGCTGCGGTGAGAAGTTTGATCCCGTGTAATGGGTAGCCAAAGCTGCAAGCATGAGAGAGGTTCAATCGCGGTGGGATGACCTAAGTTGTATGAGTCTGAAAAGGAGAAAGCCAGGCGGCTTGAAGAGTATGTTTCCACGAGGGCAAAGTGTAGAGAAAGTTGTAGGTGGTAAAGGGTTAAAGAACCGGAATATTTGGTGACTGATGATTATGCACCGGGGTGTTTCTTTGGTTGCCGGACATAGTATCGTTTCACGGTGTCGAGTTGATGAGTTGTGGAAATTCATCGCCGTCCATTTCTTGCAATCTGAGGCGCCTCTGTCGATACTTCCTTGACAATAAGCGGGCCTTCCAGTTAGGGGCGAATTTTCCTTTAGCTTTGATCTTGGTTGTCGAGAATCTTCTTGAAAACCAAGTCGTGTTGTTTAAAGCTGCTTAGTAGCAGGACTTTTTTTTGTTGTAGGATCTGGCGATCCTTTGTTGATATCTTGACCATGGAAGATAGCCGCGGTTCGCCTTTAAATCTATAGAGACAATTGGTGATACTATCTTGTACCCATTGGTTTTCATCCGGTGGCGTCGATCGATACTACGAGAGATTCCATCTCAACTTCTATATAGAACCTTTGCTTCCATCCCATAGGTTAAAGCGTAGGGGTTGCCCGGTTGAAGTCGCATTGTGGTTACGTAGGCTAATGAGTCGGAGAAGGCAATAGGTCGAGGCCAATCTTTGTGGTTGGCGGACATCTTTTGCATAATCTTCTTGATATTTTTGTTTAGCGCTTCAACAAACACCGTTCATCTTTGGACGATAGATGATGAGTTAAGATGTTTGATGTGGAATTCTTGCATAATTCCTCCATCATTTTTTGTTGTTGAGGTTTTTGGCATTATCGACCTGATCACCTACGGTTGTCCATATCGACAAACGACATTGTTTACGATGAAAGCAATGATGACTTCTTTAGTAACCACAGGGAAAGGAGGCGCTTCTACCCACTTGGTGAAGTAGTCGATCATGGTGAAGATAAATCGGTGACCATTCTTGGCTTTAGGCTCGATGGGCCGATAGCGTCCATTCCCACATTGAGAAGGGCGAGGCGAACTCATATTGTGGAGCTCCGTGGAGGGCGTGTATAGCATTCCCATGAATCGGCATTGATAGCATCTTTTGGCGTGGTCGTTGCAATCGACTTTGAGAGATAGCCGATAATGTCACATCACGAGGACTTTCTTGACAAGGAGGGAGCCACTCATGTGGGGCCTGAGACTCCACCATGGATTTCATCCATAAGCCTTTGGGCTTGATCTTTGTCTAAACACACGAGGAGACCTAATCCTGCATCTCTTTTGTAGAGCGCATCTCCACTCGGGTAGAACTTCATAGCAAGTCGATGGATCCGCCTTTTCTCGGTCGGGGCTCGCCTTTCGGTGGTGTAGATCCATCTCGAGATATTCCTTGATATGCTTGATACCGAGGAGGTTGGATGGGAGGTAGCTCATCCGATACTTCTCAACGTAATTTCCATAAATTTGGTGGGCCCTTGTGCGGGAAATTGTGATGCTTGGCAAGTGTTCCTTATGCGATATGTGAATCGAGGAGGCCAAAGTTGCTAATGCGTCCATGAAATCATTTCTATTACGAGGAACATGTAGAAAGGAGATTTCTTGAACTCAAAGCCATCTTCAAAACACTGCCGATGGTAAGGCGGCAAATGTAGTTCCTTGGTTTGATAGATTACGGTGGATTATCGATTATCAACTCCGAATCTCCAAGAGACGATTAACGCTTTGATGCCCATTGAGCGGGCAAGTTTAGCCCCATGAGGCGACCTTCATACTCGGCCGTATTGTTGGTCTTGACAAAGCTGTAATTTAATGACAGCGGGATCTGCTCCCCGTATCGAGATATTAGAAGCTGCTCGGCTCAAAACCTTCCATATTAATGACTCCATCAAAATACATCTTCCATGATTGGGCGTATCGTCTTGATGGTGTTCTTTTGTCTTTGTCATTACTCTTCTTCATCGAGGAAATATGTTTCAAGGGTTTGAAATCCCACGAAGGTGTGGCGTGACGATTGATCTGCGATTCCTTGACCTTTGATGGACTTTTGAGTCACATATCGATGTCAAATTGTTGTAGGATCAAGCTGCCATCACGGATGGTAAGCAATTTAACATGGGTTTGTTGAACACGTGCTTGAGAGGATCGCGGGATATGAGATGGGTTGTGTGACCATGTAGGTAATGTTGTAACCTCATGGAAGCCCATGCTAAAGCACAACACGTCTTCTCGATCGAGTGTACTTGTGTTCCTTTCTTCTTTGAACCTTTTCTTTGAGGTAATAGATAGCTCGTTCTTGGCCTCTATCGTCTTTTCTGTCGACATCGACCCATGGCATTGTCACTTATGGACGAGATACATGAGCAGGGAACATCATCCACAGGTGGTACCAAGGCGGGAGCTTTGACTAGTTGTTTCTTGATTGTAAGGAAGGCATTACGGCACTCATCATTCCATTTCATGGAGAGTTCTTCCTTAATAACTTGAAGATTGGCTCACGAGGTTCTTTGTGAGTTGGGAGATAAACTTCTTGATGAAGTTGATCCTTCCCAAAAATCCCTATATTTCCTTCTCTGTCGAGGAATGGGCATTTTCGGTGATGGCTTGGATTTTGGCGAGGATCGGCTCAATCCTTTGTGGTGACTAGAAATCCTAGCAACTTGCGACTTTATGCCAAAGGCGCTTATTGGATTCAACTTCAAGTTGTACTTATGACTTTGTTGAACAACTTTACGAGATGGTACAGATGGTCATCCTCCTTTAGGGACTTGACAATGATGTCATCCACGTAGATCTCGATCTCTTTATGCATTAAGTCGTGGAAAAGAGCCATCATAGCTCGTTGATAGGTAGCTCGGCATTGATGAGTAGAATGACAACCGTCTATAGCAAAAAGTTCCCCAAGGAGTGATGAAAGCGGTCTTCTCACGATCTTCCTCGGCAACCATGATCTGATGGTACCCATAAAGCAATCAGCAAAGGAGTACATGTCGTACTGCGCAGTATTGTCAATGAGAATGTGGATAAATGGCATGGGAAAGCTATCTTTTAAGCAAGCTTTATTCAAGTCTCGGTAATCCATGCAAACTCGCACCTTCCCTCCAGGTTTAGGTACGGGCACGATGTTGGATATCCATTCAGGATATGTAGACACCATGATGATGCCGACTTGAAATTGTTTCACAATTTCTTCTTTCACCTTTAAACTCCACTCGGGTTTGATACTTTGAGTTTACGCTTATTGGCTTAAATCCCTCTTTAATGGGAAGGCGATGAAGGACAATGTCGATTGGACAAACCCACCATGTCTTCATGAGACCATGCAAACACATCTGGAATTGGGTTAATAAGCGTAACCATATCATTTAGTTGGTTTGGGTAAAGTGCGAACCAATCTGGATTAACTTAGGGCTTTCTAAGGTTAGAGATTGAAAGAAGTGGTTTGATCGAGGTTGGGTTTGGGTTTGTCTTTGACCCATTCTTGAATTTTGGAGGCACCTCAATGTCATCACGGATATCCATCAAATTTGAATTCATCTCTACATCAAAGGTACAATCCTTTGTGGAGAGGCATCAACATCGGCAAATACATGCACATCTAAATTGAGTCTGAAACAAAATATGCTTTCACTTAGTATATATGAAAAATGTTGATCATACACGGTGTTAGCATATCTTGGCAAAATAAAGCGCTAATATTATGCAGAAAAGTAGCGGTTATTGTATCTCTGAGGCGAAAAGAGTTTTACGCGCTTTACCCTCGTCGACCAAAAGCGAGGAATCTTTGTCCCAATTGGTAAAAGGTAAAGTCGGGTGGGCCATGATGATGGAGGATTGTCATCATCATCCTCTTTGTCCCGAATGATGGCCATTACATCGAAGGTAATCATCGTGCAGGGTGTATCTGTTGGTATGTTCATCATGAGCGATGATCGCATATGCGACATTATTCGGACAACGTTTTCCTTGATTCTTCGCTCCTCTTCTTTCTTGATTGCGGGATGCGGAATAACGATTTTCTTTTCTTCCACCGGTTTGGCTTAGGAAATAACATAGCCATGACATTGGTGGCACCTTCTTTACCGGAGGTTGTGCGGACTTCGAGTTTGAAAGTGAAGCAAAGCGCCACATGGTTGAAAAGTGAAGGAATGCGTTGATGCTTATGAGGATTCTGTGACTAGAGTGGCGAGAATAGCCTAGTCCATTTGTTCAACTTGCTTGGTTAATCGAATGGGGTCTTTGATATACCTGGCGATCTTTACTGACCCTTGTCTGGCTTATGACCCAACGACATCATTTCTTGAGTGGTGACATCACCTCGGTGAAAATGTGGGTTTGAGCAATGGTGCTCAATAGCGTGGTATTGGGTGTTGCTTATTTCAAAGCATGGCCCGGCCCGGTTCTACGTCCGCATTGGCATTGATGAGCGGAATATCCCGTCTTTGAGGAATCTCGGTTCGGCGTTGGTTGTGACCGAGCTATTGTTGATAATGTACTTCAATTGTTGGTGAAGGGTGGAGGGGCCGCCTGCCATATGGATCCATGGTCGTCCCAAGAGCGAGGTTGTATCCGAATCTATCTTGAGCACATGGAAGGATCTGCGAGAATGTATGAGGGCCAATTTGATTGGCGGCTCAATTACTCAAACCAGATTCTGGCGGGCTCCATCAAAAGCTTTGATGATAGTATGGCTACTCGAATTCGGTTGAGATTGATATTCATCTTCACGAAAGGTGGCATATGGGCGAGATATTGAGAGAGGAACCTCCATCTATTAAGACTCCGGCCACCATATATCAGGAGGATAAGGCCATGATGTACAGCGGTTTGCAATGGCCGGTCCCTTTGGATGGTATGTCATCATCGATGAAGGATATCACATTGTTGTTGAAAATGTGATCAACCATATGTTGAAACTTTTTCCGTATCCCGATGATGGGGAGATGAGGCTTCTTCTAGAACCTTTAACAAGACCTTTCGGTGATTCTCGGAGGTTAGGACCAAGTCAAAATTGATATTTGTGGTGGAGCTTCCTTCAAGCTTAAAACCATAGAGGCTTCGTTATGACCCACGGTAGCGGAGGAATTTTCAATCTTCTCCATGGGTATTTTTCCCTTTGATTTGGTGGTGGGGTTCATCACCCGATGGGGAATATCTGATGGATTTTCCTTTTGACACTGCTGGCGGTGGTATATGAGGTGGATCCTTCACCTTCTCCATAATTCCATGGAACCTTGCATGAAGCTAACAATAGGATATTGTGCTCTGCATGGCAAGTTGATTGGCTCGGGGGCGACCACTTTCAAAGGATTGTTTCCTCCTTTGAGCTGAATTATCGGTGTTGTGAGCAAAGTATTAATCCCTTCAACTTCGGTGGATATAACTGCTACCATGCTTTTCCACTTAGTAGGGCTGCATTCTCACTTGCACGTAACACGGTGTCGTTATCACATAGCCTTGATACACCCTTTGTCGATTAGATTTTGAATAAGGTGGCGGAGTGCTTGACATTCTTACGTCTTTGTGACCATGAGGCCGGGAGTGGTATTGACATACTCCATTCGAGTTGTCTGAAGTCCGAGCGGGGTTGATTGGAGGTAGAAAGGGCTGATCCTTCCTTCATTGATTAACATGTGAAGGATTTCCTCCATGGGTTGGCCCAAATAGGTGAATTCCGTTTGTTGGCGAAATCCGCGGGCTTTGGCATTTGCTCTCTTTCGTCACTTTGTCTTCCGGCATTTCATTTTACGAAAGTGGCGAGGAATATTCATGACAATAGGTAGGAGGCGGCATGCTCTGGTGATTAATTGGCGAGTTACTTGATCTTTGATAAGTCAGTCGATTTCATGATTGCTCGATTTGTTTGCCAAGAGCTTTGATCTTTCGTTCCATTGTGAATTGGAACTTGGCATAATCCATCTGTCATCACCGTCTTTGAGGTGCAGGAGGAATCACATTTGAAGTTGGAATTCACATCCTTTGCTCAATTAATCATGTTGACCTCTTCTTCTTTGTGTTGAGGAAGAGGTTGTCTTGTACATGAAGGTTGATCGGGTTTGGTGACTACGATCTCCCATTTGTCTATCAGGTCTGGATCTTGTGTTTGAGGCCCAACAATCACGAGTATCATGTCCGGTGCCCCGGCATGATAAGCACATTTCTAGCGACATTGAAACCCCCGTCCATTAGAAATTTGGTTTGGTGGAAGAAGATCGTAATTTTCTTACGTGTTGTCGGAAGATTAAGAATGTTCTCGAGGTATCCCCTAAGGGTGTAAACACTTTCGATGGCGTTTGACTTCTCCACCTTTTTAGTCTTTGGAGGGTTCTTGATTTGTCTTTGGAAAGGGAGTGTAGTTTCTCCTTTGAATGGGCATATTTTGATTGCCTTTTTGCCCCTGTAGTATCAGGGAAACATCTTCCTCTTTCTTTTTATGGACCCTCTCAGGGAAGTTGTTCCCATAATTTCAGTTGGATGTGATCGGCAATGACTTTGAGTGCGGCTAGGTCTTGAATCTTTCCTGACTTCAACCCCATTTCAGCCATCTCCCCATGTTTAACCATTTTAGAAAATGGTTTGCCGATGCCGGCTAAAACTCTCTCATAGAAGGGAGCTTCTTGTATGTCTATGAATGTCATGACCATTTCTGATTCTGACATGGCAGGACTAACTTGGGCAGCCAGGCGTCTCCACCTTTGAGCATACTCTCTGAAAGACTCGTTAATTTTTTTTGATCTTGGTAATTTGATCTGGGTCAGGGAGCCATTTGAGTTTGAAAAGCTGTATTGAGTGAGGAAGGCATGTGCTAGCTCTTCCCAGCTATGGATTTTGGAGTTGTCTAATCTTGTGTACCACGAACGGGCTTCTCCAGTTAGACTCTTTTGGAACAATTGCATTATGAGTTTTCATCCTCTGCATAGGATCCGAGTTCTCAATAAAGACTTTTAAATGTGTATAAGGATCCCTAACCCGTCATATTTTTTCAAAGTCGGGAGTTTTAAATTTTTACGGATAGTGAACACCGGGAAAAATACATAGATCGACATATGAAACACTCCGTGTGTTCCAATTCCTTTGATAGCTTGAAGGTCTCTTCCATTTGGAGGACTTTCTTTTGATGTCACCATTATTTGGATCTCTCGAGTGGGATGGGCGACATCATGAGTTTTGTTGGTAGTATCCAAGCTGTGGTTCGGTATGGTAATACACGGGATTCCTCCTTGTGTGGAGGGATTCGGTATATCTGGGTATTTTACGACCTGTGTGGGTGGTGTAATTCTTTTAATAGAAACGACCAAATCTGTAATTTGTTTGCTTAATCCGTCATTGAATTCTTTGCGAGAAGCTGGATTAAGTTGATCTGGTCGGATAATGACATGATTTATTTGTAGGCTGTTGCCTTTTTGGACTTTGGCGGGTAGTAGGTCCGATTGATTCCTATGAAAGGCTGGCATAGTTTAGTCTTTAGGGAAGGTGTATAATAACATCTTTATGTGATGTGTCCATTTTAAGAATTTTATCCTGCAAAAAGGTGTGTTTGTTTTGTTTGTAGTATGTATGTGGACACATTGCTTCATATTTCTCATTACATGGAGATAGATATGGAATGAAATTACAAATAATTGTGTTTACAAGTAATTGAAATGAGAGCATGAAGAGACTTTCCTTCGTTTTGGGTTTATCGGAGGTGACCTATCTTAGGTTACTCTCATGGCTTTTTGGCATGAAGGTTCCCAAATCATCATGATCTACTAGCAGGAAGTTAATCTAGGTCTTTCAATTTGGAGCGAATTTGGGTGGTGCCTTTCTGAGCCTCGGAGAATTAGTCTTCTCACGAGTCCGATAATCAAACAAGCGGGATAGCCTCTGGTGGAGGGACCACACAACATACATTCACATACATCGCGTCTCACCGTATGAAATGATGACATGTGCGAAGCACTAATATCATAAGCGATTTATAGTGTGAAGCACTAACATCACTCGCACAGATATGATGCGAAGCACTAAGTTCAAACAAGACATGCATTCGTACACATTCATCAATGTAAATGCAACATCCACACACAAGCGGATAACAATTTTGAAAAGATTGAAATAGCGGCTTAAGTCCTCTTCTTTGGAGTCCCCAGTGAGTCGCCACTGTCGGCGTCGGGATTTTTGGGTGTCCCTTTCAGAGTTACTTGTTCTTTGGTGTTCTCATTTTAGGTGAGATTTGTTTGAAAAAACAAGTGAAAAAGGTCAGAACATGTATAATGTAAACGATGGAATATTAAGAGTCGCCAGATTGTTTTTAAATGGTTGTACCAACACAATAGAGAAAAGGTTTGCACATTGACCCGGTGATGTGACAACGATATCTGGTCGGTGAAAGCAAGAGATTCATTTAGGGTCAGGGGACTTGGTTATGGGGGAAGGTGTTAGGCACCCAGACATCCGTCATTACCACGGTGACCGCCTCTTTTCAAGAAACTATTATCTGTGTGTGTGTGTGTGTGTGTGTGGGTTGATGTCTTTGTTATATGAAAGTTGTGCGAGGCCTCGTTCGAACCTATATATACGGGGTTTGAATTTATGTAAAATTTAGTTTTTAGCAAGATATAGCAATGATGTTTTTATAAAGAGGTTTTCAAACCACGATGCTCAATAGGAATTGAGACCTTTTACACTCCCATTTTTATTAAGTGAGTAATTTGGATTGATTTTATTTGACGGATGCGAGGCATCCGTATGAAAAAAATAATATACAAAAATAATCTTGACTTCCTCGTGGGTATGGAAACCATCGAGGAAATTCGGACATCGCAGAATAATTTACAAAGTACGCTTACAATTTGAAAATGTCCATCACGGAATCGAATCTAGATCGATGGGATGAATCGTGATCACATGATTCTAAGCGCCTGAAAATATTGCAATTTGTATAAAAGCGATAAGCGGTATATATATAAAAAAATATATATATATATATATATATATAGATATGATCACCAACCACGAAGCACCTCCATGGGGATAGGGATCGAAATGTAAATAAAAGCTATTAAAAGCTATCAACCGCCACGGAGGAAACTCAGGCGGGACAAAGCGTAAATAAAGGCGTAAAAGCGATCAAGCGCCCACGAAGAGAACTCGAGCGAGGGCAGAATGAAAATATATATATATATATATATATATATATATATAAAAAAATAAATGCACCGGATGTAAAATCGGGCTCATCGATCGAGTTCGACCACAGTTATATATATATATATATATATATATATATATATATATATATATATATATATATATATATATAAAAGCGAGTAAACCCATATGCATCAGGCTCAGGCTCATCAACAAAGTCCATATATACATTGATATATATATATATATATATATATATATATATATATATATATATATATATATATATATATATATAAGCGAATAAACATACACGTAACCAGAAGTACAGGCTCATCGAACAAAAAAGACATAGTTATATATATATATATATATATATATATATATTAAATTAAAATAAGCGCTCGGGCCAGGAAGTGCAGGCTCAATCGAGGCATAACTTCGATAATGTTAGTCAATATATATATATATATATATATATATATATATATATATATATATATATGAATGGAATGAAACCACGGGATAGAAGTCAAGGCAAAAGCAAGCAACACGACTCTCAGCGTGTAGAAGGGTGTGTGCAAAGATGAAGAGAAAGACTCTAAAGTGTGTGAGAAGGCTTACGGTGGCGATAAAAAGGCTTCTATATCTTTAGAGTGGGTAAACTCTTGGGCTTTTGTGGGTACAAAAGAGGCTATATATGAGCTCACGGTGTTTGAAAGTGGGAAAATACCTTTGTATGGCAAGTCGAGAGCAAATTGTGCAGGGTTTCCCCGTCTTTTTTTCTCTTAAAAATCAGCACCCCAAGCCCTCTATTTATAGGCATATATGTGCGTAAGTGTACTCTGGCCGAGGCGAGGTGTACCCGAGTTTTGTCGGTCGGGTCGTCTCGAAATCACGTGCACATTCGACCTTTGTAATGTCCACTCGATTTTGAGAAGTGCAATCTGGGCATCCGTTTTGAGGTATTCGGGACCTATTTTGGGACCGCCGTTGTCGAGAGTTATGCGATGGCATGGGATTAGAGTTTTTGTCTGAAGTCTTTGAAGATGGGGACGATGCCCTCCGGTCTTCAAGCTTCAACTTTCATCCGTTACCCGCCTGATAGTCACTCGGGATTGGTTAGCCTTGTGGGACATTGTTGCGTAGAGAGCGTGATGTGGCGTGGCATCGTGTTGGGACGAGATGGCGATGTTGCCCCTCACCGGTTATTTATCGCCGGATTGGGCCGATCAAATAGGCGTTACTCGAGACTCATTTGAGTTTGAACTACTGCATTTGTTGAAGGTCCTCATTGTCATCTTTGAGGTGTACTGTCCTCCGATTATTATTGCCCGGTTAGTACGGTGTATCTCGTTGTGAGTGTCGAGATTGAAGGCGATGGCATTTGAAACAAGCATTTCGGGGTTATCTCGAAGCTGCATTCCTTGGGGTTATCACCAAGGTTGGTGGCTATTCCCATGGTTGGGGCCGAAATTTGGATACCTCGGGGTTATCTCAAGAGATTAATCGATCTTCTCGGTGTGTGTTTAGGTATTGTATCTGCAGTCTCGGGGTTAGATCAGAGGGTTGAAATCGTTACTCCCAGTTGCGATCCGGGGGTTGATGGGTTGATCCGGTATGGATTGGATTGTCTTCGGTAAAAGTTCCTCCGGTTATGATCTGAGAAATTTGGATTAAAATTTTTCCATTTATATCCACATAAAATGGGGTTCTCTCTTAAAATTATTCACAAATAAATCTGTAATCCAACATCGACAACTGTGTCGCTCCCAGAAAGAGGGGCTTTCCAATAAGGATTTCTCTTATTCCACGACCAAACGAATATTCCCCAACAACAAATAATAATTTATAACCACTTGTTTATTTTGTAAATTTTGCACATTTCACCCATAACTTTAAACTTTTATCAATTTAACTATTTACTAAATAGAATAACAATTATCAAAAAATTGAATACTTTATTTCTTAAAATTTGGGGTCTTACAAAAATGAAGATTTAAGCAAGTTAGAAAAACCCTAAAAATATGGTCTAACAATCAAATGTCAGGGCCTGTAGACCTTACTCTGTTAATGTTTAGATCTGTCTAAAGCTTTGTATGTGTAGTATGTTATGTGGTTAACAAATTGGAAGTTTTATCATGACGATAGCATGTCTAGATTTCAAGTTATTCATTGTCAAACTCAGTTGACAAATCATGAAAACTGTTTCTGAAAAACCTAGATTTTTCCCATAAAGGGTCTAACAATATTTTTGAAGGCTTGGATCTTCTATCTGTTATGTTGTTAGCTTATCTAAGTGTATCACTTTTATACCTTGACATATGTACTACAAAACCCTGACAATAGATCGCCTATTAAACAACCAGGATGAAAGTTATTCATGGTCAAAAGTGGTTGACCAAACACATATTTTGTTTTCTGGAAATTCCAGAAAACTAAAGAACAAGTTTCTGACAACAGTTTGACTAGGCTAGATCTCTCATATGTGATGTTGTTAGGCTAAGCCAGTGTAACAATTTTGTAGCCTGACATGTCTACTACAAGAGTGACACTGGATCACTTAGATAAAACAAAGAATCAAAGTTATTAAAGCTCAAAGTGGGTTGACTAACACTGACTTCATTTCTGGAAATTCCAGAAATGAAGAACAACTTTGACCACTTATATCTTCTTGATATGATGTAGTTAGACCTTGAAATTGATATATAATTGTAGTATTACATCAATACTACAACAATAATACACTTTCATGCCCAAAAATTAGATCAAATGGAAATCATTGATGGTTAAAGTAGCCCCTAGGGCATTGACTAACCCGTTCTTCATAGGATGAAGAACACCTTTATCGACGATTTCTGTTACTAAAACCCTTTAGTGACAATTGTAGACACTTTAAATTTTCTACATACCTGTTACTAACATTATAGGAGGGCAGAATCGTCTTTCAGAGATAACCCTGGAAGATAGCTCAGTTCAATCCCAGAGACAACCCTGGGATATTCAGTATTATCATCTCGAAGATAACCCCGAGATATCCAGCTCAGTCCCGGAAATACCACCGGAAGTTTCAACCTCAGTCCCGAAAATAACACCAGGAGTTTTAGTTTCAACCTCGGAGATAACCTCGAGGAATGCGGTTCAAATACCAGAAATCAAACCAGAGAAGACCATCTCATCTTGGAGATAACCCTGAGATACTCAGTCTCAGCCCCGGAAACAACACCGGTAAAGACAGTGTCAACCTCGGAGATAACCCCGAGGCATACAGTTGCAGTTCCGGAGATAACCCCAAAAATGCTTGTTTCAAACAGCTTCAAACACTCGACAATAGCCCCGAGGTACTCATTCCCCAAGCCCGGAGATAACCTTGGGAAGTAAGGCACACCTCAGAAACAACCCTGAAGACAACGACCGCTAAATTAGCTTAAACCGGAGATAACCTTGGTAAAGGGCAGAATCATCATTTTGCCATCCCAAACCCACATCGCGCCGTCTCAACAACAACATATATACATTCTACATAGAAATGTCCTATAAGAACCAAAGAGCGCCAATCCCGAGTGACTACTGCACAAGATAACACACCAGATAGAATTTAAAGCTTGAAGACCAAGGGCATGGTCCCATCTTCTTGACTTCATACAACCTCTAATCCCATGTCATTGTGTAGCTCTCGACAACAGCATGCCGAAAAAGGTCTTATACACCTCAATCGGATGTCCAAATTGAAGTTCTGAAAGTTCGAGCGAACAACACGTTACATACGTGCACGTACTTTAAGACGGTGGGACCCCGGAACCCGGGGCACCAAGGGCTGCCGTAGGTGCACCTGCGGCTCCCCCCTTATAAATAGAGGGCTTGGGGCAGCCATTTTGGATAGAGAAAAGGCGAGGAAACCCTATCTAATTTGCTCTGTATACACTATAAACTGAGTGCTTTCTCATTTTAAACACTTGTGAGCTTATATATTGCCATATTTTTACCGGCGGGAGCCGAGTGTTCATCCATTTCAAGTCATTGAAGTCTTCTTTGGCAGTCCACTATAAACCTTCTTACACACTTTAAAGCCTTTCTCTTCATCTTTGCACACACGTTCTTCACGTTGAGAGTCGTGTTGCGTGTTTATGCCCGAACTTCGTTCCGCGGCTTTTATTTCTTTTTGTATATATATATATTATATATATATATATACATTTATATATATGGACTAACATTATCGAGTTATGCCTCGACTGAGCCTGGATTTTACATCCGGAGCGTTTATTTGCTTATATATATATATATACTTCTATATAAACTGTGGTCGAACTTTATTCGATGAGCCTGGATTTTACATCCGGAGCGTTTATTGCTTATATATATATAAATACTTATATATATATGTTGTTTCCATCAAACTCTGTTTGATTGAGCCTGGATTTTACATCCGGTGCGTTTACTGCTTTTATATATATATAAAGCGACAAATCGCCGAAATGATAAACCGAGACATGATCGATATATATCCTGTGCATTTATCGCTATATATATATATTTACATTTCTGCCAGGCCTGGAGTTTACTTCGTGGACTTTTATAGCTTTCTTTACATTTCGTCCCGCCTGGAGTTTACTTCGTGGCGGTTGATCGTTTTTACTGCTTTCATTACATTTTGTCCCGCCTGGAGTTTACTTCATGCCGGTTGATCATCTTTATGGCTTTATTTACATTTCGATCCCCCATGGAGGTGCTTCGTGGTGGTTGATCATGTCTATATATATATATTTGCCGCTTTTATATATTTACATTTTCGATCCCCCATGGAAGTGCTTCGTGGTGGTTGATCCTGTCTGTATATATATATTTATAACTTTTATATATATAACTTTTTACAGCTTTTATATAAATTGCTACATCATGTGAGCCTAGGAATCATGTGATCATAAATTCAGTCTACTGAATCTAGTTTCGGTTCCTATGATGGACATTTTTAGCTGTACACGGCTTGTAAATTATTCGGCACTGCTATGTATATTATTTTCTCGAGGATGTTTCGCATCTCAAAAATAAAAGCAATCCAGCCGAACACATAATAAAATGGAAGTATCAAAGGCCTCAATTACTATTTAGCATAAGGGTTTGAAAAACCTCTTTTTACAAAACAACACTACTATATCTTGTTTAAAACTGAATTTTTACACAAATTTAAACCCTTTGTATATAGGTGCAAACAAGGCATAACACTACTTCCAAATAAGTGCACATTGATCCACACACACACACACACACACACATTCATATAACAGTTTAATTGAAAAGTGGCGGTCACCGTGGTAACACAGATGTCGGGGGGTGCCTAACACCTTCCCTCCGCATAATCAAGTCCCCGGACCCTAACGAATCTCAGTTTTACAGACCCGTTAAGTAGTGTCACATCACTGGGTCAATGTGCAAATCTTTTCTCGGTTGTGTTGGTACAACCATTTAAAAAACCAACTGGCGACTCTTACAGTCCAATCGCCGACATATAAATGTCGGACCTTTTCACAACATGTTTTTTCAAAAAAATCTCACCTAACATGAGAACACCAAAAGACAAGAACAGAAAAGGGACAAATAAAAATCCCGACGTTGACAGGTGGCGACTCTGCTCGGGACTCCAGTAAGAGGACTTAAGCCACTATTACAAACTTTTCAAAACTGTTATATGCTTGTGTGTGTATGTTTCATTTACATTTGATGGATGTGTGACGCCCTCAAAATTAGGTATACATCACCCATCTTGGGTCGTTAGATACATGGTACAAAATTCAAATACAACTTACTAATACAACTGTCGTGTACAATACGACAAAACATAATTGTGAGTTTGAATACAATTATTGTCAACTAGAGATTATACAAACTCAAAAAGAGTCCTCATTACAATTATTAACACACTATTTCACGTAATAGTGAGGACTACTAATGCTATCCTCCGGGACCGTCACTCGTTCCCCGACTAGTCCCTCGCTATGTTCTCATTTCTTTGAAGAGAACGGTGAAAGAAAGGGTGAGCTCAACTAGCCCAGTAAGAAATATTATGACTAAGATAATGCAGAATAAATTATCATTAGCCTTCAACAGTGTTAAACTAATTAAATATAACAACATCAAGTTTAACTGCAGTGGAATAAGCAATCCATTAAAAGAGTCAAGTAGAGAATAAAATCTACTATCTTTTATGATTTAAAAGGTTTTTCATGACTTTTATCGTTGGGACTCAGCTTAATAAATAATCCACATCATCGAATCACCCCTGCACTATGGCCAAGGATATTCTTTAGTATCACGACCACAAATTATCCATGCACTACAGCCAAAGACATTCGTGTATTCATTAATGGTCATGATCATGCCAACAACTGTCCATCAATGCACTACGGGCCAATGAAAACTTTTTCCACATCATTTGTAACATTACGGTCATGATTACAACGAATAATCCCTGGTCATAATCATACCAAGTCCATCTATGCACTACACAGTGCCGCAGATGACTTTCAACATAATATAAACATGAGGATGATGACAATGATATAAGAATTCAATAAAACAAGTTCAAGAATTAATTTATCCAGGAACTAATAATGTCCAAATTGTCAACATGATACTGCTTTGTAGAGAAAAATTCAAGAATGATTAGAAGAATATTTCTATGAAAAGATACTGGATGAAGCGCAAATATCAAGGATATTCTACTAATTTCATGGAGTATAGAAGTCAAAACTTTAACCAACTGAGTATAATAAAGAATGGAATAACAAAAGAATTCACCATGTATGTGTTACTTCACATAGACAGGTTATTCCAATAGAATAATAATAACGGAACCAAGTCAGGCAAAATTTGCACCGCAGGATGTTCCAACATAATAATAATAAAGACGGAACCAGGTCTGGTGTAAAATACACAGACATGATGTTCCAACATAATAATAATAAAAAGACGGAACCTGAGTTGATTGTAAAACACACCGAGCATGGGATGTTCCAATGTAATAATAGAAGAATGTCACCAAGTATAGGGTAGCGGCATGTATACAAAGTTATTCCAATAGAATAATAAGCAATGGAATAACAACAGTTCTCTTCATGAATAAGAAAAAATAACACCCCTTACATTAGTAGTAGATTGAATACTGCAGTAGTGTAGTAATAGAATACTCTTCTTCTTTCTCTCTTATTCTCTCTATATTTTCTCTCTCTATAGCTTGAATAAGTTCGTGAAAAATAATGAAGCACTAGGCCTCTATTTATAGAAGATTTCTAACTTAGCACTTGAAATGTGAAAAGGTAAGTGGCTTGACGACTGGTGATGTGAAAAGAAAAGTGGTTTGGCGCTTTGTAATGTGAAACGACAATTGGTTCGGACGCTTTGTAATATGAAACGACAAGTGGTTTGGCGTCGGTAAAGGTAGTTACTTATTGACAAAGGTAATTACTATCGACGAAGGTAATTACTATTGTGAAGAGACTCTTAGATGATGACATATGGGCCCCCATAAAATAACCAAACTTACCACAAACGTCTCATAATAAACTCTTTATATACATCAAGGATTGAATAAATATTACCATAAATCATTTTATTTTTAATCAACACATATTTAATCTTTCAACAATTATTAATCATTTATAACTTGTCGTCTCAATTATTGATTTAATAATATAACATATTAAACGAGATGATCTTTGTGACAATAATTGAATCAATAATATAAGAGATATGATGCGAAGCAATTCTTTGAAGTAATAATTGAGTATAGTGAGTGACTTCTCACGTAAGCATCAATAATTAATATCTACCGTGTGCTACTATGCAACCACGCCAGACATCGCTTTGTACTTTTACTAAGGGTAGTTCAACAGCTTTTAACTCAGTAACACCCTCACCGTTATTTTCATAAAGTATTTTTGTTGTTTTCTTAATCCAAACAATAATTCCGTTGTAGGGGTCCATTAATGAATGTGCCGTCGCATTTAATATTCCATGACAAAAAGAATATTCCCCGACCAAACGAATATTTTATAACAACTTGCTTACTTTGCAAAATTTATAAATATTACCCATAACTATAACATTATATCAAATTTACTCCATAATATTCAAAAATAATATTTATAGAAAATTCATCTTTATTTATAAAAGTTGGGGTCTTACAACCTCCCGTTCTTATGAAATTTTTCCCTCGAAATTAGAGTACGTACCTGGTATGTCGAAGAGGTAAGGATACCTTGATTTCATTTTAGATTCTAACTCCCAAGTTATTTCCTCAACATCGTGGTTTCTCCATAAAACTTTGACTTGAGGTATAACCTTGGAGCATAGAATATGTTCCTTCTTATCCAAGATTTGAACAGGAACCTCTTCATACGTCAAATCTTCCGCTATTTCGTCCAATTCTAACTCAATAATGTGGTTTGATTCTTTCACATATTTACGTAACATGGATATGTGAAAAACGTTATGAACACGAGACATACTTCAAGCGGTAAAAGCGAGTCTATAGCCACGGTTTCCTACTCGATCGAGGATTATAAATGGGCTGATGAATCGAGGATTGAGTTTTCCTCTCTTTACAAATCTTATAACTCCTTTCCATGGAGCAACACGCAACAACACATGATCTCCTATATCGAATTCCATGTCCTTTCGATGAAGATCAGCATAACTCTTTTGTCGATCTTGTGAGGTTTTTATACGTTGTCGTATCATTTGAATCTTTTCCGTAGTCATACGTACCAACTCCGGTCCCAACAACGTTGCTTCACCCATCTCATCCCAACATACTAGAGAACGACACTTTCTTCCATACAACGCTTCGAATGGAGCCATGCCAATACTTGCTTGATAACTGTTGTTGTAGGAAAACTCCACCAATGGTAAGAACTTGTCCCAACTTCCCTTGAAATCAAGGACACAGAGTCTTAATAGATCTTCAAGAGTTTGAATAGTCCTCTGTTGCCTCTTTTTTAGTTCTTATAAAAGAGCTCTAACTCATGCAAGTATACACGGGTCAACAAGTAATACAGAGTAAGTAAAGTATCGATCCCACAGAGAAAGTGTTAACTTTAGACTACTATGCATTAATTAACTCACTATATTTATATGCTAAAACTATGGACTTAATTGTTGATTTAAACTAATTATGATTACCAACTAAAAATAAGAGTATAAATGGACTATATATAATGTGGAAACAATGGGATCCTAACTTCATTTAATATTTCATTCAATCACCATATGTCATGCAAGAAGTGTTCACATATCACAGGATAATAGCCAAGGGCATAAAAGCGAGTTATAACCATTTTCCAATGCACTATAACCAACTCCCATATCATCTACAGATGTTAGAATCTATATGATCACTAATACCATCACAATTACCATATTCCTATGCGTAATTGCAATCCTATTGATTTTAAGCACAACCCTTATTCTAGCTCATAAAGCAAAACAATATATTCCTATACATTTCACAAAATATGCAATCCCCATATTCAAGCATGCTATCATGATTTCATCCATATTCATATGTTCATTTCCAATTCCATACAAATACTAACATGAAGATTATCAGTCATTTATACATACAAACCAACCATGATAGATAATCCATATGATATGCAAAACAAATCTAACATTTAGATGTGCAACCAAATTACATATTAAAATCCGTTAGGATTCCATAATGGAGTTTAGTTCATGACTGAACCAAAAGCCATTATGGGATCAAGGCTAAACATGATCAATAAACAAACGAATGGAAGAAAGTTAGAATGATCAAACCCAATCGTTGAATAGAAACCAATGATTAACTATTGAATCCACAAAGAATTCCCATAAACAATAATCAATATCCACGATGACAGAGATCTCCAAGAAGAAGTAGAGAAAAATAGACGTTATGGCTTTCTCCTACGTTGGAATCTCTCCCAAGGTGTAAACCCTAGTTTTTACTATGAAAGTTATGTAATAAAAGTCTGGTCCACTTCTCTGACACACGTCAGAATCATTTTATACCACATTACACATCATTAAGTTGAGAAATAAAAATAAAATAAATTATCGCATCAAGACGCAGCGCGCATTGCATGTACAAGGTCCTTATTGTTTCTGGCTCGCGGCCGCGAGACTTACAATAGGTTCAGACCAAACCAGACGTCCTCTCGCGCGGTCGCGCGCTCATGCCTCGCGGGCGCGAGCTGAGTGTCTCGCGATCGCGCGTCCCTTGCCTCATGGGCGCTTGAATTACAGAAGGTTCGCATGTAAAGCTCTCACTTTCGGCATGGTATGCCGAGTCCGCCTTTATCTTGTCGGCGCATGGCGGCAAGGGTCTATATCTGCAATTCTGAGTCCGGTTTCGCCTTGCTTTGCCTTTGCTACTTGCTTTAATCCTCATGCTTGCTTGATTTCCATGCCTCATTATACCCCCATGCCATACACATCCTCGCCTTGCGACTAGCCTTCACGCATCCGCTCACCGATACCTCGAATTCCACCAAAATAAACCGATTCCTGCACTTATTCACCAAAAGGAGTTTTAAGTATATGCAATGCAAAATAACGTGAAATATAACTAAAACAAAATGAAATGTACTCGAGGTGGGCACAATTCGCATGGATTAATATACAATAAGTGAGTAAAAATATCACTTATCAAATACTCCCAAACTTGAACTGTTACTTTCCCTCAAGCAATGCATATGAATGAACACTGAAAATGTAACTACTAAACTATGCAACTACTCTATGATGCAACCTAGTCTCACATAATCTTAGTACCATATGTAAATTTCAAATTTCAAATTACCTCAAGTGAACTATCCAGATTCCAGAACATTGTTTCAAACCAAACCATAGACATAACATAATACACTCAGATAATTCATGACTGCTATAGAGATGCTGTGTGTGTGTTGTTCACAGAAACTTGATCCAAGCAAAGATTATATATCCTACACTGCCCCAAACAGAAAATTATAGTCTAAATCAAGATTCATGTATATTCATGCAACATAGTATTGCTTAAACATATCACCGCAAACTAACGCTTCAACAATGGGTTTATTGCTTTATTACTACTCACGAGGGCGATTTCGCTCTTTCCATGCAGTGTTTATTGCTATTATATTTTTTACATGGTATGCCATGTCTTAATCCATTAGGCACACTGCTACCCCTTAGCGAGATTTCAACCAACGACTCCCAGACCATGAAGGACCTTAGGGCGCTAGGTGTAGAGACAATCCCCTCGGGCGTACTTACTCAAGTAGCTAGGGCCCTAATTAAGACTAATCATGTTATTACTAATATGTATTTTTTTTTCTTTTTTTTTCTTTTTTTTATACACAGCATGCCCATGTTTCCCCAAAATTTGCACTTCAATGACTTTACAATCTACAACATTTTCCTCATGTTTCTCATTTTAAATCTACATGTTCTATTGAGCAATGCAAGACACACATCTTAGACTTACAAGTGAATATGAACACACTTGTGCAAACTGAAAGCATATAAACAGCCACATGAATCGCATTATGTAAAACATTATATCCACGTTGTGTTATGCAACATATTCTGAAATCGTTCACAATTCACTATCATCATTAGCTTAGGCAAAAATTTCTATTTATACGCAAGAATTTATGTGAGACATTAAACTAAACATACTATCAATGAATAAAAAATAATAATTTTATGCTAAAATTTAACTAACACATATTCATGCAAAATTAAACTAAACATGCTAAAATAAAATGCAACTAAACTACTATGTAAGTACACCAATACCCCCAAACTTAAAATGTTCAATGTCCTCATTGAATGAAGGTAAAGGGTACGAGAAAACCTCCCCTATTTATCGGCATGACCACCCTCCTCGGGTGGTGAATCTGGTGGTGGATATGGCACGACAGTCCCGAACTGGGGCCATTCAAGCATGGTTCCTTGCTGCGTGAATGCTTCGGCCAAAGCCCTGGAGATTCCCGAAGCAAAAGTCCCAAGATTCTCATATAATGCGTTGACTTTGCGCGCCAACCTTCAGAGGTGTCGATCGCCAAAGACAGGCTGCTCACGGGTGGATGGACCTACTACATCGGGCTGTGGGGGCTGCTTTGTTGGCTCTGGTGAGGTGAATCGGATAATGAATCCACGTCCGCGCGTGTGTGGTTCACCACCCGTTCAATCCTGGAGCTTAGCTATTGTGGCTGATGTAATGTCACGACTAAACCTGCAGTGTCTGTCCTGGTCCATGGAACTCCCTGCAGATATAAAGTAATGTCTTTGTCACGCATCTTGGAATGCTCCCAGTCATGTTGCCTCGCCAATAACGCTGCATGTTTTGATGAATGAGGTGGCCCACGTCTATGTACTTCCCTTCGATAATACCCCATAGAATGATGGCTTGCTCCTTCGTGACGACATGCTTGTGAGTGGACAGAATTAGTTTGGCGCAGATAAACAGATGCCATGCTTGGGCGTAGCGATTCAAAGTGGAAGCTGGAAACGAGAGATGCTCGGTTGTTCCGACCTTACAGGTCCACTTAGTGCCCGGGATGCACAATTCCGAAATCAGTACATCTAAGTTAGTCCTTAAATGGTCACCTTGGACCCAATTGGTGACCCGATGTAGTGGTGTATTAGTTATTCCATACATCGCTCTAATAATTTGGGCGAAATCCACTTTTCTTAGAACGAAGCGTTATGCCGTGTTGCTCCATCTCTTTTGCGTTTGCGTAAAATTCCCAAATGACTTCCATTGGGATAGGTACAGGTGTTGCGGCCAGGCTAACCCAGTTCCTTTCTCGGAGCATGCTCCATAGCTGTCCATCCGTCTTGGTGGGTCTAAAGCCTCGTTCCTTCATAAACGATTTACTCAGAAGGTGATAATAGATGTGATGAGCCTCCCGGCTTAAGAAGTTTCTTCATTCCGTGACATCGGGATCACTGGATGAGGAATCAGAGGGTGAAGAAATTGAGGTTGCACAACATCTTGTTGGACCCATGACCAATTGCTATGGAGAGAATGCGAGTGTTTTGCAGCAGATGATAATATCCCCAAACTTGCTTTCACCCAATCCCACAAGATAAACCCTAGGTTGACTCCAATGAGGATGGTGGTGATATACGTATGTATTGGTAGGGAAGGGGCCTTTTATTAGGTGAGAATAGACTCATAATAAACCACGTAAAGAGAATAAGTAAACCCTTTTTTTTATTTTTGTGATAATAATATCTCTGCTGGGCGTAGCGCGCGGCCGCGTGACATGGTATGGTTGATCTAGCGCGGGCGCGCGAGGATGTGAAAACTGTCTGCAAGTTGCTTGTGGTAGTGAGGTAACACTGTTGGGGTATCTGTGACCATGTGAGTTGCTTTATCCGAGTATGTAGTTTCGAACTTCCAAGTGGAGGTTGTGATGCGTGTGACCCAAATCACCTACAACAAGATGAGTGCAACATAGAGTAGGTATCAAGCAACATAGAATGACTCTAACTTCTATTTTACTTAGGAATTGAAAAGAGTTTCAAGATGAAATTTGATGGGTTGCCTCCCATCCAGCGCTAAGGTATAGTCACTTTAGCTTGACTGTCCTGGAGGCTCTTGTCGACGAGAGAATCATAGTGACATTGTGTCTTTCCACTTCGTCACCAAAGTAATGCTTCAACCGCTGTCCGTTTACTTTGAAAGGTTTGTCTGGGAATCGGTTGTATATTTTAATTGACCTGCATGGAAAGAGGTTTTCACTATGAAAGGACCCACCAACGTGATTTCGCTTTTCGAGGAAGAGTTTAAGTGCGGAATTATAGAGCAACACCCTTTGCCGGCTCGAATGTTCTATCCCTTATCCTACGATCATGCCACCTTTTCACTTTTTTCCTTGTATAATTTTGCATTCTCATAATGTTCGTAATCTAAACTCATCTAGCTCATTGAAAGTCAAGTAGCCTTTTCTCCCCGCGAGATGTTAAGTCAAGGTTGAGCTTAGTATTTCCCAATAAGCCTTATGCTCTAGCTCCATAGGGAGGTGACGAAGGCTTTGCCATACATAATTTGAAAAGGTGACATTCCAATGAGAGTTTTATATCTTGATCGCGATAGGCCCATCTGTAATCATCTAATTTTAACGACCAATCCTTACGTGTTGGATTCATAACTTTTTCCAAGATTCTTTTGACTTCTCGGTTTGATACTTTGGCTTGGCCATTTGTTTGTGGGTGATATGCTGTGGCGATACGATGTTTCACACCGTACTTAGCTAGTAAGGCGGTGAATTGCCTGTTGCAGAAATGATTGCCTTTGTCACTAATGATAGCCCTTGGAGTTCCAAACCTCGTAAAAATTCTTTTGTGCAGAAACTTGAGGACTACCTTGGCATCGTTGGTCGGTAAAGCTGCAACCTCCACCCATTTTGAAACGTAATCCACTGCGAGCAATATATAGAGATTGCCGCAGGAAGAAATGAAAGGTCCCATGAAATCAATGCCCCATACATCAAAAATTTCTACTTCTAGGATGGTATTCAATGGCATCTCTTTAACACCATAACTAGATTCTCGAGACATAAGTCAAGTGAATCCCCGAAGACTGAGAAGTCATCCATAAATACTTCAACATTCTGTTCCACCATGTCGGAGAATATAGCCATCATACATCTTTGAAACGTGGCTGGAGCATCACACAACCCAAAAGACATTCTTCTGAAAGCAAAAGTGCGATATGGACATGTGAAAGTAGTCTTTTTCTGATCTTTTGGAGCTATCATAATTTGATTGTAACCCGAATACCCATCCAGAAGGTAATAGTATTCATGCCCTGCTAGTCTGTCCAACATCTGATCGATAAATGGGAGCAGGAAATGATCTTTCCTTGTAACCTTGTTTAGCTTGCAGTAATCCATGCAAACTCTCCACCCCGTCACTGTTCGTGTTGGGATTAGCTCATTATTCTCATTAGTCACAACGGTCATGCCACCCTTCTTCTTGAAACACTTCATCTTGGACTCACCCAATACCGTATCGAGATTGGATAGATTATTCCAGCATCTAGCCATTTTAGTACCTCTTTCTTGACCACCTCCTTCATTATTGGATTAAGCCTCCTTTGTTGCTCAACTGTCGGCTTGCTACCATCTTCCATTAGGATCTTGTGCATGCAATATGAAGGGCTAATTCTTTTAATATCTTCTATGGTCCATCCAATAGCTGATTTGAACTCTGTAAGCACTCGGAGCAGTTTTTCTTCTTGACAAGATGTTAGTGCAGAAGCAATAATCATAGGTAATTTGGAATCTGAACTTAAAAATTCATACTTGAGATGTTCCGGTAGTGGCTTTAACTCCAATTCGGGAGGTGTCTCAAGAGATGGTTTTAGCTTTATTGAGGTATCTCCAGCTATCGACAATGGCTTTGTGGGGGGTCTAAATCTCCTGAATTGGGGGTTGGTATCCAGATAGTGAATAAATTCATCAAATTCTTCATCCTCTGTATCTGAATTCTCATCAGTGATATTCCTCAAAGGTTCATAGTCTGCTAAACTCTGTATGTCATCATCTAGAATCCGATTCACCCAATCAACGAAGAAATAATCCTCCTCATCCGTTGGGAATTTCATAGCTTTGAATGCATTAAAAATGACCTCTTGATCCTGAACTCGCATCGTAAGTTCCCCTTTTTGTACATCTATCAAAGCTCTTGCGTGGCGAGAATGGTCTTCCCAGTATGATCGGAATATTCTTGTCCTCTTCGAAATCTAGGATGATAAAATCAGCCAGAAAGATGAATTTATCCACTTTAACCAATATATTTTCAATAATTCCCCGCGGATATATGACAGACCGGTCGACTAATTGTAATGATATGTTCGTTGGTCTTGGAGCCGGTAATCCCAACTGGTTGAATACAGACAGTGGCATTAAATTTATACTTTCTCCGAAATCACATAAACACTTGTTAAACTCCATCTTCCCAATAGTGCACGGAATTGTGAAGCTACCCGGATCTTTCAATTTTGGAGGTAACTTACGTTGAAGCACTGCACTACATTCTTCTGTCAAAGCTACCATTTCAAACTCATCTAATCTCCTCTTCCTTGATAGTATACCTTTCATGAACTTTGCGTAGCTTGGCATTTGTTCCAATGCTTCGGCAAAAGGTATATTAATTTGCAGCTTTTTGAAGACCTCTAAAAACTTGCTGAACTATTTGTCATCTTTCTGCTTTGCTAACCTTTGCGGATATGGTATTCGAGGGTGCAGTGGTTGTAGTGGACTCTTGACCTTCTCTTTTGAACTTGCTTTATTCGTTTCGTTTTGCTGAACCTCATAATTTTCTAGATTTTTATCCTCCTCAGTTTCTTTCTCTTCATCGAGCGGCCGCATGGCCTCCTTAGTGGTATCATGCGCGGGCGCGAGACTTGCAGATACTGTCAAGTCTTTCCTAGATCGCAATGTTATTGCTTGACACTGCTCCTTCCCGTCTCTTCTAGGATTTGCCTCTGTGTTACTTGGCAAAGCACCTTGGGGCCCATTAGTAAGCATGGTCGCCATTTGCCCCATTTGCGTCTCTAAATTCTTGATAGCCACTGCTTGGCTTTTGATCATGACCTCGGTGTTTGCCATGTATTTCAACATCATCTCCTCCACTTACGATTTCTTCTCTGGATGTGATGCGGTTGGAGTGTGGTGTTATTCTTTGTTGAGTAAATCCGGTGGAAATGGTGGTTTTCGGTATAAAGCGTGGTTTGTCTTGTTGTTGTTGAAACCGCTAATTTCATTGAACCGATTTTGTTATTGTCCTTGGTTGTTAGACCAGCTGAAGTTTGGATGATTGCGGTTGTTGGGGTGGTATGTGTTCTGGAATTGGCCTTGGTCCTTTTTGTAGGAGTTTACATACTGAACTGCTTCTGAGCTGATAGCACATTAGTCTGTGGAGTGTGACCCAGCACAAATCTCACAAACAAAAGCAACTATCTTCACTTTACTCTCTGTCAACGTCTCTATTTTCTTAGCCATGGATGCCATTTGTGCCGACAGCTGTGTAATCGCATCCACCTCCAACATACCTGCAACTTTGGGTTGAGACATCCGAGTTGTAGGATTCTGATAGTCATTTGCGGCCATTGTCTCGATAAGCGTATAGGCCTCATTATAGCTTTTTACCCATAATGCCCCTCCTGCGGCTGCATCTACAATCGGTCTGGACTGCCATCCCAAGCCACTATAAAATGAATTAATTACCAGCCAGTCTGGTAAACCATGATATGGACACTTCCTAAGAATCTCCTTATACCTTTCCCATGCTTCATATAAGGATTCACCCTGTTGTTGCTCCAACTGAGATATGGCTGTCCTCATCTTTGCAGTCTTAGCCATTGGAAAAAACTTGGCTAAAAATTTCTGTGCTAAATCCTCCCATGTAGTAATCGATCTAGCCGGCAAAGAATGTAACCAACTCCTTGCTTTATCCCTCAATGAAAATGGGAATAACCTTAGTCTAATGGCATCTTCTGTCACACCATTATATCTGAATGTGTCATAAATCTCGATGAAGCTTAATAGGTGCTCATTCGGATCATCTGTAGTGACACCCCGAATCTATCTTGAATTTCGCACCATATGAATAGTGTGCTGCTTTTTATTTCGAAGGTGTTTGCTGCTATCGCCGGTTTGACTATGCTAGATTGTAATTCATTTATGTTCGGCATGAAATATTCCCTTAGAGCCCGATGCTCTTCTCTTGGATCAATCCTTTGTTCTTTTGCCATATTGATCGTAATGCTTTTCTAGCGCGCTTCTTGATTTATCCGCACACTCGCTTTCCAACCTTTTCCGTTTATATTAGCTTGTGCTGGTGTTAAAAACTTTTCCCCGGCAGCGACGCCAAAAACTTGTTGCCTCTTTTATAGTTCTTATAAAAGAGCTCTAACTCATGCAAGTATACACGGGTCAACAAGTAATACAAAGTAAGTAAAGTATCGATCCCACAGAGAAAGTGTTAACTCTGAGTTGGAGGATCGCGTGTGCATAAAATTCTACAAGCACCTGTACTCAAAACAAAACAAATATAGAAATGAGAAATGATAGAATTGTCTAGGTCATACAATACAGCTTTAAACTAATGAGAATTATCTAAATTAACGCCTTTCCCCAGCAACGGCGCCAAAAACTTGTTGCCTCTTTTATAATTCTTATAAAAGAGCTCTAACTCATGCAAGTATACACGGGTCAACAAGTAATACAGAGTAAGTAAAGTATCGATCCCACAGAGAAAGTGTTAACTTTAGACTACTATGCATTAATTAACTCACTATATTTTTATGCTAAGACTATGGACTTAATTGTTGATTTAAACTAATTATGATTACCAACTAAAAATAAGAGTATAAATGGACTAAATATAATGTGGAAACAATGGGATCCTAACTTCATTTAATATTTCATTCAATCGCCATATGTCATGCAAGAAGTGTTCACATATCACATGATAATAGCCAAGGGTATAAAAGCGAGTTATAACCATTTTCCAATGCACTATAACCAACTCGCATATCATCTACAGATGTTAGAATCTATATGATCACCAATACCATCACAATTACCATATTCCTATGCGCAATTGCAATCCTATTGATTTTAAGCACAACCCTTATTCTAGCTCATAAAGCAAAACAACATATTCCTATCTGTTTCACAAAATATGCAATCCCCATATTCGCATGCTATCATGATTTCATCCATATTCATATGTTCATTTCCAATTCCATACAAATACTAACATGAAGATTATCAGTCATTTATACATATAAACCAACCATGATAGATAATCCATATGATATGCAAAACAAATCTAACATTTAGACGTGCAACCAAATTACATATTAAAATCCGTTAAGATCCCATAATGGAGTTTAGTTCATGACTGAACCAAAAGCCATTATGGGATCAAGGCTAATCATGATCAATAAACAAACGAATGGAAGAAAGTTAGAATGATCAAGCCCAATCGTTGAATAGAAACCAATGATTAACTATTGAATCCACAAAGAATTCCCAAAAACAATAATCAATATCCACGATGATAGAGATCTCCAAGAAGAAGTAGAGAAAAATAGACGTTATGGCTTTCTCCTACGTTGGAATCTCTCCCAAGGTGTAAACCCTAGTTTTTACTATGAAAGTTACGTAATAAAAGTCTGGTCCACTTCTTTGACACACGTCAAAATCGTTTTACACCACATTAAACATCATTAAGTTGAGAAATAAAAATAAAACAAATTACAAAGATCAAGATCGATTGCGTGCTTGCGCCAGGCTCCCCTAGTGTTTCGGCTCATGACGGTAGCGAGACTTCTGATGAGTTGAGACTAAACCAGACGTCCTCTCGGCGATTGGCATGTCATCACATTTTGCAGTAGCGAAATTTGAGTGTCTCATGATCGCGCGTCCCCTTGCCTCATGAGCGCTTGACTTGCAGAAGGTTCCCATTTAAGCTCTGTACTCGCGCGGGCACGCGAATCTGCCTTTGTATTGCCGCGCGGTCGCGCGGTCGTTGTCCTGCAATTCCTGAGTCTGGTTTCCTGCTTGCTGCTGCTGCTACTTGCTTTAATCCTCATGCTTATTTGATTTCCATGCCTCATTGTACCCCCATGCCATGTACATCCTCGCCTTGCGACTAGCCTTCACACATCTGCTCACCGATACCTCGAATTCCACCAAAATGAAGTCGATTCCTGCACTTATTCACCAAAAGGAGTTTTAAGTATATGCAATGCAAAATAACGTGAAATACAACTAAAATAAAATGAAATGTACTCGAGGTGGGTACAATTCGTATGGATTAATATACAATAAGTGAGTAAAAATATCACTTATCATCCTCTCCATTGTCCGTTAAAATCGAGGATGATATCGAAAGCTAAATCGTAAGTCTGTGCCCATAGCTTTTTGCAAACTAACCCAAAATCGTGAAGTGAATCTTGGGTCTCGATCGACACTATGGATACCCGGCATACCATGCGATTCGTACAATCTTGTTTATGTACATACTGAAAGCAAGACATTCAAGTGTATAAGTTTCTCGTATCAATAAGAAATGAGCGAGACTTGGTCGATCTATCAACAATGACCCAAATCGCATCTATGCCTTGAGAAACCATAGGAAGACCGATGCTTGAAATCCATGGTAATGTGCTCCCACTTCCATCACGGAATTTCAAGTGGTTGCAATGGACCTTTTGGTACTTGATGCTCCGCTTTAACTCATTGACAAGTTAGACACCTTGAGATAAACAACACTATCTCTCTCTTCATATTGCTCCACCAAAATGTATGGCCGAATATCATGATACATTTGGTACTCCGAGATGGATTGCAAAGCGGTGTGTTGTGCGCCTCCATCATGATTTTATACTTTAAATCGTGGTCGTTAAGAACACAAAGTTTGGAGTTGACTTCAAGTATTCCTTCTTCATCGATTCTTGCTTCCGGTATAGCACCTTCTTGCACTTTCTTCCTCAAACGCATCAGCTCCAGGTCTGTAACTTGAGCAGCTTTAACTTTATCGATTAAAGTCGGTTTTACTCGTATATTTGCCATCATCACATGGGTCCCTGGAGTCTTTAACTCTATCTCCATCCTTTGTAAGTAACACAAAATGGGCCTTTGCGTTGACAATATCGCACTCGTACTTGCATATGATCTTCTACTCAATGCGTCAGCTACCACGTTCGCTCTTTCAGGATGGTATTGGATGGTATGATCATAATCTTTCAATAGTTCAAGCCAACGTCGTTGTCGTATGTTGAGTTCCTTTTGAGTAAAGAAATATTTGAGGCTTTTATGATCGGTAAAGATCTCCACTTTCTCCCCATACAAGTAATGCCTCCAAATTTTAAGTGCAAAGACAATAAATGCTTGACTCTAGATCATGAGTAGGATAATTCCTCTCATATTCTTTGAGTTATCTTGAGGCATAGGCTATGACTTTTCCATGTTGCATGAGAACACATCCCGACCCTTTGCGAAGCATCATTGTAGATGACAAATCCTCCGAGGCGGATGGTATTGTCGAGCAGTCTTTGAAATGAGTCTCTTCTTGAGTTCTTGAAAACTCTTCTCACATTTTTCTCTCCAACTAAACTTTGTATCTTTCCGAGTCAATTTGAGTTAATGGAGTAGCAATTCGAGAAAAATCCTTCCACGAATCTCAGATAATAACCAACTAAGTAGAAAAGCTACGACTTGATCATCGATTTAGGTTGCTCCCGGCTTTGAATTGCTTCAATCTTTGCTGGGTCAACAGATATTCCATGACTTGATACTACGTGCCCAAGGAATGCTACTTCCTCAAGCCAAAATTCGCATTTCTTCAACTTGGCATAAAGCTTATACTCACAAAGCTTTTGGAGTGTCAACCTCAAATGTTGCTCATGATCTTCACGGCTTTTGGAATAAATAAGGATGTCATCAATAAAGACGACCACAAAGTGATCCAAATATTCCTTGGATACTCGGTTCATCATATCCATGAATGCGGCAGAGGAGCATTAGTCAATCCAAAGGACATGACTAGGAATTCATAATGCTTTCATCTTAGAGTTTACGGCCGTCTTTGGAATGTCATTGGTTCTAATCTTCAATTGGTGATATCCGGAACGAAGATCAATCTTTGAAAAGAATTTGGCTCCTTTGCCCGGGTCAAACGGTCATCAATACGTGGCAATGGATACCTATTTTTGATGGTGACATGATTCAACTCCGATAATCAATACAAAGTCGCATACTCCCATCTTTCTTCTTCACGAATAGAAGCAGAGCACCCCAAGGAGAAGTACTAGGGACGAATAAAGCCAATATCTAACAATTTCTGCGGTTGGGTCTTTAACTTTTGAAGTTCAATAGGAGCCATTCGATATGGGACTTTGGAAATGGGTTTTGTCTTAGGGTTCAAGGTCGATACAAAATTCAATTTCACGCTCGAGGGTAGGCGGGAAGTTCTTGGGGAATCGTCGGGAAATTTATTAACAATAGAAATATTGTTCAAAAGCGGCGTATTTTTGTTTAAATCGTGATATGAGCTAAGAAAGCTTGACATCCGTTTTTCAATAAAGCGAATAACTTTATGGCTTGAGATGGTAGTGATTGATTTTAATGGTTTGGTTGCTTGAATTTGCATAATAGGTTGATTAGGAATATGAAAGCTAACAACCTTACGGAAACAATCAATTTTTTGCATGATGAGTAGTTAACCAATCAATCCCTAGAATCACGTCAAATACAAGTATTTTCAATGAAATAAGATCTACAGGTAATGTGAGGGTACCGATTTGAACCAAACAAGACTTATAAATAGTGGATGTAATGAAGGTTTCTCAAGCGGAGTTTCCTGAGATAAGTCAAAGTCTAATTTCTCCGAGTCAAATTTAATCGATGGCGCAAGTAGGAGAAATAAAAGAATAGGAAGAACCGGTATCAAATAAAGTATAGATTTTGTTAGAGTTTATGATAAGCTTACCCGTGATGACCTCATTCGGGTTCCTTGCTTTCTGGGAGGTCACAACAAACGCTCTCCCTTGCACTAACGGTTTGACTTTTAGGATGGCCTTTGGTGCCTCCATCCTAATTTGAATTTGTCTTGGTGAGCGACAAAATCGGGCTAAGTGACCTTCTCTTCCATAATTATAACATGCTTTGGGACGGCATCGCCAGAGTTTGGTGATGTGCCCCTCCCTCGCATTTGAAACATATGATAGGTGGTTGTTCTCGTTCCTTAACGACAGTCTTTGGTCTTTGACGTCTTTCCATCATTGTTGAATCTCCTCTTCTTGAAATGTCCATTCTTATTGTTTTGGTACGATTACCAAGAAGTGGTTACCATTTCGCTTGTTGATTCCTCCACGCTTGTTATCAAGCTTTGATGATCGCTCTCATTGGTATTATCCACGCTCTCTTCTCTCTTTTAGTTGCGTTGACTCGTTATCGCGCTCCACTAAGCGAGCCCTATTTACAACATCCGAATATAAACACGGTTTATGAGAAATAAGATGTTGGCGTATCTCGACTTCAAACCTCTTAAAAACATCCATGTCATTCTCTCTTCATTATCCACCAAGTGGAATATGAAACCGGGATAACTCCATAAATTTAGCCTCATATTGCGACACGGTCATATTGTTTTGTTCGACTTGATAAACTCCACCTCCTTCACGTATCGCGAATACTTTCGGGAAAGTATTTGTCGTTGAACGACTCTTGGAACTTCTCCCAAGACATCTTGATCTGGCGGAGTTGAGTACGTTTTCCGATTCCCACCCGAGAATCGCCTCTCGCACAACATAAAGGCGACACGAGGAACCTTTTTCTCCTCGGAGCATCCCAAGACATCAAATATCTTGGTGATCGCTTTATCCATGCTTCGCCGTAAGTGGTTTTGGCTCTCCCTTAAACTCCGGTGGTCCCGGCTCCTTGAAGCATTTAGCGGTGGCGCTTGAGAGTTTCAGTGTTTCCACTGCATTTTGGGCGAGGAGCCACTCTACTTTGCTATTGCATGAATTACATAAAGCCCACGAACATTTGATCATTCATCATTTGGTCGGTGTTGTTGTTTGCATGAGGATTATCGCCTTCGATGCACATTATCATGATTATTGATATATGGTGAATCAGCGATTGCTTTGTGCTCCATTGCTATTCTCAACATTCTCGAATGTCATTTTGAATCTTGCCACAAAACAAAGATTAATTGACATCTAACATATTATCCCTAAATTACGACCACCAATTAAATACCACATAAACTTAGGTAAGTCATACTAGCGAAGGAATTCCCGTCTCTCCCTCCTAGTACTATTCTCACATCTTAGCCGGGGATCATATCCTAAGCTTTGATACCATGGCGTAGCGCCCCAAAATTAGGTATACATCACCCGTCTTGGGTAAATCGGATCGTAGTCTTGAATTCAAATACAACTTACTAATACAACTATCGTGTACAATACGACAAAAAATGAGTTTGAATACAATTATTATCAACTAGAGATTATACAAACTCAAAATGAGTCCTCATTACAATTATTAACACACTATTTCACGAGAATAGTGAGGACTACTAATGCTATCCTCTCGGACCATCACTCCATTCCCGACTAGTCCTGCTATGTTCTCATTTCACGAAGAGAACGGTGAAAGAAAAGGTGAGCTCAACTAGCCCAAGAAGAAATATTATGACTAAGATAATGCGAGAATAAATTATCGTTAGCCTTCAATAGTGTTAAACCGATAAAATATAACAACATCAAGTTAAAGCTGCAATGAACAATCAATTCATTAAAAGAGTCAAGTAGAGAATAAAATCTACTATCTTTTATGATTTAAAAGGTTTTCATGACTTTTATCATTTGGGACTCGACAATAAATAATCCACATCATCGAATCACCCCTACACTACTGACCGAGGATATTCTTTAGTATCACGACCACAAATTATCCTTGCACTACTGACCCGAGGACATTCGTGTATTCATTAATGGTCATGATCATGCCAACTGTCCATCAATGCACTACGGGCCAATGCTAACTTTTTCCACATCATTTGTAACATTACGGTCATGATTACACCGAATAATCCCTGGTCATAATCATACCAAGTTCATCTATGCACTACAGGCCACAGATGACTTTCAACATAATATAAACATGAGGTTGATGACAATGATATAAGAATTCAATAAAACAAGTTCAAGAATTAATTTATCCAGGAACTAATAATGTCCAAATTGTCAACATGATACTGCTTTGTAGAGAAAAATTCAAGAATGATCAGAAGAATATTTCCATTGAAAGATACTAGATGAAGCGCAAATATCAAGGATATTCTACTAATTTCATGGAGTATAGAAGTCAAAACTTTAACCAACTGAGTATAATAAAGAATGGAATAACAAAAGAAATCACCATGCATGTGGTACTTCGCATAGACAGGTTATTCCAACAGAATAATAATAACGGAACTAGGTCAGGCAAAATTTGCATCGACAAGATGTTGCAATAGAATAATAAAGACGGAACCAGGTTCGGTGTAAAACATACAGACAGGATGTTCCAACAGAATAATAATAAAGACGGAACCAGGTCCGGTATAAAACACACAGACAGGATGTTCCAGCAGAATAATAATAAAAAGCGGAACCGGTCCGGGTGTAAAACACTGAGATAGGATGTTCCAACAGAATAATAATAAAAAGGCAGAACCAGGTAGGTGTAAAACACATGAGCAGGATGTTCCAATGAGAATAATAGAAGAATGTCACAAAGTATAGGGTAAGTGGCGTATACGAGTTATTCCAATGAATAATAAGCGATGGAATAACAACGAGTTCTCTTTATGAATAAGAAAGAATAACACCCTTACATTAGTAGATTGAATCTTTGTAGTAGTGTAGTAATAGAATACTCTTCTTCTTTCTCTCTTATTCTCTCTACTTTCTCTCTCTATAGCTTGAATGAATTAAGTGAAAAATAATGAAGCACTAGGCCTCTATTTATAGAAGATTTCTAGCTTAGCACTTGAAATGTGAAAAGGTAAGTGGCTTGATTTGGTGATGTGAAAAGAAAAGTGGTTTGGCGCTTTTGTAATGTGAAACGACAATTGGTTCGGCCTTTTGTAATATGAAACGACAAGTGGTTTGATGTACGGTAAAGGTAGTTACTATTCGATGAAGGTAATTACTATGGATGAAGGTAATTACTATTGTGAAGGTAATTACTATGAAGGTAATTACTATTGACGAAGAGACTCTTAGATGATGACATATGGCCCCCCATAAAATAACCAAACTTACCACAAGCGTCTCATAATAGACTCTTTATATACATCAAGGATTGAATAAATATTACCACAAATCATTTTATTTTTAATCAACACATATTTAATCTTTCAACAATTATTAATCATTTATAACTTGTCGTCTCAATTATTGATTTAATAATATAACATATTATCTGAGATGATCTGTGACAATAATTGAATCAATAATATAAGAGATATGATCAAAGCAATTCTTGTAGTAATAATTAAGTATAGTGAGTGACTTCTCACGTAAGCATCGATAATCAATCTAGTGTGCTACTATGCAACCACGCGTATTACTATACTTTTACTACCGGGTAGTTCAACAGTTTTAATGGTAACACCTTTGCCGTTATTTTCATAAAGTATTTTTGTCGTTTTCTCAATCCAACAATAATTCCGTTGTGGGGTCTTACAGATGTGTATGAATGCATTTACTTACTACTTTACACTATATCTGTATGTGATATTAGTGCTTTGCACATGTCATCATTTTCATAAATGGTGAGACACGTTATATGTGAATGTATGTTGTGTGGTTCCTCCATCAAGAGGCTATCCTGTCGGTGTTTGATTACTGGACTCGTAGGAAGACTAATTCTGACGAGGCTCAAGAAAGGCACCACCCAAATTCGCTCCAGTTGAAAGATCGGATTAACTTTCCGTCGAGTAAATTGCGATGATTTGGGAACCTTCATGCCAAAAAGCCGCGAGAGTAGCCTAAGATAGGTCAGCCTCTGATAAACCAATCACGGAAGAAAGTCTCTTCATGCTTTCTCATTTCAAATTACTCGTAAAGTCAATTACTGGTAATTTCATTCCATATTAATCTCCATGTAATGAGAAATATAAAGAAATATGTGTCCACACATATTTATAAATATTTACATGCTATCCTGTATTACAAATAGCTAACATCCGTTTTGCAGGATAATACTCCTAAAACGAATACATCATATAGCATATAAACATTTATACACTCCCTAAAACTAAACTACGTCAGTTTTTTGCAGGGAAACAATCAGACCTATTACCCATTCAAAGTCCAAAAGGGCCACGAGCCTATAACCAATTATGTCTTCATCCGACCAGACTAATCTTAATCCAGTCTCTCGTGAAGAATTCAATGGATTTAGTAAACAAATCGCATATTTGGTTGTTCTACTTAAAGAACTACACCAATTTACTATGGGTACAAGGATACCCATACATGCTGAATCCTTTACACAAGGAGGAACCCAATGTTCGGATAAAGCCATTCTAGTACCTGAGCTTCAGTTAGATCCAACCAACAAAATTCATGATACCACCTATCTCAAAGAAGATCTAGACACTAGTGATATCAGAAAGAAAGTCCTTCAGATGGAAGAGACCATTCGCTCTATCAAAGGAATTGGAGCACATGGGAGTGTTTCATATGCTGACCTTTGTATGATGGGTTAGGAGACCCTTACACATATTTGAAGGTATTCATTGGAGAACTGTTGGGTAAAATCTAATTACGCACAACACGCAAGTATACGCGGTCAACAAGTAATTCAGTGAAAGTAGAGTATCGTTTCCACGAGGAATTATTTAACAAAAATCACCAAGTACTAACCTGTAACTCAACTCAATCTTATTTAAACGAATAAATTTCAATTTATAAATAAACTAATTCTAATTACCACTAGTTAAATTAAGATTACGGAGATTTAAGATCACAACTTCACTTATTGCTTCATTTAATTCGTAGAAGATAGTAGATATCATGCTCTACTTGACTCTTCTAAAATACAGTTGCATGTCTTTGGCCTGTAGTGAAAGGATGAACTGTTAATGAATATCTTTGGCCCATAGTGGAAATATGAATTTAGTATGATTATGGACTGGAATTGTGATTTGGTATAACCATGGTCTTTGATATTTCAGGTAAAGACAGGTGATGAAAATTATCTTCGTCCTAGGTGCGAAGAGGAATTTAGAACCACAATTATGATTATGAGTTATTCACCTGATTGTGGACAGGAATTGTTAACGGATGTTACAGGGATAACACATTGTTGGTGGATTTTTAACATGGAGAAGATAATAGACTTTATGGTCTATTTGACTCTTCTAATGGATTGCTAGTTCCGCTGCAACTATGGTTGAAAAGTTTTATCATCTGCCATATGTTCTAAATCTCTGATTCATTACTGACAAAGGCTATTGATAATTTAATTATCTTTAGTCACGATATTCTTTACTGGGCTAGTTGTGTTCATATACGCTTCAAAATTCCATTAAGTAATAAGAGTGTAAATTTGGGTCGAGCGGGGATAACAGGGGAATAAAATGGTGGTCTATAGCTGTTGAGGTTCTCCCTAAATAGTATAGAAATAATTTTGTTGAGAACTTTAGATAAGTTTGTCGTATTATATACGTCATTTGATATTTAATTTTGGTGAACCAAATAGGGTGAGGTGAACCCAACTTTGGAAGGGTGTTTTGCCACTATCATACAAGATGTCTAATGACATACAACCTCGTGTTATCATAAGACATGGTTATGCACATCCACTTGCTGAGTATATCTACGAGCACTACCTATATGATCTTGGAGTATATTTGAAATATAATTTTCACTTGGAAACAACGGAGATAATTGTATGTCAAGAGAAGACTCACCATTGGAAAGAATATGATAGTAATCTTCTTATTTTTCTTTGGGGAATTTTGGGTCAACCAATGATAATTCTGTGGACATATGATATCTATCATAACCTAGACGCATGGCCTCTCATGTACGAAGGTTTCCTTGAGCACTTCCCAAATATTTTAATTTCTAAAACAGTTTTTAACTATACTTTTATGTAAAGTACCATTATAAGGTTGTGGTCAAGGCACAGGAGAGTTACATACATTTGTATTAAAACTCACAGCTTATCTGTTGTCGTACTACATTTAGCGATTCAAGCAGTTGTATAAATGAAGTTTGTATTTGATTTTTATAGTGCGGTATCTGGCGACTCAGGATGGGTGATGTATACCTATTTTGGGGGCGTCAGAAATGGTATCAGAGCTTGGGATATGGTCGTTGGCGGAGATATGAGTCTAGAACTATGAGGGGAGAGACGAGTAATAAACTTCGCTAGTGTGTGACTTACCTAAGCCGAAATTTTTACTTGATAAGTTGACAATTTGTGATATGTCAATTGACCTTTGTTTTGAAGATATATTCTAGAATGATATCTGAAATACATGAGATGAGCAATGGAAAAATCATGATACGGATAATATAACTGGGAAGATACAATCCGAAAAGAAAGCAAAGTATTCTCATCTCTTCGAATACTAGGTACGTACGTAAATTTTGAGGGAGAAATTTCATAAGGAGGGGAGATTGTAAGACCCCGAATTTTATGAAATAAAAGTATTCAATTTTCTTATAATTATTATTTTATTTTGTAAATGGTTAAATTGATAAAAGTTTAAAGTTAAGGGTGATATGTGATTTTTTTTGCAAAGTAAGCAAGTTGTTATATAATATTGGTCGGGGAATATTTGTACAACGGCACAATCATTGGTAGACCCCACAACAGAATTATTGTCGGAGTTAGAAAATGACAAAATTATTTTTTATAAAAATAACGGCGGAAGTTTTTACCGTTAAGCTGTTGAAACCCCAGATGTTAAAAAATACGATGTCTACGCGTGGTTGCGTAGTAGCTGCACGATATTGATTATTGATGCCTACGTGAGAAGTCACTCGGTTTTGTTCAATTATTGCTACACGATAATTCTTTGCGTAGTGTTTGCATAGTAAAATCTTTTATATATAAAACAGAATACTTTTATAAAGTTATTTATTTTATTAGATTTTAAATAGAATATATTATATTTTATTATGTATAGTGTTTGTATAAGTACTGCATAGTATTTACATAGTAAAATCTTTTATATAAAATTAAATACTTTTATAAAGTTATTTATTTTATTAGATTTTAAATATAATATATTATATTTTATTATCATAGTGTTTTTCATAGTAAAATCTTTTATATAAAACATAATATTTTATAAAGTTATTTGTTTTATTAGATTTTAAATAAAATATATTATATTTTATTATGTATAGTGTTTGCATAGTTACTGCGTAGTGTTTGTATAGTAAAAACTTTTATATAAAGCAGAATACATTTTATAAAGTTTTGTTTTATTTAATTATAAATAGAATATATTATATTTTATTGCATAGTACAACATAGTATCCTTTCCATTCTCCTATAAATATGATGCTTAGTTAGAATTGAAAATCAGACCAAAAGTTCAGAGAATTCTTCTTCTATAATCTTGAGCGTATTTCTTTAGAGTTTAAGAAAGCTTTGGGCGTAGAAAATAGTGCAAGTTTTCTTCAAGTATATCCCCGCCCTACCCATCGGAATATTCTTCTTTTCAAGGTAAGGGATATTATTATTATAGTAAGGGGTATTATTTTTTTCATATTGATAAAGAGAACTATTGTTATTCCATTCCTTATTATTTTGTTGGAATAAACTGTATACGCGGACTACCGTATACATGGTAAAATTCTTCTGTTATTCCATTCTTTATTATTACATTGGAATAACTTCGTATGCATGCGGTTTATCGCATGCACAGTGAATTATGTTGTTATTCCATTCTTTATTATTACATTGGAACATCCGTCTGTGAGGATTACGCGGAGTGCGGTTCCATTCTTTATTATTACATTAGAATATCACATGCATGCGGATTACGCATGACACAGTTCCATTCTTTATTATTACATTGGAATAACACATGCATGCGAATTACACACGCTTGGTGAATTCTTCTGTTATTCCATTCTTTATTATTCTGTTGGAATAATCTGTCTACGTGGATTACCGCATGGCGGCAAAAATCCATTTACGATTTCATATATTTTATTATACTTAGTTGGTTAAAGTTTTGGCTTCTATACTCCATGAAATTAGTGGAATATCCTTGATATTTGCGCTTCATCCAGTATCTTTTCATGGAAATATTCTTACGAGCATTCTTGAATTTTACTCCACAAAAGCGATATCGTGTTGACAATTTGGACGTTATTGATTTCTGGATAAATTAAATTATAAATCTTTAAAAATTTATCCTTGAACTTGTATTATTGAATTCTTATATTATTGTCATCATCCTCATGTTTATAATATGTTGAAAGTCATCTGTGACTTATATGTGGAGACTCCATTAGGAGAAACTTTCATTGCATCCACTATTTATAAATCTTGTTTGATCCAAGTTGGTACCATCACATTACCTGTTGATCTTATTTCTTTGAAAATACTTGCATTTGATGTGATTTTAGGGATTGATTGGTTAACCACTCATCATACTAAAATTGATTGTTTTCGTAAGGTTGTTAGTTTTCTTATTCCTAACCAACCTGTTATGCGAATTCAAGCAACCAAACCTCTAAAGTCAATCACTGTTATATCAAGCCATAAAGCTATTCGTTTATTAAAAAATGGATGTCAAGTTTTCTTAGCCCATGTCACGGACTTGAACAGAAACACGTCAGATGTGAATAATATTTCTATTGTTAGTGAATTTCCTGACGTATTTCCTGAAGAACTTCCCGGTCTACCCCTTAAGCGTGAAATTGAATTCTTTATTGACCTTGAACACCGTACAAAGCCCATTTCTAAAACCCCATATCGAATGGCTCTATTGAACCGTGGAGTTAAAGGTCCAATTCTGAGGAGTTGTTTAACATTGATTTCATTCGTCCTAGTACATCTCCTTGGGGTGCTCTGTTTTATTTGTAAAGAAGAAGAGCGGAGTATGCGACTTTGTATTGAATATCGAGAATTGAACCATGTCACCATCAAGAATAGGTATCCGCTACCTCGCATTGATGACTTTTTGACCGATTGCAAGGAGCACAATTCTTTTCAAAAATCGATCTTCGTTCTAGATATCATCAAATTTGAAGGTTAAAAGCGAGGATATTCCAAAGAGCGCCTTGAACTTCGGTATGGGCATTATGAATTCTTAGTCATGTCTTTTGGATTGACTAATGCTCCTGCGGCTTTCATGGATATGATGAATCGAGTATTCAAGGAATATTTTGATCAGTTCGTTGTTTTCTTTATTGATGACATCCTCATCTATTCCAAAAGTCGTGAAGATCATGAGCGCCATTTGAAGCTGGTACTGCAAAGGCTTCGTGATAACAAGCTATATTCCAAGCTGAAGAAATGCAAGTTCTGGCTTGAAGAAGTAGCATTCCTTGGGAACGTGGTGTCAAAACATGGAGTATCTGTTGACCTGGTGAAGATTGAAGCAATACAAAGTTGAGAACAACCAAAAGTCGATGGCCAGAAATCGTAGTAACTACGGGTTTATTTGGTTATTATCGAAGATTCGCGGAAGGATTTTCTCGAATCGCTACTCCATTAACTCAGCTGACTCGTAAAGATATAAAATTCGTATGGAGCGAGGAATGTGAGAAGAGTTTCCAAGAGCTTAAAAGGAGACTCATTTTTGCACCTGTTCTGACAATACCTTTTGGTTCGGATGGATTTGTTATCTACAGCAATGCTTCAGGCAAAGGGTTAGGATGTGTTCTCATGTAACATGGGAAAGTCATAGCCTATGCCTCGCGACAACTTAAAGAATATGAGAAGAATTATCCTACTCATGATCTAGAGTTGGCAGCAGTCATTTTTGCGCTAAAGATCTGGAGGCACTATTTATATGGAGAGAAAGTGGAGATATATTCAGACCATAAAAGTCTCAAATATTTCTTCACCCAAAAAGAACTCAACATGCAGCAACGACGATGGCTTGAGCTATTGAAAGACTACAACCATACCATTCAATACCATCCTGGAAAAGCGAACGTGGTAGCTGACGCATTAAGTAAAAGATCATATGCGGGAACGAGTGAGATGATGTCAAGTATACGCATAGAACCGACTTTAATCGAAAAAGTTAAAGTTGCTCAAGTCACAGACCCGGAGATGATGCGTATGAAGAAGAAAGTATAAGAAGGTGCTATTCCAGAAGCAAGAATCGATGAAGAAGGAATACTTCGAGTCCACTCCAGACTTTGTGTTCCTAATGACTCTGATTTGAAATACAAGATCATGATGGAGGCACACAATACACCGTTTACAATCCATCCTGGAAGTACCAAAATGTATCATGATATTCGACATACATTTTGGTGGAACAATATGAAGAGAGAGATCGCAAAATTTATCTCAAGGTGTTTAACTTGTCAACGTGTAAAGGCGGAGCATCAAGTGCCAAAGGGTCCATTGCAACCACTTGAGATTCCAAAATGGAAGTGGGAACACATTACCATGGATTTCGTTACGGGACTTCCCACGGGTTCTCAAGGCATAGATGTTATTTGGGTTATTGTTGATATATTAACTAAGTCTGCTCATTTCTTGTCGATACAGGAGACTTATTCCCTTGAACGTCTTGCTCGTATGTACGTAAATGAGATTGTGAGATTGAATGGCATGCCAGTATCCATAGTTTCGGATCGTGATCCAAGATTTACTTCACGATTTTAAATTAGCTTGCAAAAAGCTATGGGCACGAATTTACGATTTAGTTCGGCATACCATCCTCAAACGGATGGACAATCAGAGAGGACTATTCAAACTCTTAAAGATCTATTAAGACTTTGTTTCAAAGGGAGTTTGGATAAGTACCTACCATTGGTGGAATTCTCCTACAACAACAGTTATCAGGCAAGTATAGGTGTGGCTCCATTTGAAGCATTGTATGGACGAAAGTGTCGCTCTCAATATCTTTGGGATGAGGTGGGAAAAACAACGTTGTTGGGACCAGAGTTGAATACGTATGACTATGGAAAAGATCCAAATGATTGACAAGCGATATCAAAGCAAACACAAGATCGACAAAAGAGTTATGCGGATCTTCATCGAAAGGACGTGGAATTTAGTATTGGGGATCATGTATTGTTGAGAGTTGCTCCATGGAAGGGAGTTACAAGATTTGGGAAGAGAGGAAAGCTTAATCCACGATTTATTAGTCCATTTCAGATTCTTGATCGAGTAGGAAATGTGGCCTATAGACTCGCGTTACCTCCAAGCATGTCTCGTGTTCATAACATTTTTCGCATATCTGAACTTCGTAAATATGTGAAGGACCCTAACAACATTATTGAGTTAGAACCAGATGAGATAGCCGAAGATTTAACGTACGAGGAGGTACCTGTTAAGATCTTGGATATGAAAGAGCATGTCTTACGCACCAAGGTTATACCACAAGTTAAGATTTTGTGGAGGAACCATGCTATTGAAGAAATGACCTGGGAGTTGGAATCAGAAATGAAAAAGAGGTATCCTCACCTTTTCGAAACACCAGGTACGTACGTCAATTTCGAGGACGAAATTTCATAAGAAGGGAAGGTTTTAAGACCCTAACTTTTTATAAATGAAATTGAATTTCATCTATTTATTATTTTGAAATAGTAATGGTTGATTTGATTTATGTGGTTAGTTATGGGTAAAATGCGCAAATATTATTAAATAAGCAAGTGGTTATAAAATATTCATTGTTGTTGGGGAATATTCGTTTGGTCGTGGAATATTCTTCCTGTCGGGGAATATTCGTACGACGGCGCAGTCTTTTGTGGGCCCCATAACGAAAAACAATTGGATGAAGAAAATGACAAGTATGAGTTTTTATAAATAACGTCGTAGTTGTTACCATTAACACTGTTGGAATACCCGGTGATTAAAACACAGTAATACGCGTTGTTGCACAGTAGCATATAATATTGCACCAATTATTGATTCTTTCGTAAGAAGGCACTACTCAATAATTGTTACCGTAATTACTGTTCAATATTTTATTTTATTGATTCAATAATTGCTACGTTGAAATTTTATATTATTTTTGTTTTAATAATTGTCACTACACAGTATGTTCCATTATCAGATCAATGATTCATATTATTTTAATAATATTACTAGATAACATTATTGGCAATGTCTAGAAAATTCTGTTTAAGGAGAGGTTTGGTGACCTAATCATGGCATGATGAGGAGAAATTCTTATTGGAAAGCCCCTCTTTCTTGAGGAACGGCATGGTTGTTAGTATTGTGATTCTGTAATATTATTTGTGAATAATTAATTATTGATTTATATGATAAGAAAAATATTTATTTTATGTGGATATAGATGGAGAAAATTTTTAAAATGACAATTGTTGAAAATTGATATTTTATCTTTTCCGATAAAATAATATTTTATTATATTATTATAATATAATAATAGTGATATTTTTATAATGAATGTGTGATATATGAGTATATGAGGAGGAAGAATATTTTTGTTACTAAAAATGTTTAAAACATGTTTTTCATGTCTGTGGACCCCATTTCTTGACTGAAATTTGATTATAGCCTGTAAAATCCCCCGTTTATGAATTTCAGTCAATTTCTGTTTGGAATTTGGAAAAACTTAAAACTACAAAGTTGTAGAGAATTGAATTTCATATGGAATGGACATAAGATTTGAATTTTTCTAATAAAAGGGCTATTTATTTTGACTTATTGAAGTTCCGGAATAATTGATTTTTTTTTTTGGAGTTTTAAATGTTTTTTATATGAAAAATGTTTTTGGTGAGTTTGGCACATGTGTGGCTGATGTTTGGATCAGTGGAGGTGTGCGTAGGAATTTATATATATATATATAATATTTTATTAAATTTTCTACTTTGGTGTTCTAAGCAATTTTCTATAAATAGGGTGCTTAGGTTAGAATTGAAAATCACACCAGAAACTAAAGATTTCTCTCTCTATATTATCGAGCGTATTCTTGTGAGTATTTTTATATTTTGAGTGTTGCTATACGGTGCAAGTTCTCTTCAAAGACTATATCCATTATTCCAAATTTTAAATCTTGTCTTTTTGAGGTAAGGGATGTTATTTTCTTCGTAAATGATATTATTTCTTTCAATATCATTATGTCGGAATATTGGTCTGAACTTTTTATCAAATTTGGAACTTTTTGTGTCGGGGTTACTATTCACGTATATGGCACTATTCACGTATACCACTATTCACGAATACGACACTATTTACCGAAAAAAGAAATTTTCTTCTTTTTGTCCAAGATGTTTATTATGGTTACTATCTTTGATTGTATCCATGTTTTGATCTTTATTTTTGAATTCTGCTTCAAAATTGGTTATTATGGAGTATTATTGAACTTGGATAAAAGCGTAATGTCTGAATCCCTAATATTTGTTCTTTTGTCTCACTGGATTCGTTTTCTTTAAAATATTTTTCATCATCCTCAGTCCTAAATGATGATATTACTGAATATCTTTGGCCTGTAGTGCAAAGATGAATGATTTCCTGATGAATATCATGGCCGTAGTACAAAGATAAACAGGTGTTTAGATGAACATGACCAACTGATGAATATCTTTGGCCTGTAGTGAAAAGCTGAATATTGATTCCAACTATATATATTGATTGATGTTACAGGGATAAAATATTGACGATGGACTTTTAAATTCATATATAGAAGATAGTAAATTTTATTCTCTACTTAACTCTTCTAATGAATTATTATTTCCCTGTTGAAGACTAACGATAATTTGTTCTATATTATCTTAGTCATAATATTCTTACTGGGCTAGTTGAGCTCACCATTTTCCTTTTTGTTCCATTTTTCTTCTCAGGAGGCGAGAAAGTAGCGAGTACTAGTCGGGGTGTGGAATGATGGTTCTAGAAGTTGTTTTAGTAGTCCTCACTATTTTGTAAAATAGTGTATCAATAATTGTAATGAGGACTTATTTGAGTGTGGATATTGTCTAGATGATAATATTTGTATTTAAACTCACAGTTTAAGTGTTTTCGTATTTTGCATGACAGTTGTATTAATAAAGTTGTAGTTGTTTCTGTACCATGTATTTGGCGACTCAGAATGGGTGTTATATACCTATTTTGGGGGTGTCACACTGCATGATAGTTCAATAATTGTATAAATGAAGTTTGTATTTGATTTTTATAGTGCGGTATCTGGCGACTTAAGATGGGTGATGTATACCTATTTTGGGGGCATCACAAATGGTATCAGAGGTTAGGGATATGGTCGCTGACGGAGATATGAGTCTAGAACTAGGAGGGGAGAGACGAGTAATATACTTTGCTAGTGTGTGACTTACCTAAGCCGAAATTTTTACTTGATAAGTTGACAATTTGTGATATGTCAATTGACATTTGTTTTGAAGATATATTCTAGAATGATATCTGAAATACAGGAGATGACCAATAGAAAAATCATGATACAGATGATATAACTGGGAAGGTACAATCTGAAAAGAAAGCAATGTATTCTCATCTCTTCGAATACCAGGTACATACGTAAATTTTGAGTGCAAAATTTTATAAGGAGGGGAGATTGTAAGACCCCGAATTTTATGAAATGAAAGTATTCAATTTTCTTATAATTATTATTTTATTTCGTAAATGGTTAAATTGATAAAAGTTTAAAGTTAAGGGTGATATGTGAAATTTTTTGCAAAGTAAGCAAGTTGTTATATAATATTGGTCGAGGAATATTCGTACAACGGCACAATCATTGGTAGACCCCACAACAGAATTATTGTCGGAGTTAGAAAATGACAAAATTATCCTTTTATAAAAATAACGGCGAAAGTTTTACCGTTAACTGTTGAAACACCCGGTGTTAAAAGTACGATGTCTGGCGTGGTTGCATAGTAGCACCTTTGTATTGATTATTGATGCTTACGTGAGAAGTCACCGGTTTTGTTCAATTATTGCTACTGATAATTCTTTGCGTAGTGTTTGCAGATAGTAAAATCTTTTTATATAAAATAGAATACTTTTATAAAGTTATTTGTTTTATTAGATTTTAAATAGAATATATTATATTTTATTATGCATAGTGTTTTGCATAGTGCTGCGTAGTGTTTGCATAGTAAAATCTTTTTATATAAAAGCAGAATACTTTTATAAAGTTATTTGTTTTATTAGATTTTAAATAGAATATATTATATTTTATTATGCATAGTGTTTGCATAGTGTATGTGATAGTGTTTGTATAGTAAAATCTTTTTATATAAAACATAATATTTTTATAAAGTTATTTGTTTTATTAGATTTTAAATAAAATATATTATATTTTATTATGCATAGTGTTTGTATAAGTGCTTTGCATAGTGTTTGTATAGTAAAAACTTTTTATATAAAACAGAATACTTTTTATAAAGTTTTGTTTTATTTGTTTTTAAATAGAATATATTATATTTTATTGCATAGTACATCATAGTATCCTTTCCATTCTCCTATACATAGGATGCTTAGTTAGAATTGAAAATCACACCAGAAGTTCAGAGAATTCTTCTTCTATAATCTTGAGAATATTTCTTTAGAGTTTAAGAAAGTTTTGAGCGTAGAAAATAGTGCAAGTTTTTTTCAAGTATATCCCCGCCCTACCCGTCGGAATACTCTTCTTTTTAAGGTAAGGGATATTATTAGTATAGTAAGGGATATTATTATTATAGTAAGGGGTATTATTTCTTTCATTTGTGGTTTCATATATTTTATTATACTCAGTTGGTTAAAGTTTTGGCTTCTATACTCCATGAAATTAGTGAAATATCCTTGATAATTGCGCTTCATCCAGTATCTTTTCATGAAAATAGTCTTATGAGCATTCTTGAATTTTACTCCACAAAGCAGTATCATGTTGACAATTTGGACGTTATTGAGTTCAGGATAAATTAACTTATAAATCTTTAAAATTTATTCTTGAACTTGTTTTATTGAATTGTCATCATCCTTATGCTTATATTATGTTGAAAGTCATCTGTGGCCTGTAGTGCATAGATGGACTTGGTATGATTATGACCAGGGATTATTCGATATAATCATGACCGTAATGTTACAAATGATGTGGAAAAAAGTCCTCATTGGCCCGTAGTGCATTGATGAATAGTTTTTGGTATGATTATGGCTATGGATTCTCTTCGGCCAAGGGTGCAAAGATGAAATGTTTTATGGCATGATCAGAAACGTCGATGAAAACACGATTATCTTTGGCCCGTAGTGCATGGATAATTCGTGGTCGTGATACTAATGAATATCACTGGCCTATAGTGCAGGGATGATTCGATGATGTGGATTAATTATTGAGCTGAGTCTCAGCGATGAAATATTAATTCATGGATGTGATAATAATGAATATCCTTGGCCGTAGTGCATGGATAATTCATGGATGTGATACTAACGAATATCCTTGGCCGTAGTGCATGGATAATTCGACAATGTGGATTATTTATTGAGCTGAGTCTCAGCGATAAAATATTGATAATAGACTTTTAATTTGTAGAAGATAGTAGATATCATGCTCTACTTGACTCTTCTAAAATATAGTTGCATGTCTTAGGCCTGTAGTGAAAGGATGAACTGTTAATTAATATATTTGGCCCATAGTGGAAATATGAATTTATTAGTATGATTATAGACAAGAATTGTGATTTGGTATAACCATGGTCTTTGATATTTCAGGTAAAGACAGGTGATGAAAATTATCTTCGTCCTAGGTGCGAAGAGGAATTTAGAACCACAATTATGATTATGAGTTATTCACCGATTGTGGGGATGGAATTGTTAAGCGATGTTCTGAGGATAAAACATTGTTGGTGGATTTTTAACGTGGAGAAGATAATAGACTTTATGGTCTATTTGACTCTTCTAATGGATTGCTCGTTCCGCTGCAACTATGGTTGAAAAGTTTTATCATCTGCCATATGTTCTAAATCTCTGATTCATTACTGATAAAGGCTATTGATAATTTAATTATCTTTAGTTATGATATTCTTTACTGGGCTAGTTGTGCTCACCCTTCTGCTTCATAATTCCTTTCAAGTAATAAGAGTGTAGCTGGGTCGAGCGGGGCTAACTGGGGAATAGAACGGTGGTCTATAGCTGTTGAGGTTCTCCCTAAATAGTATGGAAATAATTTTGTTGAGAACTTTAGATAAGTTTGTCGTATTGTATACGTCATTTGATATTTAATTTTGGTGAACCGAATAGGGTGAGGTGAACCCAACTTTGGAAGGGTGTTTTGCCACTATCATACAAGATGTCTAATGATATACAACCTCGTGTTATCATAAGACATGATTGTGCACATCCATTTGCTGAGTATATCTATGAGCACTACCTATATGATCTTGGAGTATATTTGAAATATAATTTTCACTTGGAAACAACGGAGATAATTATATGTCGAGAGAAGACTCACCATTGGAAAGAAGATGATAGTAATCTTCTTATTTTTCTTTGGGGACTTTTGGGTCAACCAAGGATAATTCTGTGGACATATGATATCTATCATAACCTAGACGCATGGCCTCCCATGTACGAAGGTTTCCTTGAGCACTTCCCAAAGATTTTAATTTCTAAAATAGTTTTTTATTGTACTTTTATGCTAAGTACCATTGTAAGGTTGTGGTCGAGGCACCAGGAGAGTTACATACATTTGTATTAAAACTCACAGCTTATCTGTTGTCGTACTCTGCACGACAGTTCAACAGTTGTATAAATGAAGTTTGTATTTGATTTTTATAGTGCGGTATCTGGCGACTCAAGATGGGTGATGTATACCTATTTTGGGGGCGTCACACGAATCATGAATTCCATCTATGCAGAAATCACAAACACATGTTATCATGATCAGATCTAAATCTAAACTTCATCTCTCGAGTTCATATAGATTATCACGGTAATTGATGGCCAATCAATTAAACAATTAAGTCCAAATCACAATAGACAATCCTCACAATAGAACATAATTATTGATAGCGAAGCATATTAAAATGAACTACACAATAAGATCCATTGTAATCTCAAACAAAGAATTAGTTCATGATTATTGAATTAAAACTAGGAATCAACAATTGAATAAACAATAAAAGACAAAGATAGAAGAAGATAAGAAGATAGAATCCGTTGTCTGCAGATTTGAAGCTCCCTCCTTGCTCCTACTTTGAATCTTCAATGGTCTCCAAGTTGCTTTAATCTCCAAATCTCATAAGAACTAGTGTTTTCTCCTATTCCACTCTAATATAATCTAATGGAATTCTCCCTCTCTCCCATAATCCTTGTGATTCTCCTTCTTTTATAAGTCTCTTTATATGTCTTTAAGTCATCTTGGAAGTCCTTGAGTCAATCGGATCGAACCAATCCTTCTTGGACTCAAATTTGGCCTAAATTCGCCTTTTCTACGCATACCCCCGCCCCGGTGGGGGTTTAGCCTTGTAAAGGGCCCTCCCCGACGGGCTAGGGTTCTATTTTACAGCTGGTACCCCTGCCCCGGCGGAGGTTTTGTGAAGAGAAAGCCCGCCCCGGCGAGGGTCCTTTTTCTGCTCTGACGTCCTTTGGGAAAATGACCATAACGTTTGATTCGGGAATAGTTACGAGGCCTTCCACCTATCAAATCAAAGATATTGACGAGCTCTACAACTTGTATTTTTTGATAATGGAGAAATAAAGGACGGATGAAGGTTGAAATTGGGCTGGAAGTGACTGCTATGCAAATGGCCACCCAAAACAGTGAAGTTCGACGTCCGTTGGTACAAAGGTCAGAACTCTTGCATCCGAACTCCGATTGGAATGATTCAAGATGTTCCGAAACGCTAAGAAGAATATCTACAATATAATCCAAGTTCCAAGCGAAGAACATGAAATAAACATGAAAGCCCAAATGATGTCCAGATTGTTTTTCTTTACGATTTCAACTCCCAAGCATATAATCTACAAAACGAACACAAAATGCATGAAAAGTAATTAAGAAACATGAGATTAAGCAACTAATTCAAGTATTAGATACCGGATAAGTATGTATAAAAACTACTTATGAAGAACTTGGATCTTATGCCGATGATGAGAAGCTCAGAATGCAGCTGTTCCAGAAAAGCCTGATTGGAGAAGCCCGATCGTGGTATATCGGATTAGACAATTCAAAGATCCATATCTGGGAGGAGCTAGCTCATCCCTTCCTCACTCAGTTTAACTTCCAGTCTCAAATGGCCCCTGACCGGTACCAAATTACTAAAGTCAGGAAACAAACTAATGAATCTTTTAGAGAGTATGCTCAAAGGTGGAGGCACCTTGCTGCTCAAGTTGTTCCCTCAATGAATGAGTCAGAGATGGTGATGACCTTCATAGACATACAAGAAGCTCCTTTCAATGAGAGAGTCTTAGCTGGTATTGGCAAACCATTCTCTAAAATGATTAACCATGGGGAGATGGATGAGATGGGATTCAAGTCAGGAAAAATTCAAGACCTAGCTGCCCTTAAAGCTGTTGCTGAGCACATCCAGTCCGAAAATTATGGAAACAACCCCCGGAGGGTCCATAAAAATAAAGAGGATGATGTTTCCTTGATACAACAAGGTCAGAAAGGCAGTCAGAATATGCCTATCCAAAGGAGAAATTACACTCCCTTTCAAGCACAGTCTTCAAACCCTCCATTGCCTAAGTGTGGAGAAGTCAAACACACTCGAGTGTTCACGCCCTTAGGTGACTCACTCGAGAACATTCTCAATCTTCTGACAACTCAGAAGAAAATTACGTATCTTCTTCCACCAGCAAACCCGAATGGGAGAGGTTTTAATGCTACTTGGAAGTGTGATTATCATGTCGGGGCTCCGAGACATGATACTCAGGATTGCTGGGCCTTGAAAGACAAGATCCAGGATTTAATAGACAGCAGTGAGATCATGGTCACCAAACCCGATCAACCCCATGTGCAAGACAACCCTCTTCCTCAACACAAAGAAGAGGAGGTTAATATGATTAAGTGGAGTAGTGGATAGAGTTCTAATAATCATAATGGTGGATCTTCCCAGACCAGCAAGGATGATACTGACAAGTGGGACTATGCAAAGTTCCAGTTTACAATGGAACGGAAAATGAATGCTCTGCGTGAACAAATTATCCAATTGGCAGAACTGGTGGTCCATCAGCACCAGGTCACATGCCAATTATTTAGTCAGGAGCATGCAAGTCTCCTTCGTCTTGTTACCAACACTTCGCCGCGTACTCCAGAAAAGGAAACACTGGAGGATAAAATTTCCAAAAGAGCAAATGCCAAAGCCCTTTGGGATTTTGCCAACAAAAGAGAATTTACATACATAGGCCAACCGATGGAAGAAATACTACTGATGTTGATACATGAAGGAAGAATCACAGCTTTGCTACTTCCAATCATCCCGCGTTCAAGACAGTTTGATTTCAATGGAGTGTGCCAGTATCACTCCCAATCTCGCGGTCACAGCATAGAAGAATGATGGGCACTCCGCCACCTTATTCAGAATTTAATTGATAGCAGTGTCTTGTAGATGGCAGACGATGATGCTGTGATACTAGAGAGTGGGGACGTGTTTCCTATAAAGTAGAAGGAAGTCATAGCAGTTATATCTTCTGAGGTAGATACAACTACACCCTCACATACAATCCAACCCGTTAAGCTCAAAGGTATTGACAATCCTTTGAAAGTGGTTGCGCCAGAGCCAATTATCTTTCCATGCAGACCACAATATCATGTTGTCAGCCTACGAAAAGTTCCATGGAATTATGGAGGGGCTGAAGGATCCACATCTCACATAACTGCTACAGTGTCGAAGGACAATCTACTGTATCTTCCCCAACGGGTGATGAAGGCTACCATCAAGTCAAAGGGGAAGATTCCCATGGAAAAGGTGGAAGAATTTCTCTGTACTATGGGCCATCATGAAGTCAAGGTGGTTTTAAGCTTAAGAGAATCTCCACATCAAATTTCTATACTGGACTTGTTTTTCTCATCTGAAGATCACAAGAAGATATTACTCAGGGTTTTGGAAGAAGCCCAATTACCTAAGTCAATTGATGTTGAGAAATTCTAGCATATGATGGATCACATTTTTAATAACAATGTGATATCTTTTACTGATGACGATATACCTCCCGAATGGACTGGTCATTGCAACCTATTGCACATTACGATTTTGTCCTCCGGATATATGGTGGGAGGAGTCTTGATAGATGGATGTTCGTCTCTGAATATCTGTCCTTATGCTTCTATGGTAAAGATAAACATCAATCTCAATCGGATCCAAAGCAGCCATACGGTTATTAAAGCTTTCGATGGATCCCGACGAAACTCTGTCAGGGAGATTGAACTGCCAGTGGAGATTGGTCCACATACATTCTGCATATCTTTCCACGTGCTCAAAATAGATACATGATACAACCTGATCTTGGGAAGACCATGGATTCATATGGCCGGAGCCGTCCCCTTCACTCTTCATCAGCAACTTAAATACATTATCAACAATAGCCTAATCACTATCGATGCTGAGCCGGAATGTCCTAAACAAGGTGATATACCACTCATTAGCTTCAATTCAGAAGTTGAGCTAGCCAGTTTTCATTCCCTGGAGGTGAGCAACACTCACTACCATCATGTTGGGGAACCACCTCTCATACCCCAGATTTCTGCCGAAGTAATGTCGGCTACTCAAGAAATGATGTCATTGGGTTATCAACCTGGACAAGGGTTTGGAAAAGATAATAAGGGCATTAAGCACCCCATTTAATGTCCCAATCAAATAGGGACAGCCGGACTAGGCTATACTGCCAATTCCAGTCACATGAATCCTCATAAGCACAAACAGATTCCTTCAGCTTCAGCCACATGGTGATTATCTCCGCCTACAGTTCCTGAGCTTGTACGGTCTCCGGTAAAGGTGCCTGCCCATGAAATGACTGTTATTTCCTAAACCGATACCGATAAAGGGGAAAGAAGTCTTGGTTCTAAATCTCGAAGAAGAAGAGAAACGAAGACTTAAACAAGACATCGTCAGAATGATGTCAAACGTACGCATCATTGTCCATGATGAACATACAAATAGATACACCCTAGACGATGATTGTCCAGACGTAATGGTCATCATTTGGGAGAAGGAGGACGATGACAACCCCTCCATCACTGCAATCCATCAGGACTTCACCCTTAACAATTGGAGCAACACTCATTTCATTGGTCGACAAGGGTAAAACGGGCATAAACTTCTTCTACCTTGTAGATAATCATAACTGCTTACTTTTATGTACAATATTAGCAATTGGTTTTGTCCTTACATGCTAACACTTTGTATGATTAAATAGTTTCATATATATTAAGTGAAAGCATATTATGTTTCAGTACTCTAAATTTAGATGTGCATATACTTGCTGATAAGGTGCCTTTTCTCCACAAGGATTGTAACTTTGATGAAAAGTTGGACTCAGACTTGATGGAAATACAAGAGGACATTGAGATATCTCAGGAGATCAAAGAATGGGTCAAAGACAAACCTAAACCCAACCTTGATCAAACCACTTCCTTTAATCTCGGAACCTTAGAAAACCCTAAGCTAATCTAGATTGGTTCAGACCTCACTCCAAACCAAAGGAATGACATGGTTATACTATTAACCTAATTCCAGGATGTGTTTGCATGGTCTCATAAAGACATGGTGGGTTTGTCCACTGACATTGTCATTCATCACCTCCCCATCAAAGAAGGATTCAAGCCAGTTAGGCAGAAGCTTAGGCGATTAAAACCTGAGTGGAGGTTAAAGGTTAACGAAGAAATTGTGAAACAATTTCAAGCAGGCATCATCATGGTGTCCACATACCCTGAGTGGCTATCAAACATAGTGCCCGTGCCTAAACCAGGAGGGAAGGTGTGAATTCGCATGGATTATAAGGATCTGAATAAAGCTTGCCTTAAAGATAGCTTTCCCGTGTCATTTATCCACATTCTCATCAACAATACTGCTCAATACGACATGTACTCCTTTGATGATTGTTTCGTGGGGTACCATCAAATCATGGTTGCTGAAGAAGATCGTGAGAAAACCACCTTTATCACGCCTTGAGGAACCTTTTGCTATAGACGGTTGTCATTCGACCTCATCAATGTCGGAGCTACCTACCAGCGAGCAATGATGGCTCTTTTCTATGATTTAATGCATAAGGAGATAGAGATCTATGTGGATGACATCATTGTCAAGTCCCGGAAGGAGGAAGACCACCTAGACCATCTTAGAAAGCTCTTCAACAGGTTGCGTAAGTACAACTTGAAGTTGAATCCATCCAAGTGTGCTTTTGGCGTTAAATTAGGCAAGTTGCTAGGATTCCTAGTCAGCCATAAGGGGATTGAGCTGGATCTCACTAAAATCCAAGCCATTACGGAAATGCCCATTCATCAGACAGAGAAAGAAATACGGGGATTTTTGGAAAGAACCAATTTCATTAGCAGGTACATTTCTCAACTCACAACAACCTGTGAGCCTATCTTCAAATTGTTAAGGAAGAACTCCTCCATGAAATGGAATGATGAGTGCCAGAAGGCCTTCCTTACAATCAAAGAGCAGCTAGTCAAAGCTCCTATTTTGGTACCACCCCGGGATGATGTTCCCCTATTCATGTACCTCTCCATAAGTGATAATGCCATGGGCTGCATGCTAGGGCAGAAAGACGATAGAGGCCAAGAGCGAGCTATCTACTACCTTAACAAAAGATTCAGTAATAGTGAACACAAGTACATTCTGATTGAGAAGACTTGTTGTGCTTTAGCATGGGCTTCCATGAGGTAACAACATTACCTCCATGGTCACACAACCCATCTTATATCCCGCGTGGATCCTCTCAAGTACGTGTTCAGTAAACCAATGCTGAATTGCCGACTGTCCAGATGGTAGTTGATCCTACAATAACTTTACATTGTTTATGTGACGCAGAAGTCCGTTAAAGGTTAAGGAATTGCGGATCAACTGGCCGCCACACCTTCAGGGAACTTCAAACCCTTGGAAACATACTTCCCCGATGAAGGGATAATGGCAATTCAGCAACACCATCAGTACGATACACACCAAACATGGAAGATGTATTTTGATGGAGCTGTAAACATGGAAGGTTCTGGGGTTGAAGCAATTCTAGTATCCGTTACGGGGGAGCAACATTCCGTCGCCGTCAAATTGTAGTTTGCCAACACCAACAACACATCTGAGTATGAAGGCTGTATCATGGGGCTAAAATTTGCCAAATCAATGGGCATTAGATGGTTAACTGTCTCCAACTATCTTTGGAGATTTCGAGTAGGTAATCAGATAAACCACATGAATCTATCACACTAAAGGTCTACACTTGCCGCCTTACCATCGACAGGTTCTACAGATGGCTTCGGAGTTTGAAGAAATATCCTTCCTCCACATTCCTCGAAATAGGAATGATTTTGCGGATGCACTAGAAACCTTGGCCTCCTTGATCAACATACATGACAAGGAAGACATGTCAACCCTCACATTTACCCAACAAAAGGCTCCAGCCTATGGGAATTATATTGGAGAAGTATCGGATGAGCTACCTCCCATCCAACACCCTTGGTATCAGGACATCAAGAAGTACTTGCAAGATGGATCTACACCTTGACGCGAGCCTGAATAAAAGAAGGCGGATCCATCGACTGACCATGATATTCTACCTGAGCGGAGATGCACTCTACAAAAGAGATGCATGATTAGGTCTCCTCAGATGTCTGGACAAGGACCAAGCTCATAGGCTCATGAATGAGATCCATGGTGGAGTCTGTGGCCCACACATGAGTGGCCCTCTACTTGTAAAGAAAATCCTCAGAATATGGCATTATTGGCTCTCTCTTAAAGCTGACTGTGATGATCACGTCAAGAGATGTTATCAATGCCAAATTTATGGGAATGCTATCCACGACCCTCCACGGGTGCTCCACAATATGAGTTCACCTTGGCCCTTCTCAATGTGGGGAATGGACGTGATCGGGCTCATCGAGTCCAGAGCCAGTAATGGGCATCGATTTATCTTCACCATAATCGACTACTTGACCAAGTGGGTAGAAGCAGCCTCCTTCCCCAGGGTTACCAAAGAAGTCATCATTGCTTTCATCAGAAATAATGTCATTTGTCGATATGGACAACCAGAGGTAATTGTGTCAGACAATGCTAAGAACCTCAACAACAAAATGATGGAGGAGTTGTGAAGTAAATTCCACATCAAACATCTCAACTCTGTCATCTATCGTCCAAAGATGAATGGTGCTATTGAAGCGGCTAACAAAAACATCAAAAAGATCATGCAAAAGATGTCTGCCAACCACAAAGGATGGCCTGACTTATTGCCTCTTACTCTGTTAGCCTACAGAACATCAATGCGCACTTCTACTGGGGCAACCCCCTACGCATTAACCTATGGGATGGAAGTAGTGTTCCCCATAGAAGTGGAAATGATATCCCTCAGAGTGTTGATAGACGCTCAGCTGGATGAAGACCAATGGGTACAAGATATGTATCACCAATTATCTCTAATAGACGAAAGGCGCGCCCCTGCTATCTTCCACGATCAGTTATATCAACAAAGGATCACCATGTCCTACAACAGAAAGGTCCGACTACGGCATTTTAAACAACATGACTTGGTTTTGAAGAAGATCATTGACAACCAAGATCAGTCTAAGGGAAAATTCGCCCTTAACTGGGAAGGCTCGTTTCTTGTCAAGGAGGTATTAACAGGAGGTGCTCTCAGATTAGAGGAAATGGACAGTGATGAATTTCCATAGCTTATCAACTCGGACACCGTGAAACGGTACTATGTCTGAGGTCACCATCAAGCAAACATCTGGTTTTGGATCATCGGATCCCAGTCATTTTAGGTTTTCTAACCCTTCACTACATCTGACTTCTCTTCACACTCATACGCCCCATTAGGGACAAACATATTTCTAACAATTGACTGGTTTGGATCATGAGATCCTTTTCTCTCCATTTGGTTTGAACCCTTACTCAACAATCGATTATCCCACCGAGGATTGAACCTTTCACACTAGTAGTTTTACCCCACTAGGGATAAGACTTTTCACACCATGATTTATCACATACATAGGATTAAACTTTCTCACCCATGATTTGTCACTGAACATGGGATCAAACTTTTCATTGGGTAAATAAATCATCTTGAACATGGGGTGAACTACGATTGACTGATCTCCTTGATGATACGAGAATGCGTAGGCAAACATTTTATATGGCGGTCGTGATAAAACAAAAACAACAAAAACATTTTAACACCCTTCTCATTACAAAAATAAAAACAACAAAAACATTCCTACACCCTTTTCGCCACATACAATGTTGAACCTCCATATCAGGTTCAAACTACGCAGAGCTGATCTCCTCTTCAATAGGAGTATGTAGGCAGGCATTCATGGTTCGGTCTAACCCCCTACCAAAACATAAATACTTGTCAATGTACAGGGATCATCTTTCAATCCATCAAATTTCATTGGCTTCAGACCAAAGGGATGGAACTACCTGACCTCCCCATGTAAATGGGAGAATCGACGACCATCTAAGCTGCGGTTGATTCCTCAAAGAGAAACACCAATCCATAAGAGATGGAACTAACTGGGCTCCTCTTAAATAGGAGTACTGGCGACCATCTATAGTGCGGTCAACCTCAGAGAGGAAAGCCACATTCCTCTCCATATTTACATACAGGAAACCAGTCCCAAGACACCAAAGATGGTAGGGAATACACACAGATCAACTATCCATTCTGAAATATCCTGAGACAACTCAATGTCCATCCATCAAGGATGAATTCAGAATACATCAAGATCACAAGCCCTGAAGAAACAAGCAAATATCAAGCAGGCAACAAGGCATAACTAAAAGGGAAGTGATCAAAAATATATTTCCCTGCTATATATAATGTTATTTGATATATACAATATGAATTGTACATGAAAAAATGGCTAAGCTAGTCTGTGCAGGAAAATACAAGCCCATCTACAAATCAGTGTATATGCGAGCTATCAAGCCCAACATGGCATCCCTCTCAGAAGAACGAGGTAACACTGTGGTCTCCTGTTCAAGGGTATCCACACAAGCTAACAGATCTACGGCCATCTACATGGTGACGCGGTGCTCATCAATACACGTGCTCATCTCTGCAATCATGCCAGTAGTAAGGGACCTCACTGTGGTACTATATGTGACGGCTACATCCCGGGAAGATATGGCGCTATCCCTCTCGACTGTCACTACATTTCTGGCTGATCTGGCCTCATCCCGCTCAATAACAGTGGTATCTCTACGAGATAATGCCTCACCTCTCTCTAACAGAGTTGTGTCTCTCCCATCAAGAGTTGTCAACATCAAGGCTCTAGCCTGATCTCTCTCGAAGGTCATCAAATAGAGACTACTGCTTTCGAAATCTTATCTTTGAATTTAGATCACTGATGGTTATTAATCTTTGGGAGAATCTAAAAGAGCTGCTGGCAACCCAGTAAATGGCTCCTCCTCGGTGTGGGAATCAATGTCCTCCATGGGCTCTCCATCATCAGAATCAATACCCGACACTGTGGATACTGCCGTAGCCGATGAAGTCTCTATCTCCATCCATGCAAAATACTCTGGCGAACAGCCTATATGGCTAACAGAAAAATTAGCTATCTCACGACTGATCCCAATATGCATACATCCAGGATCGGTCCTCTGCTGATAGATGGCGAGAAGCTAAACGCTGACATAATGCCCCCTCAAAAGGATGGAAGTCCTTGGGCGGTCAAGCTTGTGACATCACGGCCGATTGGGTGGTAGGTAGTCGTGCCCCTCAAACTAGCGAGGAGGAGATAATCCATGCCCGGAGCATGAGTAATAAAGCTATAGGGTGGTGAGCCACTGTGCGGCGGGATGCAAAATGGATCTCGATCTCGCTTGAGAATATCGACCAAGACATAGCGTCTACACACTCCGATGGCTGAAAGGAGTAAGACATAGCTATATCATGGGTAAAGTAGTACCCGTGTCGGCAAAAAGTACCAATTGGTCTCAAGTGTGACATAAACCACACGTATAACATGACCGAACTGCCTGTAAATACCCCTGCAGAGTAGGTGCTGTAAAACGTGGTCGACCTCAACATCTCCGCCACAATCATCTGAATAATGGTATGACCCTCCCTAAGAGCTCTCACTGCCATGATAACACCGATGTCCAGCTCATCCATATATCATGGCATGTATACATACACCACTATACACATCACAAATACATCCACTCTAGCCAAATGCCACTGATCCTCTGGTGTGGTAAAATCCCCAGAATGCCGTGTGTAGATGTCCAATGAGCCAAACCTATCTATCAAGAAACGCTGAGATAATACATGACCGGATGTAATCTCATCCTCTACTACTCTACGCCATAACCCGGTGAGGGTCATGAACTTCCGGCGCATATCTCGATCAGCCATATGAGCACAAGGTCTGTCTAAGGGCAAAGCCATCAACCGCTCGTACTCCTCCAATGTAGGAGTCAACTCCTGGGTACTAAACCAGAAAACATGTCTATCCAGTATCCAATGATCCAGTATACCCTCTAGAAAGCCTGCGGGAACTTGAAACATCAAGAGGGTCATAGAATGTTGTAATAGCTGATCTACAGTCACCCTATCTGTAGGTGACATACTATCATACTACGACCTCAAACGGGAAACTATCAACACTGGTAAGGAGTGATCTATGCGGCTGATTGTCGAAGAAGACATATGTGTAGGCCGTATCATAAGACCATCCAGGGGTCAATGCTGAATATCTCTGGACATACATACATATGCATAACATGATAAATGCATTACAGATAATAGATGGCAATATGATGTAGGGAATGGAAAATAGTATATACATTCCTAAGTACATCATCATCTACATACATCATCTCTGTACAACTAAAAATATGGGGAAATGGGGCACACACACCCAACTATTAATAGAGGCCTATCAAAAGATATAGCGAGAATGGGACATAACCACCCAATATCTAACAGAGGCCTATCAAAAGAGATAACGAGAATACACATCAGAAGAAGACAATGATGTCAATATCTACATCATCAATCATGTCCACCAGATGTAAATCCTCTTGAGTCACTAGATCTCTATCAATAGGGATGTCGAGGACCAATCTGAGGAGGATCTGCCGGCAAAGCCATATGGGTCACACGAGGGGCGGCGCTTTGAGATGGAAGGATCAAAAGTATCTCCTCTGAAGGATCTCTACCCAAGTCTTGGGATGAAGAAATATGCCCGGTCAATTGCCCGGTCAAACGATCGATCATGTCAAATGAGTTGGATCTTGGACATAGGTCGATCCGTCATCATCATCATCGAGGAACCATATCCCCATAAAAACCATATCCAGGGGCGAGTATGTGAACCACCCGACGAAGTATATATATAGTCCACCCTCCATACCCATCCAATGATGGGATGTTATCGATGGGGTGACCGCAACACATGTCGATAACGCTTTGGCGGGAGGCAAGATCGATACACGAATCTCTCATGTGGTGCTCCTAATAACACGCTCTCCTAAATAGAGCTCCCATCCTCCATCTGTGAAGAGAGGAATCCTACGGGTGGATATCACGTGCTCGACACCAGTCGGGAATCCATCCTCAAATCCAATGGTCAAATGTTCCCCAGAATAGGGAACCCAAGTGATGACATCAGTTGTCAACAACTCCAACTGTAGTCGACAATGGGTAAAACCCTCCGCTATAGGAACCTCCGCCAAAATGGAGTGATGCCATCGTCATCCTCGTGGATAGGTATCTAAACTTAATACACTCACAAGACGCAAACATGGAAGCCTCTCATAGGCCCAAAACTACCAACACAAAGGCAAAACTTCTGCTATCAGTGAACACTCTTAAACCTGTACATAGGAAATCAAAAGAGAACTACTCACCAGAAAAAATGGGTAAAATCCTAGCCAAGCCTCGGTCAAGCCCTGCGAACGCATGCGCATTCCCCTGAAGAAGTAGGCGAAGGTGTAAGAACGCCAGTCATACTCTCAATACGGTCCACCTCCCGCGTGGTGCTAATCAAAGCGAATGACACCGTAGAAGAGTTATCTGCTATGAAACAACCCCTGATGATAACCAGGAATAATCACCGAAGAATGCAATCCCTGACTCTCACATCAGCAGGCATGGGCTCACTCAACAGCCCATTCATAGCGCCTACGCATAAAGGACCCGTACGGACGGTCCTGCCCTTAAGTGCCTCAGCCAAAACTCCTAGCAAGGATCTAACGGCAGTCGGGGTAATATTCGCAGTACATGGCACTGGCGCCCCTCCAAACTCCATACCGGTGATAAATCGCCAATCCATCGGCGTCATCATCACCTCACAATCCAACAAATGGAGAGACTGAGTTTGGTGAAATCAGCGCTCAGACAATGCCCTAAGGTAACCCCAGGGACAACGACGGGGAATGATAGAAAAGAACGCCCCAAAGCCCCAATCATGCATTATACCTCGATAATTTGGATGCAGAGCCAGATACATGGAATGTATATTGAACCAGTTCCCTCGAGGCTGTGTAAAGTCGGGAACCTACATCACATGCAAATCAATGTCAAAATCCTTACTCCTCCTCAATAGGAAAAAGGAAGATCAAATCCAGCTTTTACATCATTTGTATGTAAGTAAACTGAGGGGTGGTGACTCAAATCACCAAGAAGATCTAGAATAGCCACTTGAATGCCTGGGAAATCCTTACGAAGAATATGAGCAGCAGGAGCTGGAGCCGCTACCGGTACATTCTCCTCCTCGTCTTCGACATCCTAGCACATCAACCCGGACATGACGTATCACCGCCTCCGACAGACGATGAGGCTGTCTAACAGAACGGGATTGAGGCACTTCGGAAGCCCTCCTCTGCACACCTGAAGTGGTCCTGCATGAACTAATCGACTGATCCGGATCCATAATATATGGACAACAAGTCTCCAAATCACCTCAGAAAGGGTGTGGTATTTTCTAACTTGGAGCTTTTCAAAATTCATTTTATAACTACATGCATGCATGCATTATTTTGACATATGTTTATAGTAGAGTTAAAAATGCATGACTACCCAATGCCTACATTTTGGAAAAATTTTGCCATAGTTTCCTCTATAAATAGGACTATCCACAGGCACATAGGCATGACTAGGTGGCCATTCAGTAGCACACCTGCCCATAGTCATATACATACTATATGCATTAAAAAGTCAAAGTCATCAATCTATAAGGGTAGCCTAATTACCAGGATTACTTTGCATTACCACATTTCATCATTTGTCCTCAAATAAGATAAGAAATAGCAGAAAAAGGTGTCAATTTGACTGTTTCAAAAGTCAATTTTTTTCACATCATTATGTTCAACATAGTTTTATATTAACATTTACTATGTTAAACATTTTTTTATCAAAACATATGAGCATGCATATTCACTACAATGTGTTTAGACGCGTTTCATATAAAAAGTCATTTTCCAACGGATGAAAACTGAAAAAAAGGCATGAATACGTTACCAGGACAGTGTAGAACACTTGTACGGTGATAGAATTTGCAGAAAGACGCCCAAACTCAACAGATCTAAAGAAGAGCTCTTAGATTTCCTTCGCGGAACAACTTAAAAATGACTTGTGAAAGCAACCAGCCCATTTAAGGACATCCACGGCTGGCCGTAGGTCCACCTGTGGCTAAAGCAGGTGTACCTGTGGCTCCCCTGAGTGGGGCCCACCCCTCCGGCTCAGTCCATTTTGAGTTGCAAAGGAGTTCTTACAAGCTGAAAAGGTCAAATTAAGGATAAAAATGTTACGTGATTGAGCAGAATAACCTGAAATCCTGGTTTTCAAGGCCAAACTGTGGCTTTCATATCATTCATTGGTATTCGCCCAAATACAGGGTATACTATACCGATGATCTCAACAATTGCAAATCACATTCGACAATACCTCATAAAGGTCCAATGCCGTCAGTTTGGGGTCATAATTCTAAAGAACACATCCTCGGCGGGGGCATTACGCATTCTCAAGAACACATCCCGGCAGGGGCATCACGCTCTCAAGTTCACATCCCCGGCGGGGGTATCACAAATTTTCATCCATTGATGCACATGTCAATGAAGGCCAAGCAACCTTAACATCACTTCAGCCGTTGCAAGTAAATCTAACAAAGCGTCGGAAGCCATCCGATGATTTCAGCCGTTGATGCACACGTCAGCGAAGATCAAGTAGATTCCCCAGCGGAGGTATCATGCATGTTCATCTGTCCAAATACAGATTCCCCGGCGGGGGTATCCCGCATTTTCATCTACCAAAGTACAAATCCCTGACGGGGTTATCACACATTTCATCCGTTGATGCACATGTCAATGAAGGTCAAGCAACCTTGACGTTACTTCAGCCGATGGTAGTTAAACCCATCGAAGCGTCAGAAGCCATCCAACGATTTCATCAGTTGATGCACACGTCAACAAAGGTCAAACAGCCTTGGCATTTATCCCCAGCAGGGATTTCATCCGTTGATATACATTTCAGCGAGGGTCAAGCAATCCAGACAACACGGACTGTTGGAAGTAACTCCAATAGAGCATCCTCATTAGGGAGGACCGATGATGGAATATGTTATACACATCCTCAAAAGACCAAATGCATCCCCACAAAGTCTCTTGTACATGGGAGATACGTCTGTTCCTGGTAGAAGTCAAGGGGAGCCGGCAATCATCCCACCATGTTGGAGAACAATCCAACAAACCACATACATTTGCATCATGCTGCTGTACATTGCATCATGATTATCTTGTTACATTTCAAGTGTCTAGTATTATTTATCATATCCATGCCATTTCATTGCATGAATATGATAAAGAGGGGCATCTGTAGACACTCAAAATTTTCTGCATACCTGTTACTAACATTGCAGGAGGGCAGAATCGTCTTTCAGAGATAACCCTGGAAGATAGTTCAGCTCAATCCTGGAGACAACCCTAGGATATTCAGTATTACCATCTCAGAGATAACCCCGAGATATCCAGCTCAGTCCCGGAAATACCACCACAAGTTTCAACCACAGTCCCGGAAATAACACCGGGAGTTTCAGTTTCAACCTCGGAGATAACCTCGAGGAATGCAGTTCAAATATCAGAAATCACACCGGAGAAGACCGTCTCATCTCGGAGATAACCCCGAGATACTCAGTCTCAGCCCCAGAAACAACACCGGGAAAGATAGTGTCAACCTCAGAGATAACCCCGAGGCATACAGTTGCAGTTCCGGAGATAACCCCGAAAATGCTTGTTTCAAACCCATGCAAACAGCTTCAAACACCCGGCAATAGCCCCGAGGCACTCATTCCCCAAGCCCGAAGATAACCCTAGGAAGTAAGGCACACCTCAGAAATAACCCTGAGGACGGTCAACACCTGTAGTAGTCCAATCTCAGAGATAACCTGAGCAATGACCGCTAAATCAGCTTAAACCAGAGATAACCCCGGTAAAGGGAAGAATCATCATTTTGCCATCTCAAACCCACATCGCGCCGTCTCAAAAACAACATACATACAATCTACACATCAATGTCCTACAAGAACCAAAGAGTGCCAATCCCGAGTGACTACTGCACAAGACAACACACCATATAGAATTTGAAGCTTGAAGACCAAGGGCATGGTCCCATCTTCCTGACTTCGTACAACCTCTAATCCCATGTCATTGTGTACCTCTCGACAATAACATGCCGAAAAAGGTCTTATACACCTCAATCAGATGCCCAGATTGAAGTTCTGAAAGTTCAAGTGGACAACACATTGTATGCGTGTACGTACTTCGAGACGGCAGGACCCACAGAACCCGGGGAACCCCAGGCAGCCGTAGGTGCATCTGCAGCTGCTGCAGGTACACCTGCGGCTCCCCTGTCTATAAATAGAGGGCTTAGGGCATCCATTTTTGACAGAGAAAAGGAGAGGAAACCCTGTCCAATTTGCTCTGTACACACTATAAACTGAGTGCTTTGTCATTTTAAACACTTGTGAGCTTATATATTGCTATATTTTTACCGACGGGAGCTGAGTGTTCATACATTTCAAGTCATTGAATTCTTCTTTGGCAGTCCACTGTAAGCCTTCTTACACACTTTAAAGCCTTTCTCTTCATCTTTGCACACATCGTTCTTCACGTTGAGAGTCGTGTTGCATGTGTATGCCGGACTTGATTCATGACTTTTATTTCTTTTTTTTATATATATATATATATATATATATATATATATATATATATATATATATATATATATATGGACTAACATTATCGAGTTATGCCTCGATTGAGCCTGTATTTTACATCCGGAACGTTTATTTGCTTTTATATATATATATATACTTATATATAAACTGTGGTTGAACTTTGTTCGATGAGCCTAGATTTTACATACGAGCGTTTATTGCTTTTATATATATATAAATATATATATATATATATATATATATATATATGTTGTTGCCATCAAACTTTGTTTGATTGAGCCTTGATTTTACATCCCAGCGTTTTACTTTTCGCTTTTATATATATATATATATATATATAATATATATATATATATATACACATTTTATCGGGCTAGAGTTTACTTATTGGCCTTTTTACACTTTCTTTACATTTCGTCACTTTGGAGTTTACTTCGTGGTGATTGATAAATCTTTATGGCTTTATTTATATTTCGAATCCCCCGTGGAGGTGCTTTGCGGTGGTTGATCATGTGTCTATATATATATATTTACCGCTTTTATATATTTACATTTCGATCCCCATGGAGGTGCTTCGTGGTGGTTGATCCTATCTGTATATATATATTTACTGGTGTTTATATATATAACTATTTCTGACTTTCATATAAATTGCTACATCATGTGAGCTAGGAATCATGTGATCATGATTGATGGATCATTGAATCTAGATTGGTTCCGTGATGGACATTTTCAAGACATTTCTGGCGGCTTGTAAATTATTCGGCATTGCTATGTATATTATTTTCTTGAGGATGCTTCGCATCTCGAAAATAAAAACAATCCAGCCGAACACATAATAAAATGGAAGTATCAAAGGCCTTAATTACTTTTGAGCATAAGGGTTTGAAAAACCTCTTTTTAAAAAACATCATTGCTATATCTTGTTTAAAACTGAATTTTTACACAAATTCAAACCCTTTGTATATATGTGCAAACGAGGCATAACACTACTTCCAAATAATTGCACATTGACCCACACACACACACACACACATTCATATAACATTTTAATTAAAAAGTTGCGGTCACCGTGGTAACACAGATGTTGGGGGGTGCCTAACACCTTCCCTTTGCATAATCAAGTCCCCGGACCCTAACGAATCTCGGTTTCACAGACCCGTTAAGCAGTGTCACATCACTGGGTCAATGTGCAAATCTTTTCTCGGTTGTGTTGGTACAACCATTTAAAAAACCAACTAGTGACTCTTACAGTCCAATTGTCGACATATAAATGTCTAACCTTTTCACAACTTGTTTTTTCAAACAAATCTCACCTAACATGAGAACACCAAAAGACAAGAACAGAAAAAGGACAAATAAAAATCCCGACGTCGACAACAAATTTAAATAAAATAATTAAATTAATTAAAATAAATAGAAAAAATAGAAAATAATTATTAATAATTCATAATTAAGTTTTAAAAATTAATTTAAGTTATAAAAATTAACTTTTAATATTTTGACATAAATTTCATTAATATTTTAATTTATTTAAATATTAATGATAATAAATTTATTTAATAATTGTATTAAATAAATTGTTTAAAAATGATTTTATGTTTTAAAAATGATATAAAGGTTATATTTTTGACATAAATGTCATTAATATTTTGAATTATTTAAATATTAAGACAATGAAATTATTTAGTAATTAAATAATTTAAAATTAATATTAATGTTTTAAAAATTATTATAAATGATAATAATTATTTAAAAATTATTATGAGTTTCTAAAAAATATTATTAATGATAATTAAATTATCTAAAATAATATTGAAGCTTTTAAATAGAGTTTTATTGAAAATAAACTCGATAATTATCTGATAACTCAAACAAGATGTCGAATTAATACCAAAATCAAACTAGACTGAAATAGTTTGTCTTGATAATTGTTTTTATATGTTCTAATGATTGTTATGAATACGTGATAATGTATTTAAGTTGTATGATGACTATAAATAGCAGTATTATGTGACATGATGTGTTATTCTAATTGAAAGAATAATCTTATTAATGATAGGTCTTATCATAAAAGATTAAACTAAATTACGTAGTAGTAAGTAGCAATCAAGGAAAGTATCTAAACCTTACGCACTAGTTTTATTTTGTACAAATAGGTATATATTTATGCAAGTTCCTAACTTAACTTGAGTTATTAATTTCAAAGCATGTTCGTGAATAATTATTGTTGATTATTCACATCCATAATGATCATTGTTATTCATTTATGCGAGTATCTGAACCCTTAAATTTATCTCATGCAATGAATCTTTGTGTAATCAAACATCCTATATATAACTTTAATTCTATACAAGCCAGTTCTTGAACAAGTATTCAGTTTATTCATTGAATACAAGTATCTCATTATTGTCTTTATATGATTCATATATGTTCAAACATTATTCTGTTCTTTGTGTACTAAGTTTGATTATGCAAGTGTTCTCTCTTGTATAAATTGTTGTATTTGAACAAGTATCTGTAACTCAAAATTTTTTGATATAACAAGTTTTGATACATACTATTGAATCTTGGTATGTATACATGGTTTAAAAGCTGTCTAAGCTACTTGACCCAGCTAGACATAGTTTTAATTAATTCTTTGAATATTATTGGTTATGATAGAGTCGTCCAACTAAATTGCTTTGGTTCGGACTCCAGGCTGAGTATGAACATCCCTAAATTGGGAAATTTTTATGCGCCAAAGGAGGTTATGATGAATGCAAATTTCGTTCCAGTATGTAGTGTTGATTAATACAGGGCATAACAGGTTGATCACCCTCCGTGCTCATAAGTAAGTCAGTTTGCAAATGAATTTCTATAAAAACCTTTTCAAACTTGAAAATAAAAGTTAATGGTCTAGTGGCTGCTCAATATCTATGGTCAATATGTAGTTTCAAAAATGTAAATGGTCTGATATGCTATTCAGAATTATTTCAGTTTACTTCACAACTATTGATTCGTTGTAGAAGTATACCTCAATGAAAATATTTATTTCTTTCAACTGATATTTATTAAATTTTATTACTTACTGAGCAATTGAGTGCTCATTTTTGCTTTAAATTAAATGTTTTCAGCTAAGCGAGATCGACTAGAAGGTTCTAGCAAAGATAAGGGAAAGGAGAATCTGAAGGAATAGTTATAAGGTGTTATTTGTAATAATTAGTCTTTTGTATGGTGATAATATAATATTTATCATGTAATAATGAACTTAAAGGTTGTGGTACTTGGGGAATAGACAACTTTGATGTAATATTTTAATTAATTAATATATTAAGTAGTTTGAATGAATGGTATCGTGGAGTACCAAGTACGGGTTTCAAGTACCCAGATTTGGAGGCGTCACAACTGAAAGTAGTATGCGCACAAGCCAATCATGTTTGATGATAAAGCATATACTTTGTAAAAATCTTATTCATTTATTAATAAAAAAGTATTAATTTATTAAAGGCTTTTAATTATCTATATGATGCTGCTTTATAATATGTGATAAACCCATAGTTTTAAGCAATGCTTTTAGAATAATGATGATGATCATTCTAATGAGATCTAAATTCTTAGAAAGCTTAAAACTAAAATAGTTCCCAATCGTTGGATTACTAAATTGGGGATTAGTGAATCCGGATAGATTGGTACATACGTTTCTTGCTCATTGGATGAGGATGATTGATCTCATGATCATTTGTGTGGAGACACTAAAGCTAGTATGTAGGTGCTTAATAGAGAATAAGTACACTGAACGTGGCTCGTTAAGGAATACCTAATAAAGTTTTACTTGTCTGTCAATAGGAATTCCTATAGTGATAGTAGTACAAGTGATCATTAGACTTGAGGTTATCATAGTATCTTGTGTATGATGAGTTATACTTTGACTTATTCCTTAAGACCCTTAGGGTATATCAAATGGTATGTTTTGGTATAATAACTTGTACATGGAGATAATGTATGATCAATAAATAATCTACCGCTTCTAGTAAAAGAAGAGAAATATCCTATGTGATTCGATAAATGACAACCCAGTAGTCATTGGCCAATGCAGAATGAAATTAGAAAGGAGTTTATAATTTGCATTATTTGGAGTTGTGCATTTAAGAGTCGAAATATATATAATTAAATAAAATAAGACTTGATCGTAATTCCATGTCTTATATTTAATAGGGACATTGTATGGTGGAAGGATTGAATTGTACGGTAACTATTTACTTAAAGGTTCTTTTATGATTAATGTTGAAATCTATATTATCTGGAAAGTCGTTGATCGCTAGGGAGGCTTATCCTATTGTAGAATAAATATTATTTATTTAAATAAATTAATAGTTTAATTTATTTTTAAAATAAGATTAGAATCGATTCTAATTGATTTATTCACAAATAGGTTTAACATGGAGAACCTAAAGGGTCACACCATAAAAAGAAGAATAATTATTAAGAAGTTAATGACATAATCGCAATAATAAATTAAGTATATTTAATTTAATCTATGGTGATAGAATAAATTAAATAGCTTAATATTTATTATTTAATATTTTGGAAATATTAAATATAAATTAATAAGAGGAGTCTTATTATTATTATTACTATTATTATTATTTAATTAATAAAGGAGTTTGAAAATTAATTAATAAAAGTACTCTCATATATCCTAATAAGATTAGGAGGCTAATTAATTAAAAGAATTTAATTAATTAAAATAAAACACAATTCCTTAATTATTAAGGAGGGTTGCCCACATCTATAAATAAGAGGAGTCTTATTATGGGTGTTGTGGGTTGTTGACTTTTTCACAACAGACGTGATTCCAATTGTTGGAGAGTACGCTCTTTTTCTAAAAGATAAAAAAATTAGGGTTTTGCCAAACACCCATCTTCTTGAATCTTTCTTCTTCCTTGGTGGATCACCTCTAGAGGCCAAACACTTGGGTGGCTAACGTTGATCAAAGGAAGGAACCAAACCTGGTAGATTTAAGTTGAACGCGAAAGGATTTGGAGGTGAACTTGTACCTGAGGAAGCTCAAATCTAAAAATATAGTTTTTGTTCATGATTAAAATAAATTTTTCTTTAGGTCAAGGTTCTACTTGGGTATTGGATACCGAACGGTCCGGTGTAAAACACGCGGATAGGCTTTGGTTATCATAAATATAGATTTATGAAGGGACCAAAGCAGAACTAGAAAGCTAAACAAAGATAAGTAATCCTATGTGTGGAAAATGAAGCAAAGGTTGCTACATTAGCTATATGAACTTATTGTTTAGCATTGCCTGAAAGCAAGTCTATTAAGTTAATAAGTTGTTATTATATTACAGGTTCTCGTTAGAAACATTATTTTCATTTTGTTGTTGGACAATGAAATTTAGTATTATATTTAAGAACAATTGTTGTTCTATTTATAATAATAATATTTTTATTCCTACCAATCATAATAACCAACAAACCGAGAAAGCCAGATCTCCACCATAGGTTGGCTCTGCCGGTTGTCCATGACCTTCTACTTCTCTGATCGAGTTCTTCAACTATTCTAGTGTTTGGTATTATAAATAATTTGGTCAAAGTGATGCTCTTGCTCATCATATCCATAAGGCGAATGCTCTCGTCTTTTTCATGGTTCACGTTAATTGGGTTGACTCGTTATCGCTCCTTCAAACGTCAAAACGTGGCAATGGATAATTATTTTGATGGCGGCGTGATTCAACCCCAGATAATCGATACAACATCCACTGAATACAAACACAGGTTATAGAAATAAAGATGTCTAGCAATTCCTATGGGTCTTTAACTCACGAAGTTCAGCTCAGAGCATTCATGTGGGGCTTCAAACCTCTACAAAAACATTACGCGTCATTTTCTCTGAATTATCAGAAATTTATATTAACAATTGGAATATCGCTTAAGCGCCATTTATTTTATTTAAATACGTGATATTTCTAAGAAAGTGACATCCGGAGAAATAAACGAATAGCTTTATGGGTCGTAGCCGTGATTGATTTTAATGGTTTAATCGTTTGAATTCACGGTCGTAGGTTGATTTATGAAAATAACAACATACGAAAACAATCAATTTTTGCATGATAAGTAGTTATGATCAATCCACAGAATCACGTCAAATGCAAGTATTTTTAATGAAATAAGATCGTGAGATAATGTGGAGGGTCTGGAATTTGAACAAATAAACTCCACCTCCTTCCATGTGGCGAATACTTCTCCTGGAAAGTATTTAATGCGATGAGCCGCAAGTAGGAGAAATAAAAGAATGGAACTTCTCCCAGATATCTTGATGCAATTTATAAGCTTACCCACGATGGATTTGAGTCGTTTCTGGCTCTGGGATACTCTCCCACCGATGTCTGTTGAATTTGTCTTGATGGACAATAATCGAGAGCTAAGTTGACATCTCTTCCATGTACATCTTTGAGCTGAAGATAACTTGATTTGAATGATGTGTCCTCTCTCGCATTTTGAATATATGATAGGTAGTCTTTCTCCTTCCTTAACAATGAGTGCTTGATGCGGCGTCTTCCATCATTGTGATTCTTATTGTTTGTAATGACACACCGGGCGGTTCTTGATTCCCTCTCCGCTTGTTGTCACGCTTCGATGACTATTCTCGAGCATGACTCATTATCTCTCCGCTTCCACATCATCCGAATGAAACACGCGATTTGCGAGAAATAAGATGTGACGTCTGCGACTTCAAACTCTTAAAAACATTATCTCTCTTCATTATCCACTACAGTGGGGCGCAAACCGTGCGACAAGTGGTTTGTTCAACTTGATAAACTCCACCTCCTTATGTGCGAATACTTTAGTGGAAAGTATTTGTCTTCTGGAACTTCTCCCAAGATATCTTGATCTGAAATTTGGTTGAGTCGTTTTATCGATTCCACCGGTAATTAGCTCGAATAAAAGCGTGAAGGGAACCTTTGCTCTAGCATCCCGAGACATCAAATATCTTGTGCTTTATCCATGCTTCCGCCTTGAGTGGTTTGGCTCTCCTTAAACTCGGTTGGTCCTAGCTCCTTAAATTGTTTCCAAGAGAGTTTTCCGTGTTTCCTACGTTTTGGGCGAGAGTCGCTCTACTTTCTTTGCGTAAATTCGTAAAGCCTCCCGAACATTTGATCATTCGTCATTTAGTGGAATTATTTGTTGTTTGCATGAGATTATCGCCTTCTGATTCACATTATCACGATTATTGATATGTGGTGAATCAACAATCGCTTTGCACTCCATTTCTTATTCTCAACATTCTCAGATGTCATTTTGAATCTGCCACAAAACAAAAGGTTAATTGACATGTAACAAATTATCCCTATCTTATGAAGGGACCAAAGCGAGACTAACAGAAAGCTAAACAAAGATAAGTAATCCGAATATGTGGAAAATGTGAAGGACCAAATGTAACTAGAAAGCTAAACAAAGATAAGTAATCCTATGTGTGGAAAATGAAGCAAAGGTTGCTACATTAGCTATATGAACTTATTGTTTAGCATTGCCCACGGGCAAGTCTATTAAGTTAATAAGTTGTTATTATATTACAGTTCTCGTTAGAAACATTATTTTCATTTTGTTGTTGGACAATGAAATTTAGTATTATATTTAAGAACAATTGTTGTTCTATTTATAATAATAATATTTTTATAGAACCGGAATATTACTCAATGGATTTTGTGTACTTGACTTACATGAAAAATTATTTTGCAAATTGAACAAACTAGTATAAGAAAAGGAGATGATCATTCAAAGAGTTGAATGTGTGTATTTGCTGAAATACAAGTGTGAATTATTTGAAAGGTTAAAAGAATTAAGAAGTGAAACAAATTGGCAAAGTATTAAGATTCTTTGATTAGATCAAGGAATAAATACTTGTGCAATAAGTTTCTAGATCATCTAAAATGGTTTTCTCATAATGGACGCCTCCTGATACACAATAATTGATTGATGTATCTGAAAGGAAAAATCATACCTTGTTGGACATGGTACTGTCCATAATGATTTTACCGACATTCCAGTATCCTTCTAAGGTCATGCCCTAGAAATGGCTGCATATCTACGAAAAAGGTAACCTCAAAATTCGACCCCAAGACTCTATAAGAGTTATGGACAAGGAGGATTCATAACCTTAAGTATGTTAAGATAAGGGGTTGTCCAACTTATGTGAAAAGGTTTCAAAGGATAAGCTTGGGACAAGATTTGACAAGTATAGATTTATGGGACATCCTAAAGTAAGTTTAGGGTATATGTTCTATAATCCTACTTAGCAAAAGGTGTTAATTGCGAAACAAGCTACCTTCTAAGATAAAGGTGTTTATCATTAAAAGGGCTAGTGGGAGCATAATAGATCTTGAAGAGTTTAAGAACCACAAAACACTATAAGTTAAATAAAAGGAACCTATAGATAGACCTATGTACCATAACCGAATAGTAAATCTAGAATAGTACCAAAGATACCTAGGAGGTATGGATTCATCATAGATGATGATGAAGAGGTACACATCATAGAAGATGATGAACTAGTTACATACGATAAGGTAAGAGTTGAAGACACTCAGAGAAATGGATTGAAGTAAGCTTCTAAAAAATGGAACATTCGTTTTGATGAAACAATCAAAAGAGTTTGATTTTATCAAAAACAAGAATGAACCTAGTGTGTAGAAAAGGGTCAGTGGGAGCGTCGTGACATTCCTAGTATTATATGTTGATATACTACAGATAAGGAATGACATACCAATGCTACAATCAGTAAAGATAAAGTTTTCTAAACATTCTTCCATGAATAATTTGGGAAGAGTATCTTAATTGGGGATACAAATCTATATAGATAAATTTAAGAGGATGCTCGGTTTAACTCAAGGAACGTATATTTATTTGATGCTAAAGTTATTTAGCATGGCAAACTCCAAGAGATGTCTCATGTTAATGAGCCCTGGAGTGTATCTCTCTTAATAGTCCACATAGACTCATAAAAGAGAGACCGCATGAGTAACTATCATGTATGCAATGAAATGTGCGAGACCTGATGTTGATCAGTCATATTTTGGAGAAGTTCACTATGAGTCAGTGAAAAACATCTTAAAGTACTTAACCAGCACTAAGGATGTGATCATATTCATGGTGGGTCTAAATTAAAACTAGAGGGCCGCAGACTCAAGTTTTTAGATGCAGAAGAGGCGATACAAAAATCCACTTTAAGGTAAAGTGTTACCTTGAACGGTGATGCAGTGAATTGGAAAGGTTTCAAACAGCAAAGAGTTGCTGGTTTAGTGATAAAGACAAAGTATATAGTTGTAAATGAAGCTGTAAGTTGATTGTTTAGATGAAAAGTTCATTACAGTACTAGGAATAGTTCCTAAGTCTCATCTTGGATCTAAACATGTGTTGTGGCACTTTTATTTGATTATAGGAATCATTGAAAGATGTGAAATCAGTATAGAGATAGTGAACTCTCAAGAACAACATTATATATCCATTAACAAAAGCTTATCCAACAGCAGTATAATCGTCACTTAGAGAAGAAGAGTATGAGATACCATGGTGATTATCTTTAGTGCAAGTGGGAGATTGAAAGTAGTATGCACACAAGCCAATCATGTTTGATGATAAAGCATATACTTTGTAACAATCTTATTCATTTATTAATAAAAAGTATTAATTTATTAAAGGCTTTTAATTATCTACATGATCTTGCTTTTATAATATGTGATAAACCCGTAGTTTTAAGCAATGCTTTTAGAATAATGATGATGATCATTCTAATGAGATCTAAATTCTTAGAAAGCTTAAAACTAAAATAGTTCCCAATCGTTGGATTACTAAATTGGGGATTAGTGAATCCGAATAGATTGGTACATCGTTACTTGCTCATTGGGACGAGGATGATTGATCTCATGATCATTTGTGTGGAACACTAAAGTAAGTATGTAGGTGCTTATTAGAGAATAAGTACATTGAGCATTGGCTCGCTAAGGAATACCTAATGGAGTTTTACTTGCTGTCGATAGGAATTCTGTAGTGATAGTAGTCAAGTGATCCTTGGACTTGAGGTCATCATAGTATCTTGTGTATGATGAGTTATACTTTGACTTATTCCTTAAGAACCTTAGGGTATATCAAAGGGTATGCTTGGGTATAATAAGTTATATATGGAGATAATAAATGATCAATAAAGAATCTACCGCTTCTAGTAATAGAAGAGAAATGTCCTATGTGATTCGATAAATGACAAACCAGTAGTCATTGGCAAATGTAGAATGAAATTAGAAAGGAGTTTATAATTTGCATTATTTGGAGTTGTGCATTTAAGAGTTGAAATACATATAATTAAATAAAATAAGACTTGACCATAATTCCATGTCTTATATTTAATTGGGACATTGTATGGTGGAAGGATTGAATTATACGGTAACTATTTACTCAAAGGTTCTTTTATGATTAATGTTAAAATCTATATTATCTGGAAAGTCGTTGATCGCTAGGGAGGTTTATCCCTATTGTAGAATAAATATTATTTATTTAAATAAATTAATAGTTTACTTTATTTATTTAAATAAGATTAGAATTATTCTAATTGATTTATTCACAACCGGTTTAACATGGAGAAACTAAAGGGTCACATACCATAAAAGGAAGAATAATTATTTAAGAAGTTAATGACATAATAGTAATAATAAATTAAGTATATTTAATTTAATCTATGGTGATAGAATAAATTAAATAGCTTAATATTTATTATTTAATATTTTGAAATATTAAATATAAATTAATAAGAGGAGTCTTATTATTATTATTACTATTATTATTATTTAATTCTAAAGGAGTTTGGAAATTAATTAATAAAAGTACTCTCATATATTCTAATAAGATTAGGAGGCTAATTAATTAAAAGAATTTAATTAATTAAAATAAAACACAATTCCTTAATTGTTAAGGAGGGTTGCCCACATCTATAAATAAGAGAAGTCTTATTATGGGTGTTGTGGGTTATTGACTTTTTTACAACAGACGTGATTCCAATTGTTGGAGAGTACGCTCTTTTTCTAAGAGATAGAAAAATTAGGGTTTTGCCAAACACCCATCTTCTTGAATCTTTCTTCTTCCTTGGTGGATCACCTCTAGAGGCCAAACACTTGAGTGGTTAACGTTGATCAAAGGAAGGAACCAAACCCGGTGGATTCAAGTTGAACGCGAAAGGATTTGGAGGTGAACTTGTACCTGAGGAAGCTCGAATCTTCAAGGGTATGATTCTTGTTCTTCTTCTTTTCGTTTAATTAATAATTATGCATAAAGGATAATCCATGTATATGGTTTATAAAATTTTAAAACTCTGTTTTTCCATGTTTCTGCTTATTTTGTGCAATTTGATTGCGTTCATGAATATTACAAACCTAACAACAACTTTCAAAATAAAGTCTATCTGTGATGTGCTTGACAGGTCCCAATCTATCCTAAATTGAGCACATGGCTTGGGCCGAGGGGTTGGCTGATGATTTCTCCTGTTCTAAAACCGTGTTTTCCTTACTTGTCATCATGACTCCTACTAAAATTGTGGGTGATTGAGAAAATCGATTAGCACTAAAGGTCATCCTTCTAGAGCTAATGTTAAAGCCAAGATCTGTTCACGCGTCTAATCACCAAACAACGCATTAAATGCTTCATAGAAATGAAATCACACGTAAGAACTTGATGGATTGAGCCGTCATGGGATAACTCCAGTGTGTGAATAAGTACAGGCTGGAAACATGTTAACAATGGAGGCTTATAACTTTAGTGCTCAAAGAATTATGAATAATGATCGTGACTGTGAAGTAAGGTATAACCTTATATTTATAGTTGATCACACCACCTTTATCGCTATGTCCCCGAATTGAAATTGAATTCTTATCACAATAAAAGTCAATCTCCCTAAAGAAAAGAAGTCAAATCTAACTCCGACTCTTTCCTTAGAAATTTTAAAATTAAATACAATTAGTAATCATAAATTCCTTAAAATCCAAACTGTCAATTGAAATATAATATTACGTGGGAGGAATCTTCTACATGGCATGGAGCCACCAAACCACCTGGGCTCACTCAATTATGCCCCAACATATATAAATAAGAATCACTATATGGTTCGAGTTCGTGTAATACCACGGTTTTGGGTGTTAATTGTCATCCCCAAGTATGTTTAGCCTCTAAAAGCCCCAAGCCCTAACATGTACTTATAGCATTCAATATTTGCATGGAAATAAAATGAAAATATTTTTAATGGTTTAAGCTCGTAGAAGTCTAGTATTGTTTTAGAATACCTGAGCCATTTTAGATCAGGTATTTATGCAGCAAGCTGATCAGGGGATGTAACCCAGCTGAACATTTATAATACAAAATTCTAAAACTAGAGCAACTCTATGACGCCCCCAAATTCTCTACATTCCCTTTAGCAGATTTGGTGCTCACGTAAATATTCTATAAGACAATAACTTCTATAAATCCAAAATTCACAGTATTCCATGACAAATAGTAGTTCTCGTCGGAACAATTACTATGTATGGATACCCTCACTTGAATATATAGATTTATAGTCTCACGGATATTTCTTTCATATCAATAATCTCTATTTATCTGACATTCACAGTATGAATGATGAGATTGTTCCTAGAACCGAGGGGCGCAACCTCAATTCGTACAGATCTCCCAAGATCATTCAATACCCTCATTCAAATGTATAGTTCATATAGATATTGTGTTATTTTCTATTTTCTTTAGAAAGGTAAAAACTAAGCAATGTATAAAAACTGATAATATATTACACAACTTAACATTTAATTACATAGGTCTCAAATATAGTTAATTGTTACATCAGAGTCAGCAAAAAGATATCCGTGTCTTAATATAATAAAATTATGCTTTCCTATCCACAAGTATTGGAACTACCGGGTACATCATTCCTGACTGCAAATGGAAAAGAATATTTGCAAGGATGAGCTACAAAAAGCTCAACAACTTTTAATCAAGTTATACATTATACTTACACTGAATCTGAATTTAATGAACATAAAGTTCAGAGTTTTTCCACATATATATACCGAGGTTTAATCTTCCAAACCCCACTCATTACGAGTTTCTGTCAGTCATAAAGACTTAGCCAACTGGGTTGATTTGTTCAACCAGGCACCCTAGTAATATGCATATCATCCTATCTAAATAACCCACAGTCATTAATACAAATGTCGGTTATAAATAAACCTCGGTCAGTGTATAACTGATGGTCATATTAGTATTAGTATATATATTTATACCAAACAACATTGGTTTATCATAGTCTATGATTTGATATCAAATCAAATACATCTTACGCAAATAACAGTTCACATGGCTTGGTTATGCTTGAACAAGAAGCAATAACCCTTTTAATATCAGATATCACAAATAACATTTAAAACAAGTTTATATGACATTAATATAAGAATTACATTTAATATTAAAATTAAATAAAGTTGGAAAACTTGTCTGCTCTAAGAACAACTATCTTATGCTATTCAAACTATCCATGCAACCTAAATATGTTTATAACAGTCATTACAAACAATAACAGCTAATATCAAATCAAACTATTAGTGTATGCGTTGATTTTGATGTCTATTCAGTGATTTATAGCTTTATTAGTTAATTATCGAGTTATTTTTTTTCTAATAAACTTTATTTAAAAGTTTAAATATCACCTTAGATAATTTAAATGTTATTTATAATAATTTCTAGAAGCTCAAAACAATTTTTAAATGATTAATATTATTTTTAAATAATTTATTATCAATTAAAATGATTTTAAAATCATTAATATTATCTTTAAATAATAAATAATCATTCATAATAATTTTAAATCATCAATATTATTTTTAAATAATTTATTATTTTTGATAATGATTTTTAAATCATTAGTATCATTTTAAATAATTTATTATCATGTATAATGATTTTTAAAACATTAATATCATTTTAACTAATTTATTTAATAGAATTATTAAATAATTTTATTATCATTAATATTTAAATAAATTAAATATTAATAAAATTTTATGTCAAAATATTAAAATTATTTATTAATAGAATTTTATTATTATTATTATTATTTTTATTAAAAAATGTTGCTAAAGGCTATAGTGACAGAAAGTGTAGCTAAATGTGTTCTTGAGCTATGAGGAACAACTCTGACCCCCCTACTTTGACCACAAATTATTTATAGCCTGTTAAGTTTCTGGGTTTGTCAATGCAACCAAGTTGTAGTGTTGATGTAGTAGTATAAGTTTATGGCAATCGTAGTGTCCAACTATAACACAATAGAAAGTTATTAAGGTTCAAACCAAACACCTAAGGCTATTTTTGCTTTTTTGGGTTTTCCAGAAAGCAAAGTCATGGTCAGTCAACGCTATTAAAGCTTGAATAACTTACAGTCAGTTAAATCATTAGGTGATATAATACCAAGGGGTTGTAGTCTATATGTCAATATATCAAAGTGTAGCACTTAGATGGTCTAACAATACCATATTAGAAAGATTCGGGCCTTTAAAAATCTTGTCAGGCTCTGTTCTTGCATTTCTAGGTTACCCAGAAATGGTTTTGTGACTAGTCAACCTACTTTGACAGTTAATAATTTATAGTTTAGGCATATTCAAGGTTTTGGAGTGCTCTAGTTTTGTAGGTCATATATCAAAGTACAATCTAAATAACTTTTAACACTTTACCAATTTATCAATTAAAAGTTCTAGGCCGGTTAAACGGCTGTCAGAACATGTTCTTCAGTTTTTCTGGAATTTCCAGAAACAGGTTTTTGTGCTTGGTCAACCAACTTTGACCATTAATAACTTGGATCCTGGTGATTATTTAGGTGTGGTGATGACATAGACTTGTAGTCCATATGACATGGTACAAAGTGTTGCACTATGGTGATCTAACAACATAACAAGAAGAAGATCTAAGCCTTTAAAAAGCTTGTCAGACCATGTTCTTGGTTTTCCAGAAAAATTTTCATGACTGGTCAACTGGGTTTTCACCATGAGTAACTTGCAATCTATACATGTTATGGTCATGATTCCACTTCTAGAACACTAACATCATGACACAGTATAACTCTAATACACTTAACAGTTCAAATAACTAACAGATCAAGATCTACAAGGTCTACCATTTGACTATGTGACGCCCCCAAATTCAGACACTCATATCTCGAATTTGGTTCGTCACGTGCTAATTCTAATATCATACTAAAATTATCAAACACGGAATAATAGAATAAATTACATTGTTATAACATAATTATTCTCGTCCCAAGGTCTTGCAACTGTTACTAATATATGACAACTTAAATTAAACATAGCTTAATATATCATAGTAAATAAGTCCTTCAACATAGTAATAGTACACTATAAGAAAACATGTTATCTCTGACGGAAGTAACTCCAACGGAATGTATTCGGTCGAGGTTAAAATAAGTTCGACTGAATATTACGTCGATAGTACTTATGTCGACTTTAGTCTATACTCGACGGATATCCATCAAAATTAATTCCTCACTTTGGCGCCAAGCTTTCCCGCCAGCGTAGTATTAAGGTCGACGAAATATGTGTTACTCTCGACAGAATAGTTCGTCGAAATTAGTTTATCTCAGGACGAGGAGACGGCTCTTTGGGTCGCGTCTCAGGATACTCCCACTAATCTTATCTATTTGGTATCAAGTCTTTGGGGTTACAGATGATACCAAATTTATACACTACTGAGAAGTATAATATTTTAGTTTATTTCCTAGTTATGAATAAAGTAAACTTATAATATTATTCATGTTATATTTATTTTTGTAGGCTCTAGCCAACGTCTGCGTCCGAGAGCCCCCTGTGGGACCATCACATACGGGCGCTGGCTTAGACGATGCTTTGTTCCAGTGTCTTATGGCTGCGGTGTCGGAGTGGTTTGAGACCGATCCGTTGTTCCATAGTCATGACCCGCCCAGCCGTTCTTGCCTCCATCAGCTTGCGCAGGACGTTGCAGCTCAGGTATACTATTCGTTTTAAATTCAAATATATATTTTGCATGTTATTTAATTTTCATTTAGTTATCTTTAACTGAATCATATATATGGACTAATGAGTTACATTATATTGTATCAACAGGGTGACGAGTGGACTGACGAGCGGGATGACGATGATGGCGATTTTCATACTCTAGAGCAGCGTCGACGCCCGCCCGATGATCCTCCTCACACCGGGGGATCTACTAGCTTGACTTAGTTTACATTCTTTTGTAATTTACATTATTTTTTACTTAGTTTACATTCTTCTGAGTTACATTATTTTTGACGTATTGTAGTTTAAACCTTGTCATTACTTTGGTTTTGTTGCGGTTTGACATTTAGTTTAATTTAGCACTATGGGATGTTTGATATAGTTTAGTTTAGATTAATGGGATGTTTTTGACCTTTTTACTTCTCATTTAGTTGGTTTTTGACATATTGTTGGCCTTGGTAATTGTAATTCATGTTATTGGCCATATTGTTAGCTTGTGTATGTGCTGTTGGGAAAAGAGGTACAGGTACAAGATGTGGGTTAAATCTCTAGATATTGCAAAAACAAATAAAACATTTTTAAAAAACACTATTCTCGACGGAATAGTACTATCCTCGACGGATTTCCTTGAAAATAAGTCCTTACCATTTTGGTCATGTGCCACGTGTCACATATATTCTCGACGGAACAGTGGTAATATCGACGAATTTTCGTCGAGTTTAAGGGCTTTACCATTTTTGACAAGCTGCCACATGGCATTCTTATCATCGACCGAATATCCTCGACAGACTATTTTCAGTCGGAAATATATTAACCCCGACTGAATATTCGGTCGAGGATAAGTCTGTCGATTTTAAGTATCTCCGACCGAAAGATCGACGAACTTAATTTCGACCTGCTTATATAAGACTGAATTTTCGACCGAATGTTCTGTCGGAATAAGGTTAACCTCGACGGAATATCCTTAATACCGACGAAATATTCCGTTAGAAATAACCCTTTTTGTTGTAGTGGTACATTCCTAGTACTATGAAACAAAATTACTCCAAAGCCTTCTTTTTACCCTTCTCCTTGGCAGAGGGTTCACCACGTTCTGCCTTAACTGAAAGTTTTAAGGAAAGCAAGGATGAGCAATAATTTTTTCCAGCAAGTAATACCATAATAAGGCAAAAAATCATATATAGAGTTCAAATCTTCAAGAGTATGACAGTGAATAATAAATTTAGGAATTTTCAACAATTCTCAATAAAGGTCGCTATGGACTGAAAGATATCAATAAGATTCAACACTTATTCAATTCAAGATTTCAAAGTAATGAATACTGAGCAGTCACTAAGGACTATGAACTTCTACTTGAATTAACAGTAATAAATTGATAATCCAATAAAACGAGTACAACAGGTGATCAACCTAAAGTACCCTACGATATGTATATCATTTAATCGTACTCAAGTGCGCATGTCGGTCTCCCGACAATATAATTCCCCTTCCAGGAGGGTTGTTCATCTCAGTTATTGAAAAGAGTCCACACCAAGTTAATTTGTTTTGGATAGCTTTCGATCGTAAAACAATAGTCTAGTCGAATCAATGGCTTAGACAACTTTCTTATAAAGTATATATATATGAGCAATTATCATCCAAAATCAAGGTTCGAAAACTGTAAGCAATTTCATCTCTAAATTACGAAGTATGTATTAAGTCATTAGATATGAATCATACTTTCAAGGATTTACTTGTACGATCTATAATAGCACAAGCTTGAATAATACTCCATAAAAATATGGTTAGGAACTTACGTCAACGAGATAAGGTGTAGATACTTGTATAATATTCAAAGTTGTGTAAGTTAGAAAACTTGCCTTACGCGTAGTTTACCAAGGTATAGTTTAATACCACTCCAATGAACTATAATATCATATTCATGTATAAACACATTAGTTATACATGTTCAATATGTACACCAACTATCTTAATTTGTTATGATACACCAGTGTAATTCATCTATCCTAAACATATATTGTTAGTCTCCTCTTAGTCGTATGATCTCATACGTATGTCATTAAATATCACAAAAATCAGTTTTTAATACACTATGACATTAAAGAACATAGTTTGCCATCACATTTTGACTTAAGGTTATAAACACTTATTCAACATAGGATTCTTTCATTAACATGCTTATTGACACAAGAATACTGCACTGGACATGTATTATAGATTAAGGTAACAATATAGGCATGCATCAACCCTCAAATTAACAACAGAAAATAGACTTCATTGCAAGATGGCGCGGTCGCGCTGGATTTGAATTAAGGAGTGGCGCGATCGCGCTGCTCCTTGTTCAAACCAGAACTTTTAAACAGTAGCTTGGCCAGACTTGCACACCCATATACATTTATGATGACACTTGCAGAATCACACATGTTATGATGTTCATAGCTAGGTTTGGTCTTTTCTACACCTTGTTCTTTACATGATTCATCATCAAATCCCACAAAATCAAGATTTTAAGTGTTAATTTAACAAAGTCTTTCATGTTTAGTCGTTATATTCACACAACGAGATCGATAAGTCTCAATTAAACATGCTTACATTAGATTAGTCATGTATTTCAAGTTTTGAAGTTCTACATCATTTAGACTTGTCATATCCCATGCTTAACTATTTTTACAATGCATATGACTAGCTAGGCATTCAAGTTAATCATGTCTATAGACATTACACCCTAACATGATGGTTAAATTTTAGAATACTTGTAACATAGTTATTGACAAACTAGTTTTCAAACTCTTGAGGTTTCTTTTGAAAATCTTATGTCAAACCAACCAAGCATGCAAAACTACTTCACTTACTATACATCATACTTTCATATATACATACTAGACCACATAAGCATGCTCACAAGTTCCTAACTCAAAGTGTATATAGTTTATCAAGTTCGTATTTGAAACTTTAAGCTTCCATTTGTAGATCATCAAAACTTATTCAAGCATGAAAGGTAAGTCCACGTATTCTATATCATGCTTTCATGTTTTTATGTTTTTATGTTTTCATGCTTATTTTTATATGTAATCAGATCATGGTATCATGTTTTCAATTTCGAAATTTAAATTATAGATGGCTCATTGAGTTTGTACTTTAAAACTCAAGTTCCCTTTGGAACCCAAGTTATGGTAAGTGGTTACGAGCAAGGTTACTTATATCAGCATATCAGGGGTATAAGTAGTCATAATGAATTCATACTAGCATGTTCAACATAACTGAAAGTAAACCAATTCGGTATCCAAGACTGATAGTCGGCGCGACCGCGCGGTCTTATATGATAGAAGTAGCACGCCACTTCGAGCAGAAGCAAAAATTTTGGCTCTACTTCTGCAGAGCCTTAACATAACATGTCTAATTCCTACAACTGGACCAACTACAATACTTTTAAACATGCATATATGCTCAGACAACACAATGGCATGGTATTCCATACCAATTAACAGAGAATTCATGTAAATGCTAAGAATTTGGAAATCTTAAACTCAAGAACACATTTACAGTAATGTTATCTCTTGAGCTTTGAAGTTTCTAACTTTTTCTATTCTCACAACCTCTGATTACTCTCCCTCAATTCACAACAACACTCACTCTCTATATGCAACTTATCAGTGAATTTTAGAAATTGAGAAATGAAGAATGTGGCTGCCATTTATAGAGAAATTGATGCCCAGTTAATGGTTTTATCCCATGGTTTGAATCAATGAAAGATGGAAGAAAATAATGGACAAGAAGAAGTTGGCCAACCACCCTTTCTCCCACCATCTTCATAGCCATCATCACCATGGATTAGCAGCTGAAGTTTACGCAACTGATTATAGGCTATTGTTTGGGTATTATGTTGGTCACTGATTTTGGGACAAGGTTTAAAAAAACTCAACAACTAAATAACATTATGCTTAGTTTGTTCTCTTTGATTTCCAAAATGTGATTTTAATCTGTTAATGTTTTACATAATGGAAAGTTATTATCTTGTGTTGGCGCCCCAAAATAGGTCCATTCCATACCCATTCAAATAAAATCCTCATCGAATCACTTTATTTATTACAATAAAATTTTAAATACAATAATGGTCTAGACAATATTTATACTAAATAAATCCTCATCTTTAGATACATTATTTTACAATAATTGAGGACTACTAAACAACTCTCTCTAGAACCTTCATTCCATACCCAGGCTAGTACCATTACATTCTCGCCTCACGAGAAGAAAAAATGGAACAACAAGGAAAAGGGTGAGCTCAACTAGCCCGATAAAGAATGTTATGACTAAGATAATATCTGACAAATTATCGTTAGTCTCCAGCGAGGAAAAATCGATAGAATCTGATGAAATGACAAGTTTGAGGATCAATATTAGCGTGAAATAATAATTCATAGAAGAGTTACGTGAGAATGAAATCTACTATAATCTATGAATTTAACGGTCCATCATCAATATTTTATCCTGTAACATCAATCGATATTCATCTCGAATCAAATATTCATCTTTGCACCTTCTGGCCGAAGATATTCATCAATCGGTCGTATTCATCTCAACACTGTTCATCTTTGCACTAAAAGGCCAAAGATATTCATCAATCGGTCGTGTTCATCTCAACACTGTTCATCTTTTTTGCACTACAGGCCAAAGATATTCATCGATCGGTCGTATTCATTTAAACACTGTTCATCTTTGCACTTCTGGGCCAAAGATATTCTTGAAATCATTCATCTTTGCTACTACTGGGGCGAAGATATTCAATAATATCATCATTTAAGGCGAGGATGATGAAAATATTTTTAAAAAGCGAAATCGGTGAAACAAAATGACAAGGATTAAGGATTAAGGATTTAGTACTTGGTTTTATCCACGTCAAAAATACCTCAAAAATAATCATAGTGAAGTAAAATTGAGAATGATCAAAACATGGATACAATCAAAGCTAGTATCCGAATAGATATTTTAGACGAAAAGAAAAATTTTTCATTTTTAAATTGAATAGTGCCGTATTCGTGAATAGTCTTCAGTATCGTGAATAGTGCAGTATCGTGAATAGTAACTCAAACACCCAAAGATAGAAATTCTACAAAAAACATCTTCACGCTTCATGAATAGTACTCGTGAATAGTAACTCGTGAATAGTAACTCATGAATAGTAACTCGTGAATAGTAACTCATGAATAGTAACTCCGACATGAAAAAGTTCCAAATTTGATAAAAAGTACCAACCAATATTTCAGCATAATGATATTGAAGAATTAATATCATTTGAGAAGAAAATAACATCCCTTACCTCAAAGAATCAGTACTTCGGAAGGAAAGGTCGGAAGTGATGCTGAATGAAACTTATCTTTGAGCGACAACTCTCAAAGTATCTAAATACTCACAAAATACACTCGATAATATAGAGAGAGAAAGAGAGAAAACTTTGTTTCTGGTGTGATTTTCAATTCTAACTTAGCCCTCTATTTATAGGAAAATGTTAGCACGCCGAAGCAGACTTAACCTGCTACCTGATGGCTTTACCTGCTACTATTGCCACCCACCACATTTGAAATAAAATTCAGCACATTTTTTCACCAACCACAAGTGGGGCCCACTCAATTCTAGAATTTTCCACCAAAATCAATTATAAACCTAATTTAGAATCAGACACCTCTTAAAATTCACAACAAATCATTCGTGCATTTTAACGGTTCAAAATTTGTGGACATATACTCAACTTATGTATGTATAACATATCCAAAAATTACAACGATCAGCGGTCGGATTAAAAATTATAACCCATGATATATCTGAAACCCACGATTTGATTTTTAATACCTCGATCAGATAAAATCGATAAAACACCTCAACATTAATTCCTTCATTAATAACCACATAAATAAATCCATCATTTATATTCATATAAAATAAATATTTCCTTATCATATGAATCAATAATTAATTATTCACAAATAATATTCTGAGAATCACATTTATAATGACGGTAGTGTTCCAGGGAAGAGGGGCTTTCGATAAGGATCTCTCCTTCTTGGTGGCATGATTAGGTGACCAAACCTCTCCTTAAGCGAACTTTCTAGACATTGCCAATAATGTTATCTAATAATATTATTCAAATAATATGAATTATTGATCGATAATGGGAAATCTTTGTGCGGTGACAATTATTGAAGCAATGATAATATAAAATACCAACGCTTGACAATTATTGAATCAATAAAATAAACTATTGAGCGGTAACTCTTGTAATAATTATTGAGTAGTGTCATCTTACGTGAGGATCAATAATTCAACAATCTTTATGCAATCTGGTGTCTTCTTTGTGCGACGCAGCGTATTCTTGTATTTTAACCATAGGATATTCAAATGATCTTACTTGTATAACTACTGATCTTCTTGGTAACAACAGCACGTAGTTATTTATAACCACCAAACTTTGTCGTTTTCCTCATCCAATCGCTTTATGGGGTTATGGGGCCCATATCACGAATATCCACTGAAGATCTGAATATTCTACGACCAAACGAATATTCTGAAAGACGATCTGAATATTCCACGACGAAACGAATATTCAAACAAAAATGAATATTTTATAACCACTTGCTTATTTTGAAATATTTGCGTATTTAACCCTTAACTATCCACATTAATCAAATCAACCCTTACTATTTCAAAATAATAAATAAAGGAAATTCCTTTTATTTAAAAAAATTTGGGGTCTTCTGACCTCCCTCCTTATGAAATTTCGTCCTCGAAATTGGCGTACGATACTGGTGTTTGAAAAGGTAAAGATACCTCGCTTTCATTTTCGTTTCCAACTCCAGGTCATTTCCTCAATAACATGGTTTCTCCACAAAACTTTAACTTATGGTATAACCTCGGTACATAGGGGTCGTGTTCTTTCTCTACAAAATCTTGGCGGTACCTCCTAATACGTTAAGTCTTGGCTATCTCGTCGGTTCTAACTTCGATAGCGTGTTTGGGTCGTCCACATATTTACGTAACATCGATCGTGAAAAGCGTTATGAACACGCGTCATACTTGGTGGTAAAAGCGAGTCTATAGGCCACAGTTCCTATTCGATCGAGAATTTCAAATGGATTAATAAATCGAAGGTTTGAGCTTTCCTCACCTCACCGATTCTCGCTTTTAAAATAACAACTTCTTGCACCTCCTTCTTCAAATTCATCGACTCGGTGTGTAGCTTGAGCGACTTTAACTTTATCGATTAAAAGTCGATTATACTCGTATATCATCACGTACTCGTATATCATCACGTGGGTACCTAGAGTTTTCATCTCCATCTCTATTATTTGTATATTATCTGAAATGAGTCTTTTGATAATATCGTTTTCGTACTTGTATATCGATCTTCTACTCAACACGTCGGCTACCACGTTAAACTTTTCGAGGATGGCATGGTGAACATGTCTTTGAAATGAGTCTCCTCTTGAGTTCTTGAAGCTCTTCCCACATTCCTTGCTCCATTCGAATTTTGTATCTCTCTGAGTTAGCTACGTTAATGGAATAGCGATTAGAGAATATCCTTCAACGAATCTCGATAATAACCAACTAAGCCTGAAAGCTACGCATTTCGATTCTTGACTTAGGTTGTTCTCAATTGTGACTCATATCGATCTTGGATATGCGTCACAATGACACCTATCGATTTACTTATCGCTTGCGAATATGGCGTCCCCTACGGAGAGTAAAGCAGGTGAATTCCACAAAGGAAGTCACAAGATAAAGGCTCGGTACCAAATTCTATAGTTGAATTTTTAACTCACGAAGTTCAATAGGAGCCATTCGATATGAGATTTTAGAAATGAGTTTTTTGTCTGGGTTCAAAGTCGATACAAAATTTAATATCGGTCTTTGGGAGTAAAGCGATAAATTCTTGAAATCGTCGGGGAAAATCAATAACAACAAGAATATTATTCAAATCGGCGTGTCTTTATTCAAATCCATAACATGGACTAAGAAAACTTGACATCCGTAATAAGCGAATGACTTCATGGCTTGATATGAAAATGTTTGATTCTGATGGTTTGATTGCTTGAATTGAATAATAGGTTGCTTAGGAATATGAAAACTAATGACCTTACAAAAGCAATCAATTTTGGCATGATGAGTAGTTAACCTTAAAATCACATCAAAAGCAAATATCTCTATAGAAATAAGGTTAACGAGGTAATGTGATAGTGCTGACTGAATCAAACAAGATTTTTAAACAACGGATGTAATGAAAGTTTCTCTAACGGATTCTCCATAAATAGGTCAAAGTCTAATTTCTCCGTAGTCAAGTTCAAGCGTTGAGCGCAAGCAAGAGAGATAAAGAATGGGTAGAAGCAGGTATCTAGTAAGGTATAAACTTCGCAAGAATTTATAATTAACTAACTTGTGCTAACCGTTCGGGTTCCTCGCATTTTATTAGAAGTCACGACAAGCGCTCTTCGAGAATCGTTGACTTTGACTTTTACGGGACATCCTTTTGAGTCACCATTTGCATTGCACTAGGTTTCGATATCGTCTGATCTCGGCGATATGTCCTTCTTTTCCACAATTATAGCATACCTTAAGCTGTTGTGGGCGGTTTGGTGATATATCCCTCTTTCCGCATTTGTAACATCTCGATAGATGGTCTTTCTCCTCCCTTGGAACCGGTTGCCCTTTGGTGCCAGCGTCTTCACATGGTGGTTGTTGAATCTCCTCTTTTAAAATCTCCTCCCAACTCGCTTCTTCTATTTTCATGGCCACGATTACCACCGGAGTGGTTCTACGCCTTTGTCAAGTATTCTTCTTTCTCCTTTGGTTATCGTTATTACGATGACTCGCTATCTTTGGTATGATCTGGTTATGGTCCCTCGGTTGAGCGTACTCGTTATCTCGCTCTAACAATGAGCCACATTTACAACATCTGAATAGAGAAAATTTATGAGAAATGAGATCTTGGCGTATCTTGGGTTTCAAACCTCTCGAAACATCCGCGTCATCGTTCCTCATTCTCCACCAAATGAGGTGCTGAACACGGATAACTCATGAACTTCGCCTCGTCTTTGGGACACTGGTCGTATTATTATTACGCTCGATCTAATAAACTCCACTTCCTTCATATAGCGAATACTTTCGGGGAAGTACTTGTCATTGAAGCATTTACAAACGTCTCCCATGACATCTTTGAGTGCGGTTGAATGGAGTGCGCTTTCACTGATTCCACCGATGTCTGCCTCGCCACGGAACATAAAAGTAGCGAATGGAACTTTGTTTCTTCGTGCATCCCAAGACATCGAATATCTTGGTAATTTGCTTGACCCGTGTTTCACGCCGTGATCGGATCGGCTTTCCCAGAAGTGCGGTGGTCCCGACTCTTTGAAGCGCTTGGTTTGTGACCACCGTGAATTCTATCATCTCCTCGTATTTTGAACACGAGTCTCCTAAATGCGATTTTGCATGAGCTGCAAAAAGCTTTTAAACATCCCTCGTTCATCATACGCTTTCGGTGGTGTTATTCACGGGAGGTACATTGCCCGACTGTTGCACGTTCTCCTCGTTGTTAAATCGAGCATCTCCACGGTCTCATTTACACCACTATTAATATTCTCGATTCGACATTCTCAATTCTCATCATAAAACAAGGGTTAATTAAATAAATTAACAAATCACATAATACCCCTATATATGACCAACTAACAAATAAGCTTAGGTAGGACACCTTTAGCGAAAGATTTTACTCGTCTCTCCCCTCTAGTTTCTATTCCCGATCTCGCTTGGAGATCATATCCCTAAGCTACGATACCAATTGTGGCGCCCCAAAATAGGTCCATTCCATCCAACCCATTACGAGTCGCCAAATACATGATGCGAGAATCAACTACAACTTTATTATCACAACAATAAAGCGTGAGTTTAAATACAAAATATTATCTTACAGACAATATTTATACTCAAATAAATCCTCATCACATTTATTGATACATTATTTTACAATAATGGTGAGGACTACTAAACAACTCTCTCTAGAACCTTCATTCCATACCCCAGAGCTAGTACTCATTTACATTCTCGCCTCACGAGAAGAAAAATGGAACAACAAGGAAAGGGTGAGCTCAACTAGCCCGGTAAAGAATGTTATGACTAAGATAATATACAACAAATTATCGTTAGTCTCCAGCGAGGAAAAATCGATAGAATACAATAAATGACAAGTTTCGGATCATTATTCATGGTGAAATAATAATTCATAGAAGAGTTACGTAGAGAATGAAATCTACTATAATCTATGAATTTAACGGTCCATCATCAATATTTTATCCTGTAACATCAATCGATATTCATCTCAAATCAAATATTCATCTTTGCCTTCTGGGCCAAAGATATTCATCAATCGGTCGTGTTCATCTCAACACTGTTCATCTTTGCACTAAAGGCCAAAGATATTCATCAATCGGTCGTATTCATCTCAACACTGTTCATCTTTGCACTGAGGCCAAAGATATTCATCGATCGGTCGTATTCATTTAAACACACTGTTCATCTTTTGCACTCTGAGGCCAAAGATATTCTTGAAATCATTCATCTTTTACTACTGGGCCAAAGATATTCAATAATATCATCATTTAAGGCGAGGATGATGAAAAATATTTTTAAAAAGCGAATCGGTGAAACAAAATGACGAGGATTAAGGATTAAGGATTAGTACTTGGTTTTATCCACGTCAAAAATACCTCAAAAATAATCATAGTGGTGTAAAATTGAGAATGATCAAAACATGGATACAATCAAAGCTAGTATCCGAATAGATATTTTAGGCGAAAAGAAAAATTTTCATTTTTCGATTGAATAGTCCGTATTCGTGAATAGTGTCAAGTATCGTGAATAGTCTTAGTATCGTGAATAGTAACTCAGACACCCAAAGATAGAAATTCACAAAAAAACATCTTCACGCTCCATGAATAGTACTCGTGAATAGTAACTTCGTGAATAGTAACTCATGAATAGTAACTTCGTGAATAGTAACTCATGAAATAGTAACTTCGACATGAAAAAGTTCCAAATTTGATAAAAAGTACCGACCGATATTTCGGACATAATGATATTGAAGAATTAATATCATTTGAGAAGAAAATAACATCCCTTACCTCAAAGAATCGATTGCCGGAAGGAAAGGTCGGAAGTGATCTTTGAATGAAACTTATCTTGAGCAACAACTCTCAAAGTATCTAAATACTCACAAAATACACTCGATAATATAGAGAGAAAGAGAAAACTTTGTTTACGGTGTGATTTTCAATTCTAACTTAGCCCTCTATTTATAGGAAAATGTTAGCCGCAAAGCGGACTTGACTGCTACACGATGGCTTTACCTGCTACTATTGCCACCCACCACATTTGAAATAAAATTCAGCACATTTTTTCACCAACCACAAGTGGGGCCCACTCAATTCTAGAATTTTCCACCAAAATCAATTATAAACCTAATTTAGAATCCGACACCTCTTAAAATTCACAACAAATCATTTCGTGCATTTTAACGGTTCAAAATTTGTGGACATATACTCAACTTATGTATGTATAACATATCCAAAAATTACAACGATCCAGCGGTCGGATTAAAAATTATAACCCCATAATATATCTCAAAACCCACGATTTAATTTTTAATACCTCCGATCAGATAAAATCTTGATAAAACACCTCAACATTAATAACTTCATTAATAACCACATAAATAAATCCATCATTTATATTCATATAAAATAAATATTTCCTTATCATATGAATCGATAATTAATTATTCACAAATAATATTACGAGAATCACATTTATAATGACAGTACAGTTCCCGGGGAAAGGGGCTTTCGATAAGGATCTCTCCTTCTTGGTATGATTAGGTGACCAAACCTCTCCTTGAGGCAGAACTTTCTAGACATTGCCAATAATGTTATCTAATAATATTATTCAAATAATATGAATTATTGATCGATAATGGGAAATCTTGTGCGATGACAATTATTGAAGCAATAATAATATAAAATACCAGACAATTATTGAATCGATAAAATAAACTATTGAGCAGTAACTCTTGTAATAATTATTGAGTAGTGTCATCTTACGTAAGGATCAATAATTCAACAATCTTTCATGCAATCTGGGTGTCTTCTTTGTGCGACCGCAGCGTATTCGTATTTTAACCACCGGGTATTCAGCGATCTTCAGTAATAACTACGATCTTCTTGGTAACAACTACTACGCCGTTATTTATAACCACCCAAACTTTGTCGTTTTCCTCATCCAATCGCTTTCCGTTATGGCCCACCCATGCACATGGGTAAATGCGAATATGCGACAGATTCTAATATTCTACGACCAAACGAATATTCCCAACGATCACGAATATTCCACGACCAAACGAATATTCCCAAACAAAAATGAATATTTTATAACCACTTGCTTATTTTGAAATATTTGCGTATTTAACCCTTTACTATCCACATTAATCAAATCAACCCTTACTATTTCAAGATAATAAATAAAGGAAATTCCTTTTATTTAAAAAATTTGAGGTCTTGTATGGGTCTTAATCGATCAATACGTTAGTCTAGTCTAATTAATATTTATAACATGTATGGAATCAATTTAATTGGTCACTTAATAATTCAATATCTCCTTAAAACTTTATTATTCCAATTAGACTCATTTATTGAAATAATTTGTAATTCTTTGATATAGTACATTTTCTTTGTTCCCAATACTTGTAGTCACATAAGCATTATTTATGTCACTTATAATTTCTTCTATTTTACTATATAGTTTTATATATTATATAGTTACCTTAAAGTGTCACACTACACTTTCTTTTTAATGTAGATACTATATTTTATCACATATCTTTACATCAATTAAATGAGTAATATAATTCTAATTATGTAAATTAATGTTCTATTAAGTATTTTATTATTCACAATAACAATTAATTAATAATATAATATTAATTAATCATTCATTTCTTAATTTATTCATTCCTTAATTAAATTAAACCATTCCAATTTCCATTCTCATGCCACACAAGGCATTTTACAAATCTCATCATAAACTCCACATTTTTCTCAATTCTTATAAATTCAATTTGAATTAATTGAATTACTCATTTCACAACAGATCAATATTTATATTCAAATAAATATGTATTTTCTTATTATTATTATTATTATTATTATTATTCGTAAAATTCACGGTTCTTACATCCCCCCCATAAAAATTCCATCCTTGGAATTGGTACAAGGTTACACAAATAAATGGGGATAGTCCCTTCACATCTTATCTTCTAATTTCCATGTGGCCTCCTCGGCGTCGTGGTTTCGCCTAAGTACTTTTATAGAAGATATAATTTTATTTCTTAGTGTCTGCTCTTTCCTATCTAATATCTGGACAAAAATTTCTTCATACGCCAGATTCTTCTCCACTTGAATGGGCTCGTAGGAAATCACGTGTTTGTAGTCGGGGAAGCATGCAGATATGATGTAGAGATGTGAAACACGTTATGGATGTGCTCCAACTCAGGTGGTAATGCAACTTTGTACGCCACTTCACCCACTCGCTTCAAAATCTCAAATGGTCCTATAAACCTCAGACCCAATTTTCCCTTCTTGCCGAATCGTATTTTTCCCTTCCAGGGAGATACTTTCAAGAAAATGTAACTTCCGAATTCAAAGTTGCGGTCCTGACGATGCAAATCTGTGTATTTCTTTTGGCAATCTTGTGCAGCTACAAGTCTAGCTCTTATCAATGTCACCACATTTGTGGTTTGTTGCACTAACTATGGTCCCAACATTTTTCGTTCCCTGACTTCATCCCAACACAACGGTGTTCTACACTTTCTCCCGTAAAGAGCTTCGTACAGTGGCATGCCGATACTCACATGGTAACTATTGCTATATGCAAATTCCACTAGGGGTAGGTGATCGTCCCAACTTCCTTTGAAGTTCATCACACAAGTTCTAAGCATGTCCTCCAACATTTGTATCATTCACTCACTTTTTTTGTCTGTCTGTGGATGATAAGAAGTACCCAACCTCAGTTGTGTTCCCATCCTTTCTTATAAGCTTTTCCAGAATTTTGACATGAAGCGCGGATCTCGATAAGAGACAATCGATACCGGCACTCCATGTCACGAAATAATTTCCTTTACGTACAGGTTCGCTAGCTGATTCAAATTATATCAGATCTTGATCGGTAGAAAATGAGCCGTCTTTGTTAGTAGATCTACGATAACCCTAATGGCATTAAAACCTTTATGTGTGACTGGAAGTCCTGAAAGTAGTATGCACACAAGCCAATCATGTTTGATGATAAAGCATATACTTTGTAACAATCTTATTCATTTATTAATAAAAAGTATTAATTTATTAAAGGCTTTTAATTATCTACATGATCTTTGTTTTATAATATGTTATAAACCCATAGTTTTAAGCAATGCTTTTATAATAATGATGATGATCATTCTAATGAGATCTAAATTCTTTGAAAGCTTAAAACTAAAATAGTTCCCAATCATTGGATTACTAAATTGGGGATTAGTGAATGGGATAGATTGGTACATACGTTGCTTGCTTTCGTTGGATGAGGATGATTGATCTCATGATCATTTGTGTGGAGACACTAAAGCTAGTATGTAGGTGCTTAATAGAGAATAAGTACACTGAACGTGGCTCGTTAAGGAATACCTAATAAAGTTTTACTTATGCATCAATAGGAATTCCTATAGTGATAGTAGTCTGAGTGATCATTAGACTTGAGGTTATCATAGTATCTTGTGTATGATGAGTTATACTTTGACTTATTCCTTAAGACCCTTAGGGTATATCAAATGGTATGTTTTGGTATAATAACTTGTACATGGAGATAATGTATGATCAATAAATAATCTACCGCTTCTAGTAAAAGAAGAGAAATATCCTATGTGATTCGATAAATGACAACCCAGTAGTCCTTGGCCAAGGCAGAATGAAATTAGAAAGGAGTTTCTAATTTGCATTATTTGGAGTTGTGCATTTAAGGATCGAAATACATATAATTAAATAAAATAAGACTTGATAGTAATTCCATGTCTTATATTTAATTGGGACATTGTATGGTGGAAGGATTGAATTATGCGGTAACTATTTACTCAAAGGTTCTTTAATGATTAATGTTGAAATCTATATTATCCGAAAAGTCGTTGATCATTGAGGGAGAACTTATCCCTATTGTAGAATAAATATTATTTAAATAAATTAATTGTTTAATATATTTATTTAAATAAGATTAGAATTGTTCTAATTGATTTATTCACAACCTAGGTTTAATATGGAAAACCTAAAGGGTCACACCATAAAAGGAAGAATAATTATTTAAGAAGTTAATGGCATAATCGTAATAATATGTTAAGTATATTTAATTTAATCTATGGTGATAGAATAAATTAAATAGCTTAATATTTATTATTTAATATTTTAGAAATATTAAATATAAATTAATAAGAGGAGTCTTATTAATATTATTACAATTATTATTATTTTAATTTCTAAAAGAGTTTAGGAATTAATTTAATATAAGTATTTCTCATTTATTCCTAATTGGATTAGGAAAGAAAATTAGTTAAAGGAGTTTAATTAATTATCCCTAATAAGATTAGGGAGCTTAATTAATTAAAAGAATTTAATCAATTAAATAAATCCCAATTCCTTAATTGTTAAGGTGGGTTGCCCACATCTATAAATAAGAGGAGTCTTATTATGGGTGGTGGTGGTTGTTGACTTTTACAACGTACGACATAATTCCAATTGTTGGGAGAGTACACCCTTTCTATAGAGATAGAAAAACTAGGGTTTAGCCAAATACCCCTCTTCTTGAATTTTCTTCTTCCTTGGTGGATCACCTCTAGAGGCCAAACATTTGGGTGGCTAACGTTGATCGAAGGAAGGAACCAAACCGGTGGATTCAAGATTGAGCGAAAGGATTTGGAGGTGAACTTGTACTGAGGAAGCTTCGATCTTGAGGGTATGATTTATTCTTTATCTTTTCGTTTAATTAATAATTATGCATAAAGGTGATCGGGTATATGGTTTGTAAATTTTTTAAACTACGATTTTTACACGCTTAGCATTATTTATGCAATTTGATTGCGCTTTCATGAATATTACAAACCCAACGGTGGCATCGAGCCAAACCTTTATGCTAATTATTAATTGTTGATTTGATATGTATATTGATATATGTTAAGAACAATTTAATTGGGTATAATTTTGTTATATAAAATTTATTTAAAAAAAAAAAAAAAAAAAATTTAATTATTGCGCCTAATTAGTGGGATTCACGTGGCATCTCACGGTTATGATTTTTAAACTCAATGAGTTTTAAAAAAAAAAAAAAAAAAAGGCGTAGTACGTTTTAAAAAAAAGCATGGAGCGGATATATATATATATATATATGTATATTAGAATAAGTTAAAAGTTAACTATATATATATATTCAGGTTTATATATATATATATATATATATATATATATATAATAGTTATATATATATATATTATTCTTAATTATTATATAATTAAAATAAAAGTTTATTTTAATTTTAAAATAAAAGGTTTATTTTAATATTAAAATATAAAGTTTTATTTTAATTTTAATAATTTTATAATTAAAATAAAAGGTTTATTTTAATCTTAAAATAAAAGGTTTATTTTAATATTAAAATAAAAGATTTATTTTAATTTTAAAATTAGAATTTCATGCTAACTAATTAGAGTTGGAATTGGATTCCATGCTAACTAATTAGAGTTGAAATTGGATTATATTTTTCCTTAAATAAAGGAGTTTATTTAGATATGAAATAAGATTTCATATTATTCAAAATAAAGGAGTTTATTTGTGAATAGGAAAGAAAATCCGTATTTCCTTAAATAAAAAGTTTATTTAGATATGGAATAAGATTTCATATTATTCAAAATAAAAAGTTTATTTGTGAATAGGAAAGAATATCCGTGTTTCCTTTAATAAAGATTTTTTTTTCATGGAATTGGATTCATAATTAATTAAAATAAAAGAGTTTATTTTAATTAAAGTTTTTTACATGGAATTGGATTCCATAATTAATTAAAATAAAAGAGTTTATTTTAATTAAAGATTTTTTTTATTACATGGAATTGGATTCCATAATTAATTAAAATAAAGGAGTTTATTTTGATTAAAATTTTGATTAAAATAAAATAGTTTATTTTATTCAAAAATTAGATAAATTAAAATAAAATAGTTTTATTTTGATTTAAATTTGGATTAAAATAAAGGAGTTTATTTTGATTCAAAAAATAGATTTTATACTAACTAAATTTGCCCATTAAATGATATCAATATATATATTAAATGTTTATTATTCATAAGATGAATGTTATTTATTGATGCATATGGTGATGTGTATGATAATAAATGGGATTGATTATGGACTATTGACCAATGCGATTGGATTTTATTTTAGTTGGATGCGTGAATGTATGGGTTTTATTAAATGGAATTCTGCGTGCCTCGTCTTCTCTAATTTTTTCTTAATGTAAATTCTATCTCCCTCCTATGTACTTCCCTCGGCTGGCGATCAAGGTTTCTATTTATTTTAAAATAGTTATGTAATAGGAATAGTTAGAATTAATTTTTGAAGAATTAGAGATCAAAGGAAGCGAGCGCTTGAAGACCCGTTTGTAATGGAGCCAGGGTTTAAATGTAATAGTTATATTTAAATATTATTTCTTGCACCCCTGGGGTTTGACCTTTTTGGTTCACTTGGTGGCTCTAATGAACCAAACTAGAATAAAAGTCCATAATCAATCCAAGGGTAGAATATAGTATTCTATATATGCATGCTTATACTATATATATTATATATTATGCAAACATGCTTAGCATGTTCATTAATATAATAGCGTATTTTATATATATATGTACGCATGCGCTAAACAAGATGAGACAAATTAATAACAAAACCCTCAAATTTTTATATTAAGTCCTAAGCGTTCAAAGATATTTGGAATATCAAGCGTCAGCCTTCTAGCATGATAAAATTAATAGAGTATTAAATATTTAATATGAGTTTGTTTGTGTGTCACCACAAGGCAAGTATTAAGTATTTAAGATGTTAATTTATCACATTTGATGCTTATAAAGAAAATTGAACAATATTGTTTTGTTGTGTCACCACAAGGATGATATTTTTCTTTTTGAATATATGGAGTGCTAGGTGGGACTTAACTTGGATAATTTTGATTCGGATGTGCCACCACTTAATCAAAATAATCTAAGAGGCAAAATACAAGGAGTTGCATAGTTGATGTAATTGACAAAAGTTGTCTACTTATTTATTTATATATAGTTTGTTGTGTCACCACAAGGCTATATACATTTGAAATGGGATCCTTATTCTCACTAGCAAATCTTTAATTAGATTTTTCCGAACTATAAAAGTGAGGTAATATAGTTTGAAGAAAATAGTGGGAGATACCAATTTAAAACAAGACCTAAATTATTTTGGTAATTAATAAAAGAATGTATGTTAAAATGTTGTTAATTACAAATTCATTTACTGAAATTTTACAATGTCGAAATTACTATCAACTGCGAAGCATATTAGATGCTAAATTAACGGGCCAAATTAAGCGGATAAGTTAAGGAATTTGAGAATAGTTCTCATGGTGAAAAGCTATCTTATGTCCTTAATATCGCCTATCCCGCAATGGTTGCGCATAATGCCTCCGAGGAAGACATTACTACTTTTTTGAAAGTGGCAAGATGATGCACATTGGCTCAATGCATCATGCTCGCATCTATATGAGTAACGAGCTTGCGTCGGCATGAAACTATGGATGCTTTTACTATATTCCACGCACATCAAGTAGTTGATGGTGAGGAAAGTAGGGTGAAAGATATCGGATATCTAAGGAGCTCTTAGATCTAGAATGGCCAGATGACACTACTGATGCGGATAAAAGTCCTTAACATTATCAATTTGATTGATCAATTAAGACAATTTGGTTTTTCATGGATGGAGAGTTGAGCCAAGATTTGATCTTGCACTCACTCCAGGACTCCTTTTCACAATTGTTGTGAATTTTTCATATGAACAAGCTAGATATCGACCTCATTTGATTTTCTTAACATGTTGAAAAATGTTGAGAGTCACTTTCCAACCAAGAAAGACCATGTCTTCTTTGGTAGGGGCCAAAGGATCTTACGAAAGAAGAACCATTCAAAGAAGGTAAATAGAAAGGCATAAACAAAAGATAATAAGAACAAAGCGTCTTTGACGGATAGAAAAGGAGTTTGCTTCCTTTGCTATAAGCCCGACACCTTTGAAAGAAAGCTGCGAGAAGTATCTTCGCAGAGGCTAACCAAAGAAGCTTAGTGAAGTTTAGGTTATAAATACAAATTTGTTCATGATTTAAAATAAAATTTTCTTTAAGTCGAGGTTCTACTTGGGTATTGGATACCGAGCTTTGGTTATCATAAATATAGATTTATGAAGGGACCAAGCGTAAGTAGAAAGTTAAACAAAGATAAGTAATCTATATGTGGAAAATGAAGCAAAAGGTTCTTTGCATTAGCTATAGAAACTTATAGTTTAGCACTCCTACGGGCAAATCTATTAAGTCGATAAGTTGTTATTGTATTCCAAAGATTCTTGTTAGAAACATTATTTCCATTTTATTGTTGGACAATGAAATATTTGGTATTATATTTAAGAACAATTGTTGTTCTATTTATAATAATAATAATATTTTGTATAGAATGGAATATTACTTAATAAATTTTGTATACTTGACTTACATGAAAATAATTTTGCATATTGAACAAATTAGTATAAGAAAAGGAGATGATCATTCAAAGAGTTGAATGTGTGTATTTCTTTGAAATACAAGTATGAATTATTTGAAAGGTTCAAAGAATTGAAAGTGAAACAAATTGACAAAGTATTAAGATTCTTTGATTAGATCAAGGAATAAATACTTGTGCAATAAATTTCTAGATCATCTCAAATGGTTTCTCATAATGGACACATCGATACGCACAATAATTGATTGATGTATACGAATGAAAATCGTACCTTGTTGGACATAGTGCGGTCCATAATGATTTTACCGACATTCCAAAGTATTCTTACGGGATAATGTCCTAGAAATGGCTGCATATCTACGAAAAGGTAACCTCAAAATCCGGCCCCAAGACTCCATAAAAGTTATGGACAGGGAGGATTCCTAATCTTAAGTATGTTAAGATAAGGGGTTGTCCAACTTATGTGAAAATGGTTTCAAAGGATAAGCTTGGGACAAGATTTGACAAGTACATATTTGTGGGACATCCTAAAGTAAGTTTAGGGTAAATGTTCTATAATCCTACTTAGCAAAAGGTGTTTGTTACGAAACACGCTTCCTTCTAAGATAAAGGTGTTTATCATTAAAAGGGGCTAGTGGGAGGATAATAGATCTTGAAAAGTTCAAGAACCACAAAACACTATAAGTCAAATAAAAAAAACCTGTAGATAGACCTATTATACCACAACTGAATCGTAAATCTGGAATAGTACCAAAAATACCTAGGAGGTATGGATTCATCATGGATGATGATGATGAGGTACACATCATAGAAGATGATGATCTAGAGTTACATTCGATGAGGTAAGACTTCTAGTGTGTACAAAAGGGTCAGTGGGAGCGTCGTGAAATTTCTAGTATTATATGTTGATATACTACGGATGAGGAATAACATACCAATGCTACAATCAGTAAAGATAAATTTGTCTAAAAATTTCTCCACGAATGATTTGGGAAGAGTATCTTAATTGGGGATAAAATCTATATAGATAGATTCAAGAGGATGCTCGACTTAACCCAAGGAATGTATATTCATTTGATGCTAAAGTCGTTTAGCATGGCAAGCTCCAAGAGATGTCTCATGTTGATGAGCCATAGAGTGTATCTCTCTTAATAGTCCCCATAGACTCCAAAAGAGAGATCGCATGAGTAACTATCATGTATGCAATGAAATGTACGAGACCTGATGTTGATCAGTCATATTATGGAGAGATGTTCACTATGAGTCAGTGAAAAACGTCTTAAAGTGCTTAACTAAGCACTAAGGATGTGATCATATTCATGGTGGGTCTAAATTAAAACTAGAGGGCTTAACAGGACTCAAGTTTTTGAGATTGACCAAGATGATGAAAAATCCACTTTAAGGTAAAGCGTTATCTTGAATATTGGTGCGATGAATTGGAAAGGTTCCAAACAAAGAAAGAGTTCTTTGGTTTAGTGATAAAGACAAAGTATATAGCTATAAATGAAGTCGCAAGTTGATTGTTTGGATTAAAAGTTCATTTCTGTAACTAGGAATAGTTCTAAGTCTCATCTTGGATCTAAACATGTGTTGTGGCATTTTCATTTGATTATTAGAATCATTGAAAGATGGGAAATTACTATAGAGATAGTGGACTCTCATGAACAACATTACATATCCATTAACTAAAGCTTATCCAACAGCGGGATAATCGTCACTTAGAGAAGAAGAGTATGAGATACCATGACGATTGGCTTTAGTGCAAGTGGGAGATTGAAAGTAGTATGCACACAAGCCAATCATGTTTGATGATAAAGCATATACTTTGTAACAATCTTATTCATTTATTAATAAAAAGTATTAATTTATTAAAGGCTTTTAATTATCTACATGATGTTGTTTTATAATATGTGATAAACCCATAGTTTTAAGCAATGCTTTTATAATAATGATGATGATCATTCTAATGAGATCTAAATTCTTTGAAAGCTTAAAACTAAAATAGTTCCCAATCATTGGATTACTAAATTGGGGATTAGTGAATCCGGATAGATTGGTACATACGTTGCTTGCTCATTGGATGAGGATGATTGATCTCATGATCATTTTTGTGGAGACACTAAAGCAAGTATGTAGGTGCTTATTAGAGAATAAGTTCATGAGCATTGGCTCATTAAGGAATACCTAATGGAGTTTTATTTGCTGTCAATAGGAATTCTGTAGTGATAGTAGTACAAGTAATCCTTGGACTTGAGATCATCATAGTATCTTGTGTATGATGAATTATACTTTGACTTATTCCTTAAGACCCTTAGGGTATATCAAAGGTATGCTTGGGTATAATAAGTTGTGCATGGAGATAATGTATGATCAATAAAGAATTTACCACTTCTAATAAAAGAGAGAAATGTCCTATGTGATTCGATAAATGACAACCCAAGAGTCCTTGGTTAAGGTAGAATGAAATTAGAAAGGAGTTTCTAATTTGCATTATTTGGAGTTGTGCATTTAAGGATCGAAATACATATAATTAAATAAAATAAGACTTGATAGTAATTCCATGTCTTATATTTAATTGGGACATTGTATGGTGGAAGAATTGAATTATGCGGTAACTATTTACTCAATGGTTCTTTAATGATTAATGTTGAAATCTATATTATCCGGAAAGTCGTTGATACATTTGGGAGGCTTATCCCTATTGTAGAATAAATATTATTTAAATAAATTAATTGTTTAATTTATTTATTTAAATAAGATTAGAATTGTTCTAATTGATTTATTCACAAGGTTTAATATAGAGAACCTAAAGGGTCACACCATAAAAGGAAGAATAATTATTTAAGAAGTTAATGGCATAATCGTAATAATATGTTAAGTATATATTTAATTTAATCTATGGTGATAGAATAAATTAAATAGCTTAATATTTATTATTTAATATTTTAGAAATATTAAATATAAATTAATAAGAGGAGTCTTATTAATATTATTACAATTATTATTATTTTAATTTCTAAAAGAGTTTAAGAATTAATTTAATATAAGTACTCTCATTTATTCCTAATTGGATTAGGAAGGAAAATTAGTTAAAGGGTTTAATTAATTGTCCCTAATAAGATTAGGGAGCTTAATTAATTAAAAGAATTTAATCAATTAAATAAATCCCAATTCCTTAATTGTTAAGGTGGGTTGCCCACATCTATAAATAAAGGAGTCTTATTATGGGTGGTGGTGGTTGTTGACTTTTTACAACGTTTACATAATTCCAATTGTTAGGAGTACACCCCTTCTACATAGAGATAGAAAAACTAGGGTTTAGCCAAATACCCTTCTTCTTGAATTTTCTTCTTCCTTGGTGGATCACCTCTGAGGCCAAACATTTATCAAAGGAAGGAACCAAAACCGGTGGATTCAAGATCGAAGCGAAAGGATTTGGAGGTGAACTTGTACCTGAGGAAGCTCGATCTTCAAGGGTATGATTTATTCTTTATCTTTTCGTTTAATTAATAATTATGCATAAAGGGTGATCCGGGTATATGGTTTGTAAATTTTTTTAAACTCTGATTTTTACACGCTTCCGCATTATTTATGCAATTTGATTGCGCTCATGAATATTACAAACCCAACAAGTCCCACCACGAAGTTTATCGTAATGTGCTCCCATTTCCACTCTAGTATTTCCAACGGTTGGAGTAGACCACTCGGCCTCTGGTGCTCTGCTTTGACTCATTGACAAGTAAGACATTTACTAACGCACTCCGTGATTTCTCTTTTCAGATTGGGCCACCAAAAGTGTTGCAACAAATCTCGGTACATCTTTGGGCCTCCTGGATGAACAGAATACGTCATATTATGTGCCTCGTACAAAATTTCTTCCCTCAACTCGGTTCCCGCTGGCACCCACACTTTTCCTTCGAATCTCAAAATACTTTCTTTATCTACCTTGAACTTTTCTTCCTCATTTTCTGTGATTCTCTTCCTGATTTTCTCGCACTCTTCATCCTTCTCTTGTGATTCCTTTATTTTGTCCAACAAGTTTGGACGAGCTTCCACTGAAAACAATTTTTCTTCAGACCTCCCTGGTCCCTTTACCTCTATTTCCAATTTCTTCATATCCCTTATTAACTCCTTCTGAGTTGTCAGTTGAAACAACTTCTCCCTTCCTTTCCTGCTTAGTGCGTCGGCTACTACGTTTGTCTTCCCCGGGTGATAAAGAATATCATAGTTATAATCCTTGATTAATTCTAACCACCTTCTCTAACGCATATTCAACTCTTTATGTGTGAAGATATATTTCAAACTCTTGTGGTCCGTGTATGTCTCACATTTCTCTCCCGTACAAATAATGTCTCCAAATATTTAACGCAAAAATTACTACCGCTAACTCTAAGTCATGAGTAGGGTATCGTTTTTCATAATCCTTCAATTATCGCGATGCGTACGCAATGACCTTGCCATGCTGCATTAGCACACAGCCAAGTCCTCTGTGTGATGCATCATTATACACCACAAATCCTCCCGTATCATCTGGTAATGATAATACAGGCGCTTCGCTTAGTCTCTTCTGAAACTCTTGAAAACTTTCTTTGCACTTGTCCGTCCACACGAACTTCACAGTTTTCCTCGTTAGATTGGTCAACGGGGTTGCTATCTTAGAAAAATCCTGGATAAATCTTTGATAGTACCCAGCTAACCCTAAGAAACTTATTACCTCGGTTGGCGTCTTCGGTTGTTCCCAATTACTCATTGCTTCTACCTTTGTAGGGTCTAATGAAATTCCATCCTCATCCACCACATGTCCTAATAATTGAACCTTCTTCATCCAAAAATTACACTTGGAAAACTTTGAATACAACCTCTCCATTCTTAGCGCCTCCAAAACCATCATCAGATGTTCAGCGTGTTCTTCTTCCGTCTTTGAGTAGATCAAGATATCGTCGATGAAAACTACTACGAATTTATCTAAGAATGGCTTGAAGACTCGGTTCATCAAGTCCATAAATGCTGCCAGAGCATTTGTTAACCCGAATGACATCACCATAAATTTGAAATGTCTGTAACGAGTTCAGAAAGCCGTCTTTGATATATCCTCCTTCCATACCTTTAAATGGTGATAACATGTCTGTAGATCTATCTTCGAGAAACACTTTTCTCCCTTCAGTTGATCAAACAGGTCGTCTATCCTCGGTAACAGATATTTATTCTTCATCGTTACTCGGTTCAATTCTCGATAATCGATATAGAGCCTCATCGATCCATCCTTCTTCTTTACAAATAACACTGGTGCTCCCCAAGGAGACACACTCGGCCGAATATAACCCTTATCTAGCAAATCTTGCAATTATATCATCGATTCCTTCATTTCTACTAGCGTCATACGATATGGGGCTTTCGAAATCAATGTCGTTCCCGGTGCTAAGTCTATTACGAATTCGATTTCTCTGTCTGGCGGAAGACTAGGCAGATCGTCTGGAAATACATCTTGAAATTATCTCACTATGGATATATCCTTAATTTTTATTCCCTTTTTCCGAGTATCAACAATGTAAGCTAAGTAACCTACACATCCTTTCTTTAACAATTTCTTGGCTTGCATCATCGTAAGGCAACACGATTGCTTAACGATGAGCTACCATAAAACACTACCTTAGACTTATTTGAAGTTTGAAGGTTTACACTTTTATTCTGACAATCAATTATCGCAGCATGGTTATATAACCAATCCATTCTCAATATTACGTCAAACTCTCTCAATCTTATCGGGATCAAGTCTATGCTTAGTTCATGATCTCTAATGTTCGCGCGATAATTTCGGTAAATATATTCTACAAGGATTACTTCCTAATTCATAACTTCTATGTTCAAGGGATTTACTAATCATTCTCGGGGTAAATTAAGTCGACTATCAAATTCTTCAGATACAAAAGAACAGGTGGCACCCGAATCAAATAATACATAGGCATTTATATCATTGATCGGGATGATACCTGACACCATGATCTTTGCAGCTATTGCGTCCTGGACAATCATGTTAAACATTCTGGCAGTTGGATGGTTGGATGGCGTCAGTCCACCAATCATCATTTTGTTTCTTCCCCCTTGTTGGTCGCTTCCTCCGCCGCTTCCTTTCTTTGGGAAATCTTTAATCAGGTGGTCCGCCGAGCCACAAGCAAAATAACCTTTGATCTTCTTCGGCTTTGGGTAGTTTGGCGAAATATGCCCCTCTTGGCTATAGTTGTAACAAACACTGCGCCCCTTCCAGCACTCTCCTTGGTGATTCTTTCCACACTTCAGGCATCCCTCAGCTCTTTTCTTAAAATCTCCACGAAACTTCCCCACTTAATTGTTATGATTTTTGTTGTGATTCTTCCACTTCTTCTTTCCCAAATTACTTCCTTCGTTGTTGCTTCCTCCACGACTATCTCCTCCCTTGTTCTTACCTTTCTTCTCCTTGTTATACAAACTCAAGGCTTCACTACCTCCTTCTGCAATGATGGCCTTCTCCAATAATGTCACAAATGAATCGATCTAAAGAACTGACACCTTGTTAAACAACCAAGGCTTCAGCCCTTATTCAAAACGCCTAGCTTTCCTCCCTTCATCTGCAAAATGAGATAGTTCATTGAACTTAGCTGCGTATTGCACCACCGTCATATCTCCCTGCTTAAGTTCTAAGAACTTCACCTCCATCCTATTTTTCATGCTCTTCGGGAAGTAATTCCCGAATAGTAGAGTCTTAAATCTCTCACATGCTATTATCCATTCTTCGACTCTTTGTTGATTCACCTCCCACCAGTAGTTCGCCTCGCCTCTCATCATATAGGTGGAAAACACCATCTTCTGGTCTTCACCCACACGAGCGATGGTGAAGGCCTTTTCCATCTCTTTGATACACGTCTGTGCCGCGATAGGATCGGTAGTACCCATGAATTCCGGAGGTCCTACACTCCTAAAGTCTTTAAAGTTCATAACTGGTACTGCCTGGGGATTGGGTGGTACTGGTTCGTTTCTTCCCAAGAGCCTCTCCTAACAAATCTACTAGCCTTTGTATAGGGTCTACTTGTCATCTCTCATCATTAACCGACTCTTCTGGTGCGGTTAATCTACATTTGGGCGGCATTTTCTGCATCACAAAATTTTTATTTTTATTATCTAATTATATTACTTAAACATTTCTCAAATGAAAAAGGAATACAATTTTATAACACATTTCTGGAATAAGATCATTTATATTCATATGCCAAATCATTACATCACATGATTATCCCTATCATACTTCTATAAATGACAAAACATATCCCCTAATATCACAAAAGATGGGGACAAATACTAACATACTACCCCTCTAACATTTTTCAAAAGTATTGGGTTTACATAACTATCCCATATCTCACACAAAAGATTGGGATTACAACAACATAGTATACATGACTACCAACTACTACTACTATACTACTAACACCTAGACCTCAATCTAACATCCCGCTCTCCATAACGCTATTGTACTCTTTCTGAGTGATGTGCGCCACCAAATCTCTGCTTATGGTATGTCGAGTCTGTCCCTTCTCCGCTGGGTAATGATATACCCCATCAATCAATCTTTCCATGGCTGTACGCAATGTATAGCCCATCCAGTTCATCTTCCTCCTTTTGCACCTCACCTCATCTTCTAAATCATTGGCCCTGTCATTGGCTTCCTCCCACTTTTCCTCAAAGTGAATCATCTCCATCACTTCCATCTCTAGCTGAGTACGGAGAGCTTCCTTCTCAGCTTTCTCGCTAAGCTCCCTCTGTTCAGACTCCTCTAGCTTACCCGTCAACTCCACATTTCTAGCTATCAAACGATGAAAAAAGTGCCCATCTGTACTCCTGCCTCCTTGCGATATGCAAGTTCTACTTCCAACTCCTGCATCTTCAGTTGCCTCTTAAAAGCCTCAGCCTCTAGCTCCTCGACTCTACATCCTAACTCCAAAATATGTTCCTCATATTCACCTAGCATCTGATCCAAGAATGTTGCCCCATCGGAGTCCTCCATAGGCTCATCCCCCATAGGCTCCTCCTCCATAGGCTCCTCCTCTAGATAAGACTCTTCAGGAAATGGCTCCATCTCCTCCTCCTCATCATCATCATCGATAGGAGCCACTGCCAAAATGGGCTCATCTATCATTGGTGCCTCATATACCACGTGTATGTCACGCGGCTCCTCCTTTATCACTCTATTGGGTCCTCCTATGTCATTCATCCTACAACCACCAACATAAGACAAAACAAACAACAACTCCATTAGAATGTTAAATAAATATAAGTTCATTGTATAAAATGAAATTATATTTCATAACACAATAAGTCTCTTCCTAGGAAAACTCCATATGAGTTTCATCCTTCTATATCTTCTAAGTTCTCCTAAGTTATAATCTAAGGACTCACGCTTCTAATGTTTATAACTAAAGTTTTGATACCAACCTGTGACGCCCCCAAATTCAGACACTCATATCTCGAACTTGGTTCGTCACGTGCTAATTCTAATATCATACTAAAATTATCAACCACGGAATAATAGAATAAATTACATTGTTATAACATAATTATTCTCGTCCCAAGGTCTCGCAACCATTACTAATACATGACAACTTAAATTAAACATAGCTTAATATATCATAGTAAATAAGACCTTCAACATAATAATAGTACATTCCTAGTACTATGAAACAAAACTACTCCAAAGCCTTCTCTTTACCCTTGTCCTTGTCAGAGGGTTCACCACGTTCTGCCTTAATTGAAAGTTTTAAGGAAAGCAAGGATGAGCAACAATTTTTCCCAGCAAGTAATATTGCAATAAGGAAAAAAATCATATATAGAGTCCAAATCTTCAAGAGTATGCTAGTGAATAATAAATTTAGGAATTTTCAAAAATTCTCAATAAAGGTCGCTATGGACTGAAAGATATCAATAAGATTCAACGCTTATTCAATTCAAGATTTCAAAGTAATGAATATAGAGAAGTCACTAAGGACTATGAACTTCTACTAGAATTAACAGTAATAAACTGATAATCCAACAAAACGAGTACAACAGGTGATCAGCCTAATGTACCCTAAGGTATGCATATCTTTTAATTGTACTCAAGTGTGCACGTCGATCTCCCGACAATATAATTCCCCTTCCAAGAGGGTTGTTCATCTCAGTTATTGATAAGAGTCTGCACCAAGTTAATTTGGTTTGGATAACTTTCGATCGTATACCAATAGTCTACCTGAATTAATGACTTAGACAACTTTCTTTTAAAGTATATATATGAGCAATTATCATCCAAAATCAAGGTTCAAAAACTGTAAGCAATTTCATCTCTAAATTACGAAGTATGTATTAAGTCATGAGATATGAATCATACTTTCAAGGATTTACTTGTACGATCTATAATAGCACAAGCTTGAATAATACTCCATAAAAATATGGTTAGGAACTTACGTCAACGAGATAAGGTTTAGATACTTGTACAATATTCAAAGTTATGTAAGTTAGAAAACATGCCTGACGCGTAGTTTGCCAAGGTATAGCTTAATACCACTCCAATGAACTATAATATCCTATTCATGTATAAACACATTAGTTATACAAGTTCAATATGTACACCTACTATCTTAATTTGCTATGATACACCAATGTAATTAATCGATACTAAACATATATTGTTAGTCTTCTCTTAGTCGTATGATCTCATATGTATTTCATCATATAACATAAAAATCAGTTTCTAATACACTATGATATTAAAGAACATAGTTTTCCATCCCATTTTGACTTAAGGTTATAAAGACTAATTCAACATAGGATTCTTTCATTAACATGTTTATTGACACAAGAATACTGCACTGGACATGTATTACAAATTAAGGCAACAATATAGGCATGCACCAACCCTCGAATTACCAACAGAAAATAGACTTCACTGCAGGATGGCATGGTCGCGCTGGATTTGAACTAAGGAGTAGCGCAGTTGCGCTACTCCTTGTTCAAACTAGAACTGTTAAAAAGTAGCTTGGCCAGACTTGCACACCCATATACATTTATGACAACACTTGCAGAATCATACATGTTATGTTGTTCATAGTTAGGTTTGGTCTCTTTTATACCTTGTTCTTTACATGATTCATCATCAAATCCCACAAAATCAAGATTTTAAGTGATGATTTAACAAAGTCTTTCATGTTTAGTCGTTATATTCAAACAATGAGATCAATAAGTCTCAATTAATCATGTTTACATTAGATTAGTCATGCATTTCAAGTTGTGAAGTTCTACATCATTTAGACTTGTCATATCCCATGATTAACTATTTTTAAAATGCATATGACTAACTAGGCATTCATGTTAATCACGTCTTTAGACATCACACCCTTACATAATGGTCAAATTTTAGAATACTTGTAACATAGTTATTAACAAACTAGTTTTCAAACTCTTGAGGTTTCTTTTGAAAATCTCATGTCAAACCAACCAAGCATGCAAAGTTACTTCACTTACTATACATCATATTTTAATATATACATACTAGACCACATAAGCATGCTCACAAGTTCTTATATAGTTTATCAAGTTCTATTTGAAACTTTAAGTTTTCATTTGTAGATCATCAAAACTTATTCAAGCATGCAAGGTAAGTCCATATATTCTATATCATGCTTTCATGTTTTCATGCTTATGTTTATATGTAATCAGATCATGGTATCATGTCTTCAAGTTCAGAATTTAAATTATACATGGCTCATTGAGTTTGTACTTTAAAACTCAAGTTCCCTTTGGAACCCAAGCTATGGTAAATGGTTACATGCAAGGTTACTTATATCAGTATATCAGGGGTATAAGTAATCATAATGAATTCATACTAGCATGCTCAACATAATAGAAAGTTAACCAATTCGGTATCCAAGACTGATAGTCGGCGCGACCGCGTGGTCTTGTATGATAGAAGTGGCGCGACCACCCCACTTCGAGCAGAAGCAAAATTTTTGGCTCTGCTTCTGCAGAGCCTTAACATAACATGGTTAATTCCTGCAACTGGACCAACTACAGTACTTCTAAACATGCATATATGCTCAGACAACACAATGGCATGCTATTCCATACCAATTAACAGAAAATTCATGTAAATGCTAAGAATTTGGAAATCTTAAACTTAAGAACACATTTACAGTAATGTTACCTATGACGCCACTAAAATAGGTATACATCACCCATTCTGAGTCGCCAAATCATGGTACATAAACAAATACAACTTCAGTAATACAATTGTCGTGCAAAATACGATAACACATATACTGTGAGTTTGAATACAACTATTGTCTAATAGAGAGTATACAAACTCAAAAGGAGTCCTCATTACAATTATTGATACACTATTTTACAAAATAGTGAGGACTACTAATACAACTATCACGAACCATCACTCTATACCCCCGACTAGTTTCTGCTTTATGTTCTCACCTCCACGAGAAGAAAAATGGAACAAAAGGAAAAGGGTGAGCTCAACTAGCCCAATAAAGAATATTATGACTAAGATAACATACAACAATTTATCATTAGTCTTCAATGAGGGAAAAATCGATAAAATATAAATGACAACAAGTTTTAGATCAACAAGCTGCAATGAAAAACAACAATCCATTAGAAGAGTCAAGTAGAGAAAAAATTCCACTATCTTCTAAGATTTAAAAGTCCATCATAAATATTTTATCCTTGTCACATCAATCGATATACATCTTGAATCAAATATTCATCTTTGCACTACAGGCCAAATATATTCATTTGTATCACCCGGTTAAGTCATGTTCATCTCAACACTGTTTCATCTTCAGATTACTGGACCAAAGATATTCATTAGGTAATTATTCATCTTTGCACTACAGGCCAAAGATATTCGGTAATATCATCATTTAGGACTGAGGATGATGAAAAATATTTTAAAGGAACAAATCCAGTGAAACAAAATAACAAATATTAGATATTCGTATTACAGTTTATCCAACATCAATAATACTTCATAATAACCGATTTTGAAGCAAAATTCAAGAATAAAGATCAAAACATGGATACAATCAAAGATAGTAACCATAATAGACATCTTGGACAAAAAGGAGAAAATTTCATTTTTCGGTGAATAGTGTCGTATCGTGAATAGTGCCGTATATATGAATAGTAATCCCGACACAAAAAGTTCCAAATTTGATAAAAAGTTCAGACCAATATTTTAGCATAATGATATCGAAAGAAATAATATCATTTATGAAGAAAATAACATCCCTTTTCTCAAATAAGTTTGTCTGTTATGATTCCTATCTTTGATTGGATCTATGTTTTGGTTTTCATTCTTGAATTTTACTCCACTCTGGTTATTTATGAAGTATTTTGAACAGGTTGTTTTAAAATGTAATCCTTAATATTTGTTCTTTTGTTTTACTGGATTCGTTTTCTTTAAAATATTTTGCATCATCCTCAATGATATAATTGAATATCTTTGGCTTGTAGTGCAAAGATGAATGATTTCTGATGAATATCTTTGGCTCGTAATGCAAAGATAACCCGTTGTTGAATATCTTTGGCATGTAGTGCAAAGATGACTTGTTGATGAATATCTTTGGCCTGTAGTGCAAAGATGACTTGTTGTTGAATATTTTTGGCATGTAGTGCAAAGATGACATGTTGATGAATATCTTTGGGCTGTAGTGCAAAGATGACTTGTTGATGAATATCTTTGGCATGTAGTGCAAAGATGACTTGTTGATGAATATCTTTGGCCCGTAGTGCAAAGATGAATTTATTAGTAGGATTATGAACATGAACTGTGATTTGGTATAACCATGATCTTTGATGTTTCAGGTGATGAAAATTAACTTTGTCCTGGATGAGGAAAGGAATTTAGAACTACAATTACGGTTATGAGTTATACGTGATTGTGGGACGAGGAATTGTTGATTAATGTTACAGGGATAAAACATTGTTGATGGACTTTTAACATGGAGAAGATAATAGATTTTATGGTCTATTTGACTCTTCTAATGGATTGCTCGTTCCGCTGCAACTATGGTTGAAAAGTTTTATCATCTACCATATATTCTAAATCTACGATTTATTCATTGTTGAAGGCTATTGATAATTTATTTATCTTTAGTCATGATATTATTCTTTCTTGAGCTAGTTGTGCTCACCCTTTTTTTCTCACAATTCCTTTCGTGTAATAAAAGTGTAGGTATTGGGACAAGCGGGGAATAACAGGGGAATAGAACGGTGGTCTATAGATGTTGAGGGTGAGGTGAATTTAACTTGGAATGGTGTTTTGCCACTATCATACAAGATGTATAATGACATACAACCTTGTGTCATCATAAGACAAGGTTGTGCTCATCCACTCTTTGAGTATATTTACAAGCACTACCTATATAATCTTGGTGTTTGTTTGGAGTATAATACCCAATTAGAGGCAGTGGAGATAATGATATGTCGGAGAAGACTCACCATTGGGAAGAATATGATAGTAATCTTCTCATTTTTCTTTAGGCGTCTATTGGATCAACCGAGGATAATTACGTGGGCATATGATATCTATCATTCATGGCCTCCCATGTACGAAGGTTTCCTTGAGCAATTCCCAAAGATTTTAATTTCTAAAATAGTTCTAGATTGTACCTTTATGTAAGGTATCACTGTGAGGTGCTGTCCATAGTATGGACATGAGTCATAGTTGGTATTAAAACTCACAACATATGTGTTGTTGTATTTTGCACGACAATTATTGTAATAAAGTTGTAGTTATTTTATGTACCATGTATTTGGCGACTCAGAATTGGTTGGATGGAATGGATCTATTTTGGGGTTGCCACAATTGGTATCAGAGCTTAGGGATATGATCTCTGGCGGAGATCGAGGAATATAACTAGGAGGGGAGTGATGAGTAAAACCTTCGCTAGTGTGTCCTACCTAAGCATATTTGTTGGTCATTCATAATATCGAGATATTATGTGATATGTTAATTTGTTAAATTAACCGTTGTTTTTGAAGCTGTATTCTAGAATGATATCTGAAATACAGGAGATGAGCAATGGAGAAATCATGATGACAGGGGAGATATAATCTGAAATGGAAGCAAGGTATTGTCAACTTTTCGAAATACCATGTACGTAAATTTCGGGGACGAAATTTCATAAGGAGGGGAGATTGTAAGACCCCGAATTTTATGAAATAAAAGTATTCAATTTTTTTTACAATTACTATTCAGTAAATGGTTAAATTGATAAAAGTTAAAGTTAAGGGTGATTTATGATTTTTTTTTCAAAATATGCAAGTGGTTATAAAATACTCATTTCTATCGGGGAATATTCGTTTGGTCGTGGAATATTCTTTCGTGGGGAATATTAAATGCGAATGGCCGTTAAACCTTTTGTGGGCCCCATAATAGAATAACTGTCGGATGAAGAAAACAACAAAAGGGAATTTTTATAAATAATGGCGTAGTTATTTACCAATTAACTTTGTTGGAATACCGGTGGTTAAAATCTGATGTCTGGCGTTGTTGCACACAATAGCACCTGCAGTATTGCACCAATTATTGATTCTTACGTAAGAAGGTACTACTCGATAATTGTTACTGATAATTCTTATTCGATATTTTATTGATTGATAATTGTTGCGTTGATATTTTATATTCTTGTTGTTTTAATAATTGTCACTACTACGGTATTTTCTATTATCGAAGCAATAATTCATATTATCTGAATAATATTATTAGATAACATTATTGGCAATGTCTAGAAAGTTCTGCCTAAGGAGAGTTTTGATCACCTAATTGCGCGTCAATAAGGAGAAATTCTTATTGGAAAGCCCCTCTTTCCTCGGCGCGCTTTGGTTGTCATTATTGTGATTACGTAATATTATTTGTGAATAATTAATTATTGATTTATATGATGAGGAAAATATTCATTTTATGTGGATATAGATGGAGAAAATTTTTAAAGTGACAATTGTTGAAAATCGATATTTTATCTTTTTTGATAAAATAATATTTTATTATATTATTATAATATAATAATGATGATATTTTTACAATGAATGTGGAATATATGAGTAATATGAGGAGGAGTATTTTTGTTGTAAAAGTTGTTTAAAACATGTTAAACATGTCTGTGGGCCCATTTCTTAACTGAAATTTGATTATAGCTTATAAAATCGTCCGTTTATGGATTTCGGTCAATTTCTATTTCAAATTTAGAAAACCTTTCTTCTGCAAAGTTGTAGAGAATTGAATTTCCTATAACAAGTCGTGAGATTCAAATTTTCTGATAAAAGAGCTATTTATTATGAATTATTGTAGTTCCGAAATTCCGAAATAATTGATTTTTGGAAGTTTTAATTATTTTTTAAAAGAAAAACGTTTTTTTGTCATTTGGTGGGCTCCAATGGTGTTGCAAACATGTTGAATTCAGTTGTCAAAGAGGTTGGCGTGAAAATTTAATATAAATATTATTATTTTAATAAATTTTCTGCTTTGGTGTTCTAAGCAATTTCCTATAAATAGGTGCTTAGGTTAGAATTGAAAATCACACCAGAAACTATAGATTTCTCTCTCTTTCTCGCTCTAGAATATCGAGCGTATTTTGTTAGTATTTTTATACTTTGAGTGTTGTTATACGGTGCAAGTTCTTTTAGCACTATATCCAGTATTTCAGTCAGAAGTACTATTCTTTCTGAGGTAAGGGAGATTATTTTCTTCATAAATAATATTATTTCTTCAATATCATTATGCCGAAATATTGGTTTGAACCTTTTATCAAATTTAGAACTTTTTCATGTCGGGGTTACTATTCATGAGTTACTATTCACGAGTTACTAATCATGAGGTACTATTCATGAGTTACTATTCACGAGTACTACTTCACGAAGCATGATGATATTTTTTGTGAAATTTGTATCTTTTGGTGTCAGAGTTACTATTCACGTATACGACACTATTCACGTATATGGCACTATTCACAAATCGACATTATTCACGGAAAAATTAAGTTTTCTTCTCTGTGTCCAAGATTGTCTGTTATGATTTCTATCTTTGATTGGATCTATGTTTTGGTTTTCATTATTGAATTTTACTCCACTCTGGTTATTTATGAAGTATTTTTGAGCTTGGGTTGTTTAAAGTACGAATCCTTAATATTTGTTCTTTTGTTTCACTGGATTAATTTTCTTTAAAATATTTTGAATCATCCTCAATGATATAATTGAATATCTTTGGCCTGTAGTGCAAAGATGAATGATTTCTGATGAATATCTTTGGCTCGTAATGATGACCTGTTGTTGAATATCTTTGGCATGTAGTGCAAAGATGACTTGTTGATGAATATCTTTGGCGGTAGTGCAAAGATGACTTGTTGTTGAATATCTTTGACATGTAGTGTAAAGATGACTTGTTGATGAATATCTTTGGCCTGTAGTGCAAAGATGACTTGTTGATGAATATCTTTGGCCTGTAGTGCAAAGATGACTTGTTGATGAATATCTTTGGCTCATAGTGCAAAGATGAATTTATTAGTAGGATTATGAACATGAACTGTGATTTGGTATAACCATGATCTTTGATGTTTCAGGTGATGAAAATTAACTTTGTCCTAGATGAGGAAAGGAATTTAGAACTACAATTACGGTTATGAGTTATACACATGATTGTGGGCGAGGAATTGTTGATTAATGTTACTGAGGATAAAACATTGTTGATGGACTTTTAAATATAGAAGATAATAGATTTTATGGTCTATTTGACTCTTCTAATGGATTGCTTCGTTCATTATGACTATGGTTGAAAAGTTTTATCATCTACCGTATGTTCTAAATCTACGATTTATTCTTTGTTGAAGGCTATTGATAATTTATTTATCTTTAGTCATGATATTCTTTCTTGAGCTAGTTGTGCTCACCTTTTTTGCTTCACAATTGCTTTCGGGTAATAAAAGTGTATTTGGGACAAGCGAGGAAATAACGGGGAATAGAAGCGATTGATGGTCTATAGATGTTGAGGGTGAGGTAAATTTAACTTGGAAGGGTGTTTTGCCACTATCATACAAGATGTCTAATGACATACAACCTTATGTCATCATAAGACAAGGTTGTGCTCATCCACTTGCTGAGTATATTTACAAGCACTACTTATATAATCTTGGTGTTTGTTTGGATTATAATACCCAATTAGAGACAGTGGAGATAATGATATGTCAGGAGAGGACTCACCATTGGGAAGAATATGATAGTAATCTTCTCGTTTTTCTTTGGGGTCTATTGGGTCAACCAAGGATAATTCTGTCGGCATATGATATCTATCATTCATGGCCTCCCATGTACGAAGGTTTCCTTGAGCAATTCCCAAAGATTTTAATTTCTAAAACAGTTATAGATTGTACCTTTATGTAAGGTATCACTGTGAGGTGTTGTCCATAGTTGGGACATGAGTCATAGTTAGTATTAAAACTCACAAAATATGTGTTGTTGTATTTTGCACGACAATTGTTCTAATAAAGTTGTAGTTATTTTCTGTACCATGTATTTGGCGACTCAGAATGGGTTGGATGGAATGGACCTATTTGGGGTTGTCACAGTTGGTATCAAAGCTTAGGGATATGATCTCTGGCGGAGATCGGGGAATATAACTAGGAGGGGAGTGATGAGTAAAACCTTCGCTAGTGTGTCCTACCTAAGCTTATTTGTTGGTCAGTCATAATATCGGGATATTATGTGATATGTTAATTTGTTAAATTACACCGTTATTTTTGAAGCTGTATTCTAGAATGATATCTGAAATACAGGAGATGAGCAATGGAGAAATCATGATGATAGGGGAGATAGAATCTGAAATGGAAACAAGGTATTCTCAACTTTTCGAAATACCAGGTACGTAAATTTCGGGGACGAAATTTCATAAGGAGGGGAGATTGTAAGACCCCGAATTTTATGAAATAAAAGTATTCAATTTTTCTTATAACTACTATTCAGTAAATTGTTAAATTGATAAAAGTTAAAGTTAAGGGTGATATATGAATTTTTTTTTCAAAATATACAAGTGGTTATAAAATACTCATTTCTATCGGGGAATATTCGTTTGGTCGTGGAATATTCTTTACGTTGGGAATATTAAATGCGGCCAGTATGACCTTGTGGGCCCATAATAGAATAAGCGTGGGATGAAGAAAGCAACAAAAGGAATTTTTATAAATAAAGGCGTAGTTATTCTGAATTAACAATTGTTGAAATACAGTGGTTTAAAATACTGATAATATCGTCGTTGTTACAAGATAGCACACGGTATTGTACCAATTATTGATTCTTACGTGAAGACACTACTCGATAATTATTACGATAACTCTTTATTCGATATTTTATTGATTCGATAATTCTTTGCGTTGATATTTTATATTCTTTGTTATTTTAATAATTATCACTACACAATATTTTCCATTATCGAAGCAATAATTAATATTATCGAATAATATTATTAGATAACATTATTAGCGATGTCTAGAAAGTTACATCTAAAGAGAGGTTTGGTCACCTAATTGCTTGGCTTGAAGGAGAAATTCTTATTGGAAGCCCCCTCTTTCTCTCTCGGGCTTTGGTTGTCATTATTGTGATTACGTAATATTATTTGTGAATAATTAATTATTGATTTATATGATGAGAAAAATATTCATTTTATGTGGATATAGATGGAGAAAATTTTTAAAGTGACAATTGTTGAAAATCGATGTTTTATCTTTTTGATAAAATAATATTTTATTATATTATTATAATATAATAATGATGATATTTTTACAATGAATGTGGGATATATGAGTATATGAGGAGAGTATTTTTGTTGCAAAAGTTGTTTTAAAACATGTTAAACATGTCTGTGGGCCCATTTCTTGACTGAAATTTGATTATAGCATGTAAAATCGTCCGTTTATGGATTTCGGTCAATTTCTATTTGGAATTTGGGAAAACTTTCTTCTGCAAAGTTGTAGAGAATTGAATTTCCTATAAAAATTCGCGAGAATCGAATTTTCTAATAAAAGAGCAATTTATTATAAATTATTGAAGTTCCAAAGTTCCGAAATAATTGATTTTTGGAAGTTTTAATTATTTTTTAAAAGAAAAAACGTTTTTTGTCATTTGGTGGGCTACAATGGTGTTGCAAACATGCTAAATTCAGTTGTCAAAGAGGTTGGCGTGAAAATTTAATATAAATTGGCGCCCCCAAAATAGGTCAATCAACTGACTATTACGAAGTCATCAAATCGTGAATGCGAAACAACTACAACCGTTAATACAATTGTCGTGCAAAATACGACAACACATAAACTACGAGTTTAAATACAAATATTGTCTTTTAGACAATATCCACACTCAAATAAGTCCTCATTACAATTATTGATACACTATTTTACAAAATAGTGAGGACTACTAAAACAACTTGTCTTGAACCATTACTCCACACCCAGAAGCTAGTTCATTATATTCTCGTCTCTTGAGAAGAAAAATGGAACAAAAAGGAAAAGTGTGAGATCAACTAGCCCGATAAAGAATATTATGACTAAGATAATGTACAACAAATTATCCTTAGTCTTCAACGAGGAAAAATCGATAGAATACAATAGGCAACAAGTTTTAGATCAACAAGCATTGCGGTGAAACAACAATTCATTAGAAGAGTTAAGTAGAGAATGAAATCTACTATCATCTATGAATTTAAAAGTCCATCATCGATATTTTATCCCTGTAACATCAATTAATATACATCATAAATCAAATATTCATCTTTGCACTACTGGGCCAAAGATATTCACCGATTAATTAGTCATGTTCATCTAAACACACCTTTTCATCGTTGCACTACGGGCCAAAGATATTCATCATAAAATCATTCATCTTTGCACTACGGGCCAAAGATATTGATTATATCATCATTTAGGGTGAGGATGATGAAAAATATTTTAAAGGAAGCGAATCCGGTGAAACAAAAGAACAAATATTAAGGATTCATATTTTAAACAATCGAAGTTCAAAAATACTTCATAAATAAACGAGTGGAGTAAAATTCAAGAATGAAGACCAAAACATAGATCGATCAAAGATAGGAATCATAATAGGCGATCTTGGACACGAAAAAAGAAAATTTAATTTTTACGTGAATAGTATCGTATTCATGAATAAGTGTAAGTATTCGTGAATAGTCAGATATCGTGAATAGTAACTCAGACACCAAAAGATAAAAATTTCACAAAAAATATCATCATGCTTCATGAATAGTACTCGTGAATAGTAACTCGTGAATTGTAACTCATGAATAGTAACTCATGAATAGTAACCCCGACATGAAAAAATTCCAAATTTGATAAAAAAGTCCAACCAATATTTCGGCATAATGATATTGAAGAAATAATATCATTTTTTAAAAAAAATATATCCCTTACCTCGCAAAAGCAATTACTTGATTTGGAATACTAGATATAGTGCTGAAGGAACTTGCACCGTATAGCAACACTCAAAGTACCAAAATACTCACAAAAATACTCTCGATATATCGAGAGAGAAAGAGAGAGAAGATTTCAGTTTCTGGTGTAATTTTCAATTCTAACCTAAGCACCCTATTTATAGAAAAATGCTTAGAACACCAAAGCAAAAAATTAAATATAATAATAATATATTATAAAAAATTTCCTACGCCCACTAAGACTCCTGAAATCAGCATGTTTACAACACATGGGGGCTAACCAAAACAATAAAAACATTTTTCTTAATAAAAATAATTAAAACTTCCAAAATCAATTATTTGAACTTGAACTTCAATAATTCATAATAAATAGCCTTTTATCGGAAAATTGAATCTTGCGACTTTTTATAGGAAATTCAATTCTCTACAACTTTGCTGAATTTTTTTCAAATTCCAAAGCAGACATTGATAGAAATCCATAAGCAGACGATTTCTGAGGTTATAATCAAATTTGAAAACAAGAAATGGGGTCCACCGACACACAAAATATGTGTTAATCATTTAATGCAACAAAAATACTCTCCTCCTCATATACTCATATATCCCACATTCATTGTAAAAATATCATCATTATTATATTAATATAATAAAATATTATTTTATCGAGAAAAGATAAAATATCAATTTTTTAACAATTGTCACTTTAAAACTTTTCTCCATCTATATTCACATAAAATCAATATTTTCCTCATCATATAAATCAATAATTAATTATTTATAAATAATATTACGAATAACTTGACGACAACCGTGTAGTTCCAGGAAGAGGGGCTTTCAATAAGAATTTCTCCTTCTTGGTAGTGTGATTAGGTGACCAAACCTCTCCTTAGACAGAACATTCTAGACATTGCCAATAATGTTTTCTAATAATATTATTCAGATAATATGAATTATTGCTTCGATAATGAAAAATACTATGTAGTGACAATTATTGAAACAATAGTAATATAAAAAATCAACGCAGCAATTATTGAATCAATAAAATAAAATACTGAACAGTAATTACTGTAACAATTATTGAGTAGTGCCTTCTTACGTAAGAATCAATAATTGGTGCAATACTGGTGTGCTATCTTGTGCAACGTAGCGTATTATTGTGTTTTAACCACAAGGTATTCCAACAAGATAATCAGAGCAACTACGGCAGTTATTTATAAACAATTTATACTTGTCGTTTTCTTCATCCAATCGTTTTTCCGTTATGCGGCCCACACAAGGATGTGCTCATCCACTTGCTGAGTATATTTACAAGCACTACCTATATAATCTTGGTGTTTGTTTGGAGTATAATACCCAATTAGAGACAGTGGAGATATTGATATGTCAGGAGAAGACTCACCGTTGGGAAGAATATGATAGTAATCTTCTCGTTTTTCTTTGGGGTCTATTGGGTCAACCAAGGATAATTCTGTGGGCATATGATATCTATCTTTCATGGCCTCCCATGTACGAAGGTTTCCTTGAGCACTTACCAAAGATTTTAATTTCTAAAACAATTCTAGATTGTACCTTTATATAAGGTATCACTGTGAGGTGCTGTCCATAGTTGGGACATGAGTCATAGTTGGTATTAAAACTCACAACATATGTGTTGTTGTATTTTGCACGAAAATTGTTGTAATAAAGTTGTAGTTATTTTCTATACCATGTATTTGGCGACTCAGAATGGGTTGGATGGAATGGACCTATTTTGGGGTTGTCATAGTTGGTATCAGAGCTTAGGGATATGATCTCTGGCGAAGATCGGGGAATATAACTAAGAGGGGAGTGATGAGTAAAACCTTCGCTAGTGTGTCCTACCTAAGCTTATATATTGGTCAGTCATAATATCGGGATATTATGTGATATGTTAATTTGTTAAATTAACCGTTGTTTTTGAAGCTGTATTCTAGAATGATATCTGAAATACATGAGATGAGCAATGGAGAAATTATGATGATAGCGGAGATAGAATCTGAAATGGAAGCAAGGTATTCTCAACTTTTCAAAATACCAGGTACGTAAATTTCGGGGACGAAATTTCATAAGGAGGGAAGATTGTAAGACCCTGAATTTTATGAAATAAAAGTATTCATTTTTTCTTATAATTACTATTCAGTAAATGGTTAAATTGATAAAGTTAAAGTTAAGGGTGATATATAAATTTTTTTCCAAAATATGTAAGTGGTTATAAAATACTCATTTCTATCGGGGAATATTTGTTTGGTCGTGGAATATTCTTTTTGTCGGGGAATATTAAATGCGAATAGTAGCGACCTTTGTGGGCCCCATAATGAATAAGCTGTCGAATGAAGAAAGCGCTAAGAAAAGGAATTTTTATAAATAACTTGTAGCGATTTATTCACGAATTAACTTTGTTGGAATACCCGTTGGTTAAAATCTGATGTCTGGCGTTGTTGCACAGTAGCACACGGTATTGCACCAATTATTGATTCTTACGTAAGAAGGCACTACTCAATAATTGTTACAGTAATTATTGTTCAGTATTTTATTGATTCAATAATTGTTGCGTTGATATTTTATATTACAGTTGTTTTAATAATTGTCACTACACAGTATTTTCCATTATCGAAGCAATAATTCATATTATCTGAATAATATTATTAGATAACATTATTGGCAATGTCTAGAAAGTTCTGTCTAAGGAGAGGTTTGGTCACCTAATTGCGCGCCAATAAGGAGAAATTCTTATTGGAAAGCCCCCTCTTTCTTCGGAACTGCCTGGTTGTCATTATTGTGATTATGTAATATTATTTGTGAATAATTAATTATTGATTTATATGATGAGGAAAATATTCATTTTATGTGGATATAGATGGAGAAAATTTTTAAAGTGACAATTGTTGAAAATCGATATTTTATCTTTTCTGATAAAATAATATTTTATTATATTATTATAATATAATAATGATGATATTTTTACAATTAATGTGGGATATATGAGTAATAGGTGGAGGAGTATTTTGTTGCAAAAGTTGTTTAAAACATGTTAAACATGTCTGTGGGCCCATTTCTTGATTGAAATTTGATTATAGCATGTAAAATCGTCCGTTTATGGATTTCGGTCAATTTCTGTTTGGAATTTGGAAAACCTTTCTTCTGTAAAGTTGTAGAGAATTGAATTTCCTATAAAAAAAATTGCAAGATTCAAATTTTCTAATAAAAGAGCTATTTATTAGGAATTATTGAAGTTCCGATGTTTTGAAATAATTGATTTTTGGAAGTTTTAATTATTTTTTAAAAAAACATTTTTTTGTCATTTGGTGGGCTCCAATGGTGTTGCAAACATGCTGAATTCAGTTGTCAAAGAGGTTGGCGTGAAAAATTAATATAAATAATATTAATTTAATAAATTTTTTGCTTTGGTGTTCTAAGCAATTTCTTATAAATAGGTGCTTAGGTTAGAATTGAAAATCACATCAGAAACTACAGATTTCTCTCTCTTTCTCTCTCTATAATATCGAGCGTATTTTATCAGTATTTTTATACTTTGAGTGTTGCTATACGGTGCAAGTTCTTTTAACACTATATCCAATATTTCAGTTAGAAGTACTATTCTTTCTGAGGTAAAGGAGATTATTTTCTTCATAAATGATATTATTTCTTTAATATCATTATGCCGAAATATTGGTTTGAACTTTTTATCAAATTTGGAACTTTTTCATGTCAGGGTTACTATTCATGAGTTACTATTCACGTGTTACTATTCATGAGGTACTATTCATGAATTACAATTCACGAGTTACGATTCACGAATACTATTCATGAAGCATGATGATGTTTTTTATGAAATTTCTATCTTTTTTGGTGTTGAGTTACTATTCATGATACTATGACTATTCGATATATATTCACTATTCACAAATACGACATTATTCACAGAAAAATTAAGTTTTCTTCTCTGTGTCCAAGATTATCTGTTATGATTCCTATCTTTGATTGGATCTATGTTTTGGTTTTCATTCTTGAATTTTACTCCATTCTTGTTATTTATGAAGTATTTTTGAACTTGGGTTGTTTAAATTACGAATCCTTAATATTTGTTCTTTTGTTTCACTGGATTTATTTTCTTTAAAATATTTTGCATCATCCTCAATGATATAATTGAATATCTTTGGCCTGTAGTGCAAAGATGAATGATTTCTGATGAATATCTTTGGCTCGTAATGTAAAGATGACCTGTTATTGAATATCTTTGGCATGTAGTTGAAAGATGACTTGTTGATGAATATCTTTGGCCTGTAGTGCAAAGATGACTTGTTGATGAATATCTTTGGCCTGTAGTGCAAAGATGACTTGTTGATGAATATCTTTGGCCCGTAGTGTAAAGATGAATTTATTAGTAGGATTATGAACATGAACTGTGATTTGGTATAACCATGATCTTTGATGTTTCAGGTGATGAAAATTAACTTTGTCCTGGATGAGGAAAGGAATTTAGAACTACAATTACGGTTATGAGTTATACACGTGATTGTGGACAGGAATTGTTGATTAATGTTACAGGGATAAAACATTGTTGATGGACTTTTAACACGGAGAAGATAATAGATTTTATGGTCTATTTGACTCTTTTAATGGATTACTCGTTCCGCTGCAACTATGGTTGAAAAGTTTTATCATCTACCATATGTTCTAAATCTCTGATTTATTACTGTTGAAGGCTATTGATAATTTATTTATCTTTAGTCATGATATTCTTTCTTGAGCTAGTTGTGCTCTCACCTTTTGCTTCACAATTCCTTTCGGGTAATAAAAGTGTGCATTTGGACAAGACGAGGAATAACGAGGGAATAGAGCGGTGGTCTATAGATGTTGAGGTGAGGTGAATTTAACTTGGAAGGGTGTTTTGCCACTATCATACAAGATGTCTAATGACATCTGACCTTATGTCATCATAAGACAAGGTTGTGCTCATCCAATTCTTTGAGTATATTTACAAGCACTACCTATATAATCTTGGTGTTTGTTTGGAGTATAATACCCAATTAGAGACAGTGGAGATAATGATATGTCAGGGGAAGACTCACCATTGGAAAGAATATGATAGTAATCTTCTCGTTTTTCTTTGGGGTGGGTCTATTGGGTCAACCAAGGATAATTCTGTGGGCATATAATATCTATCATTCATGGCCTCCCATGTACGAAGGTTTCGTTGAGCACTTCCTAAAGATTTTAATTTCTAAAATAGTTATGTAAGGTATCACTGTGAGGTGTTGTCCATAGTTGGCACATGAGTCATAGTTGGTATTAAAACTCACAATATATGTGTTGTTGTATTTTGCACGACAATTGTTGTAATAAAGTTGTAGTTATTTTCTGTACCATATATTTGGTGACTCAGAATGGGTTGGATGGAATGGACCTATTTTGGGGTTGTCACAGTTGGTATCAAAGTTTAGGGATACGATCTCTAGCGGAGATCGGGGAATATAACTAGGAGGGGAGTGATGAGTAAAACCTTCGCTAGTGTATCCTACCTAAGCTTATTTGTTGGTCAGTCATAATATCGGGATATTATGTGATATGTTAATTTGTTAAATTAACCGTTGTTTTTGAAGTTGTATTCTAGAATGATATCTGAAATACAGGAGATGAGCAATGGAGAAATCATGATGACAGGGGAGATAGAATCTGAAATGGAAGCAAGGTATTCTCAACTTTTCGAAATACCAGGTACATAAATTTCGGGGATGAAATTTCATAAGGAGGGGAGATTGTAAGACCCCGAATTTTATGAAATAAAATTATTCAATTTTTTTTATAATTACTATTCAGTAAATGGTTAAATTGATAAAAGTTAAAGTTAAGGGTGATATATGAATTTTTTTTCAAAATATGCAAGTGGTTATAAAATACTCATTTCTATCGGGGAATATTCCTTTGTTCGTGGAATATTATTTACGTGGGGAATATTAAATGCGATGGTATGACCTTTGTGGGTCCCATAATGAGAATAAGCGTCGGGATGAAGAAAATAACAAAAGAGAATTTTTATAAATAACGGAGTAGTTGTTACCGTTAACACTGTTGAAATACCCGGTGGTTAAAATACAGTAATACGCGTTGTTGAACAGTAGCACATGGTATTGCACCAATTATTGATTCTTACGTAAGAATGCCTTTGCTCGATAATTGTTACGATAATTCTTTATTCGAGATTTTATTGATTCAATAATTGCTGCGTTGATATTTTATATTACTGTTGTTTTAATAATTGTCACTACACATTATTTTTCATTATCGTAGCAATAATTCATATTATCTGAATAATATTATTAGATAACATTATTGGCAATGTCTAGAAAGTTACGTACAGGAGAGGTTTGTCGCCAAGATGGAGAAATTCTTATTGGAAAGCCCCTCTTTCCTCGGGCTCGCTGGTTGTCATTATTGTGATTACATAATATTATTTGTGAATAATTAATTATTGATTTATATGATGAGAAAAATATTCATTTTATGTGGATATAGATGAAGAAAATTTTTAAAGTGACAATTGTTGAAAATCGATATTTTATCTTTTCTAATAAATTAATATTTTATTATATTATTATAATATAATAATGATGATATTTTTACAATGAATGTGGGATATATGAGTATATGAGGAGGAGTATTTTTGTTGCAAAAGTTGTTTAAAACATGTTAGATATGTCTGTGGGCCCATTTCTTGACTGAAATTTGATTATAACATGTAAAATCGTCCGTTTATGGATTTTGGTCAATTTCTGTTTGGAATTTGGAAACACTTTCTTCTTCAAAGTTGTAGAGAATTGAATTTCCTATCAAAAATCGTGAGATTCGAATTTTCTGATAAAAGAGCTATTTATTATAAATTATTGAAGTTCGAAGTTAAAATAATTGATTTTGGAAGTTTTAATATTTTTTAAAGAAAAAACGTTTTTGTCATTTGGTGGGCTCAATGGTGTTCCAAACATCTTTGAATTCAGTTGTCAAAGAGGTTGGCGTGAAAATTTAATATAATAAAAGCGTGGCGCCCCAAAATAGGTCCAATCCAACCAACCTATTACGAGTCGCCAAAATACGTGAGTGCGAAACAACTACAACTTCATTAATACAATTGTCGTGCAAAATACGACAACACATAAACTTTGAGTTTAAATACAAATATTGTCTTCTAGACAATATCCACACTCAAATAAGTCCTCATTACAATTATTGATACACTATTTTACAAAATAGTGAGGACTACTAAAACAACTGTCTTGAACCATTACTCCACACCCCCGACTAGTTCCCGCTATATTCTCGTCTCCTGAGAAGAAAAATGAAACAAAAAGGAAAAGGGTGAGCTCAACTAGCCCAGTAAAGAATATTGTGACTAAGATAATGTACAATAAATTATCCTTAGTCTTCAACAGGGAAAAATCTGATAGAATACAATAGACAACAAGTTTTAGATCAATAACTGCAGCGAAAACAACAATTCATTAGAAGAGTTAAGTAAAGAATGAAATCTACTATCATCTATGAATTGAAAAGTCCATCATCGATATTTTATCCCTGTAACATCAATCAATATACATCATAAATCAAATATTCATCTTTGCACTACAGGCCAAAGATATTCACCAGTTGGTCATGTTCATCTAAACACCTTTTCATCTTTGCACTACGGGCCAAAGATATTCATCATAAAATCATTCATCTTTGCACTACAGGCCAAATATATTCATCATAAAATCATTCATCTTTGCACTATGGGCCAAAGATATTCAGTTATATCATCATTTAGGACTGAGGATGATGAAAAATATTTTAAAGAAAACGAATCCAGTGAAACAAAAGAACAAATATTAAGGATTCGTATTTTAAACAATCAAAGTTCAAAAATACTTCATAAATAACCAGAGTGCAGTAAAATTCAAGAATGAAGACCAAAACATAGATCCAATCAAAGATAGGAATCATAACAGACGATCTTGGACACAGAAAAGAAAATTTAATTTTTACGTGAATAGTGTAAATATTCATGAATAGTCAGATATCGTGAATAGTGTCGTATACGTGAATAGTAACTCCGACACCAAAAGATAGAAATTTCACAAATTTGTCATTTTTTCATCCGACCGTTATCCGTTATGGGGCTCACAAATGGCTACGCCGTCGTATTAATATTCCCCGACAGAAAGAATATTCCACGACCAAACGAATATTCCCCGACAATAATGAATATTTTATAACCACTTGCTTATTTTGCAAAATTTGCACATTTCACCCATAACCAAAGCATTATATCAAATTAACACCTTATTATTCACAATAATAATTAGAGGAAATTCGATTTTATTTATAATAAGTTGGGGTCTTACAACCTCCCCTCCTTATGAAATTTCATCCTCGAAATTGACGTATGTACCTGGTGTTTCGAAAAGGTGAGGATACCTCGCTTTCATTTCTGATTCCAACTCCCAGGTCATTTCTTCAATTGCATGGTTCCTCCACAAAACCTTAACTTGTGGTATAACCTTCGTGCGTAGGACATGCTCTTTCATATCCAAGATCTTAATAGGTATCTCCTCGTACGTTAAATCTTCGACTATCTCGTCCGGTTCTAACTCAATAATATGGTTCGGGTCTTTCACATATTTACGAAGCATAGATATGTGAAAAACATTATGAACACGAGACATGCTTGGAGGTAATGCGAGTCTATAGGCCATATTTCCTATTCGGTCAAGAATCTCAAATGGACAAACAAATTGTGGATTGAGCTTTCCTCTCTTCCCAAATCTTGTAACTCCCTTCCATGGTGCAACACGTAACAATACATGATCCCCAATATTAAATTCCACGTCCTTTCGATGAAGATCCGCATAACTCTTTTGTCGATCCTGTGCCGTTTGTATACGTTGTCGGGTCATTTGGATCTTCTCTGTAGTTATGCGTACCAATTTTGGTCCCAACAATGTTGCTTCCCCCACCTCGTCCCAACATACTGGAGAGCGACACTTTAGTCCATACAATGCTTCAAATGGAGCCACACCTATACTTGCCTGATAACTGTTGTTGTAGGAGAATTCTACCAATGGTAGGTACTTATCCCAACTCCCTTTGAAATCTAGGACACAAAGTCTTAATAGATCTTCAAGAGTTTGAGCAGATCCTCTACGATTGCCGTCCGTTTGAGGATGGTATCTTGCCAATCAATCGTAAATCCGTGCCCATAGCTTTATGCAAGCTAACCCAAAATCGTGAAGTAAATATTGGGTCACGATCCAAAACTATGGATACTGGCATGCCATGCAATCTTACAATCTCATTCACGTATATACTAGCAAGACGTTCAAGGGAATAAGTCTCCCGTATAGGCAAGAAATGGGCAGACTTGGCTAATCTATCAATAATAACCCAAATCGCATCTATGCCTTGAGAAACCTTGGGAAGACCCGTAACAAAATCCATAGTAATGTGTTCCCACTTCCATTTCAGAATCTCAAGTGGTTGCAATGGACCCTTTGGCACTTGATACTCTGCCTTTACACATTGACAAGTTAAACACCTCGAGATAAACTCCGCGATCGCTCTTTTCATATTGCTCCACCAAAATGTATGTCGAAGATCATGATACATTTTGGTACTCCCAAGATGGATTGCAAACGGTGTGTTGTGTGCCTCCATCATGATTCTATGCTTCAAGTCAGAATCGTTAGGAACACAAAGTCTGGAGTTGACTCGAAGTATTCCTTCTTCATCAATTCTTGCTTCTGGAATAGCACCTTCTTGCACTTTCTTCTTCATACGCATTAGCTCCATGTCCTGTAGCTTGAGTAACTTTAACTTTATCGATTAAAGTTGGTTCAACTCGTATGTTTGATATCATCACGTGGGTACTTGGAGCCTTTAACTCTATCTCCATCCTTTGCAAGTCATACAAAATGGACCGTTGTGTTAACAACATTGCACTCATTCCCGTATATGATCTTCTACTCAATGCATCAGCTACCATGTTTGCTTTTCCAGGATGATATTGGATGGTGTGATTGTAATCTTTCAACAGCTCGAGCCAACGTCATTGTCGCATGTTGAGTTCTTTTTGGGTGAAGAAATATTTGAGGCTTTTATGATCTGTATAGATCTCCACTTTCTCCCCATACAGGTAGTGTCTCCAGATCTTTAATGCAGCGATCTGCGCTTAACTCCAAAATCATGAGTAGGATAACTCCTCTCATATTCTTTAAGTTGTTGCGAGGCATAGGCTATGACTTTCCCATGTTGCATGAGAACACATCCTAACCCTTTACCTGAAGCATCGCTGTAGATAACAAATCCATCCGAACCAGATGGTATTGTCGAGCAGTGGTGCGAAATGAGTCTTCTCTTGAGTTCTTGAAAACTCTTCTCACAATCCTCGCTCCAACCGAATTTTGTATCTTTACGAGTCAGCTGAGTTAACGGAGTAGCGATTCAAGAAAATCCTTCCACGAATATCCGATAGTAACCAGCTAAGTCCAGAAAGCTACGTACTTCGATCACCGACTTCGATTGCTCCCAACATTGTATGGCTTCAATCTTCGCTGGGTTGACAGATACTCCATGTTTTGACACCACGTGCCCAAGGAATGCTACTTCCTCAAGCCAGAACTAGCATTTCTTCAACTTGGCATATAGCTTGTTATCACGAAGCCTTTGCAGTACCAGCTTCAAATGGCGCTTATGATCTTCACAGCTTTTAGAATAGATGAGGATGTCATCAATAAAGACAACAACGAACTGATCCAAATATTCTTTGAATACATGGTTCATCATATCCATGAAAGCAGAAGGAGCATTAGCCGATCCAAAAGACATGACTAAGAATTCATAATGCACGTCATCAAGGAGTTACGAAGGCGGTCTTTGGAATATCCTCGATTTTAATCTTGGTGATGATATCCGGAAGCGAAGATCGATCTTTGAAAAGAATTGTGCTCCTTGTTGGTCCGGTCGAACAAGTCATCAATGCGAGGTAGCGGATACCTATTCTTGATAGTGACATGGTTCAATTCTCGGTAGTCAATACAAAGTCGCATACTCTCATCTTTCTTCTTTACAAATAACAGGAGCACCCCAAGGAGATGTCTTGGGGCCAGAATGAAGCAGATGTCCAACAACTCCTGTGAGTTGGACCTTTAACTCACGAAGTTTAATAGGAGCCATTCGATATGGGATTTTAGAAATGGGCTTTGTACCAGGTTCAAGGTCAATAAAGAATTCAACTTCACGTTCTGGGGGTAGACCGGGAAGTTCTTCAGGAAATAAGTCAAGAAATTCACTAACAACAGAAATATTATTCAAATCTGACGTGTTTTTGTTCAAGTCCGTGACATGAGCTAAGAAATCTTGACATCCATTTTTCAATAAACGAATAGCTTTATGGCTTGATATGACAACGATTGATTTTAGTGGTTTGGTTGTTTGAATTCGCATAACAGGTTGGTTAGGAATATGAAAACTGACAACCTTACGAAAACAATCAATTTTTGCATGATGAGTGGTTAACCAATCAATCCCTAAAATCACATCAAATGCAAGAATTTTCAACGAAATAAGATCGACAGGTAATGTGATGGTACCAACTTGAATCAAGCACGATTTATAAATAGTAGATGTAACGAAAGTTTCTCCTAACGGAGTCTCAACAGATAAGTCAAGGTCTAACTTCTCTGGAGTCAAGTTTAAACGTTGAGCACAAGCAAGTGAGATAAAAGAATGGATAGAACCGGTATCTAATAAGGTATAAACTTTGCAAGAGTTTATGATTAGCTTACCCGTGATCATCTCGTTTGGGTTCCTCACGTTTTGGGCAGTCACGACAAACGCCCTTCCTGGAACCACCGACTTTGACTTGTCCGGGACAGCCTTTGGAGTCACCATCCCCGTTGAACTTTGTTTCGCAACTAGACAATCTCTAGCTATATGACCTTCCTTTCCACAGTTATAACACGCCTTGGATTGTTGTGGGCAGTTTGGGCTGATGTGTCCCTCTTTCCCGCATTTGTAACAAACAACCGGTGCTCGTTCTCCTCCCCTAAAAACAGTTGATGTTTGTTCTGACGTCTTTACGTTGTCATTGTTGTACCTTCTCTTCTTGAAATCTCCTCCCGACTCACTCCTTCTATTATCACGGCCACGATTACCACCAGAGTGGTTACCGCTTTTAATCCAGAATGTTTTCCTCCCCTTTGGTTTTCATTGCTCGATATTTGCCGCCTTGAACATACTCATTATCTCGCTCTAATAATTGAGCCATGTTTACAACTTCTGAATATAAAGAAAATTTATGAGAGATAAGATATTGCCGAATCTCGGGTTTTAGACCTCTCAAAAACATCCTCGTCATTCGTTCCTCATTCTCGACCAAATGAGGTGCAAACCTGGATAACTCTGCAAACTTCGCCTCGTACTGGGACACCGTCATGTTGTTTTGTTCCAGTCTGATAAACTCTACCTCCTTCATATGACGAATACTTTCAGGAAAGTACTTGTTATTAAATAGTTTCTGAAACGTTTCTCAAGACATGTTGAGTGCGGTAGGCTGGGTACGCTTCACAGACTCCCACTAGTAGTTTGCCTCATCGCGGAACATAAAGGTGGCGAATGGAACCTTCTGTTCCTCCGTGCATCCCAAGACATCGAATATCATGGTAATTTATTTGACCCACGTTTCCGCCTTGATCGGATCCGACTTTCCAATAAATTCTGGTGGTCCAACTCCTTGAATTGCTTGGATGTGACAAGCCGCGCATTGCTATCATTTCCACCTGTATTTTGTGCACGAGTCTCCCTCGTCTGATTTTGCATGAATTGCAAAAAATTCTAAACATCCCATCATTAATCATTTGTTCGGTAGTGTTGTTTACAGGAGGAATATTGCCTTCCTGTTGCACGTTCCCCTGGGTGGTGATTAAAGGTGTATCCACTGTCTCATTCACTCCATCGTTAATATTTCCCGCTGCCATTCTTAAATATTGCCATAAAACAAGGGTTAATTAACAAATTAACATATCACATATTAACCATATGCTCTGACTGACCAACTAAATAACAAATAAGGTCATACTAGTGAAGGAATTCCCCGACTCTCCCCTCCTAGTTCTTGTCTCACATCTCAGCCAGGGATCATATCCCTAAGCTTTGATACCAACTGTGACGCCCCCAAAATAGGTATACATCACCCATTCTGAGTCGCCAAATACATGGTACATAAATAAATACAACTTCAGTAATACAATTGTCGTGCAAAATACGACAACACATATACTGTGAGTTTGAATACAACTATTGTCTAATAGAGAGTATACAAACTCAAAAGGAGTCCTCATTACAATTATTGATACACTATTTTACAAAATAGTGAGGACTACTAATATAACTATCTGAACCATCACTCCATACCCCCATTTAGTTCTGCTATATTTCTCACCTCCCGAGAAGAAAAATGGAACAAAAAGGAAAAGTGGTGAGCTCAACTAGCCCGATAAAGAATATTATGACTAAGATAATATACAACAATTTATCATTAGTCTTCAACAAGGAAAAATCTGATAAAATATAATAAAAAATAAGTTTTAGATCAACAAGCTGCGGTGAAACAACAATCCATTAGAAGAGTCAGTAGAGAAAGAATTCTACTATCTTCTAAGATTTAAAAGTCCATCATCAATATTTTATATCCTGTAACATCAATTAATATACATCTTGAATCAAATATTCATCTTTGCACTACTGGTGCCAAAGATATTCATTTGTATCACCAGGTTGGTCATGTTCATCTCAACACATTCATCTTTACACTACGGCCAAAGATATTCATTAGATAATCATTCATCTTTGCACTACTGGGCCAAAGATATTACGTAATATCATCATTTAGGGTGAGGATGATGAAAAATATTTTAAAGGAGCGAATCCGGTGAAACAAAATAACAAATATTAGAGATTCGTATTACAGTTTATCCAAGATCAATAATACTCCATAATAACCAATTTTGATGCAAAATTCAAGAATAAAGATCAAAACATGGATACAATCAAAGATAGTAACCATAATAGACATCTTGGACAAAAAGGAGAAAATTTCATTTTTCGGTGAATAGTGTCGTATACGTGAATAGTGCCGTATACGTGAATAGCAACCCCGACACAAAAAGTTCCAAATTTGATAAAAAGTTCAGACCAATATTTTGGCATAATGATATCGAAAGAAATAATATCATTTATGAAGAAAATAACATTCTTTACCTCAAAATAACAGTACTTCTGATCGGAATATCGGTATAAGGCTGAAGGAAACTTGCACTGATAAATAGAAACTCACAAAGTATCTAAATACTCACAAAATACGCTCGATAATATAGAGAGAGAAAGAGAGAAAGCTTATGTTTTTGGTGTGATTTTCAATTCTAACTTAGCCCTCTATTTATAGGAAAATGTTAAGACGCCAAGCAAAAGCAGACTTGACTGCTTACTTGATGCTTTTTACACGCTACTATTGCCACCCACCACATTTGAAATAAAATTCAGCACATTTCTTCACCAACCACAAGTGGGGCCCACTCAATTCTAGAATTTTCCACCAAAATCATTTATAAACCTAATTTCTGAATTAGTCACATCTTAAAATTCATAACAAATTATACGTTCATTTTTAACGGTTCAAAATTTGTGGACATATAATCAACTTGTATATGTATAACATATCCAAAAATCATAACGATCAATGGTCGATTAAAATTATAACTCACATGATATATCTCAAATACGGTGATTTAATTTTTAATACCTCCATTCAAACAAAAACACCTCAACATTAATTCCTTCAATTATATCCACATAAAATAAATATATCCATCAATTATATCCATATAAAATAAATATTTCCTTATCATATAAATCAATAATTAATTATTCACAAATAATATTACGAGAATCACAATTATGACAAAATGGTAGTTTCAGGAGGAAGTGAGGGCTTTAGATAAGGATTTCTCCTTCTTGGTAGCTTGATTAGGTGACCAAACCTCTCCTCGATGAGAACTTTCTAGACATTTCCAATAATGATATCTCATAATATTATTCAAATAATATGAATTATTGATCCGATAATGGGAAATCTTGTGCGGTGACAATTATTAAAACAATGATAATATAAAATATCAATATGACAATTATTGAACCAATAAAATAAAATATTGAGCAGTAATTCTTTGTAATAATTATTGAGTAGTGCATTCTTACGTAAGAATCAATAATTCAAAAATCTTGTGCAAAAGCAGGTGTCTTCTTTGTGCAACCACGCCAGATTCGTATTTTAACCACAAGGGTATTCCAACAAGTGTTAGCGGTAATAACTACGTAGATTATTTGTAAGAACTCAAATTTATCATTTTCTTCATCTGACCGTTATCCGTTATGGGGCCCATAAATGGCTGCGCCGTCGTACGAATATTTACTGACAGAAAGAATATTCCACGACTAAACGAATATTCCCCGACAACAATGAATATTTTATAACAACTTGCTTATTTTGCAAAATTTGCACATTTCACCCATAACCAAAGCATTATATCAAATTAACACCTTATTATTCACAATAATAATTAGAGGAAATTTGATTTTATTTATAATAAGTTGGGGTCTTACATTACCTCTTGAGCTTTGAAGTTACTAACTTTTGCTCTTCTCACAATCTCTGATTACTCTCCCTCAATTCACAACAACACTCACTCTCTATATGCAACTTATCAGTGAATTTTAGAAATTGAGAAATGAAAAATGTGGTTGTCATTTATAGAGAAATGGCTGCCCAGTTAATGGTCTTATCCCATGGTTTGAATCAATGGAAGATGGAAGAAAACAATGGACAAGAAGAAGTTGTCCAACCACCCTTTCTCCCACCATCTTTATAGCCATCATCACCATGGATTAGCAGCTGAAGTTTACGCAACTAATTTTGGGTACTGTGTTGGGACACAGTTTATAAAAACTCAACAACTAAATTACATAATGCTTAGTTTGTTCTCTTGGATGTCCAAAAATGTGATTTTAATCTGTTAATACTATTACATATTGGAAAGTTAGGGATTATTTGTGTACCCACATTATATAATCCATGTACATTAGTCTAGTCTAATTAATATTTATAACATGTATGGACTCAATTTAATTGGTCACTTAATAATTCAATATCTCCTTAAAACTTTATTATTCCAATTAGACTCATTTATTGAAATAATTTGTAATTCTTTGATATAGTACATCTTTAATGTTCACACACATACTTGTGGTCACATAAGCATTATTTATGTCACTTATAATTTCTTCCATTTTACTATATAGTTTTATATATTATATAGTTACCTTAAAGTGTCACACTATATTTTCTTTTTAATGTAGGTACTATATATTATCACATATCTTTCACACATCAATTAAATGAGTAATATAATTCTAATTATGTAAATTACTTTGCTTATTAAAGTATTTTATTATTCACAATAACAATTAATTAATAATATAATATTAATTAATCATTCACTTCTTAATTTATTCACTTCTTAAATTAAATTAAACCATTCCAATTTTCATTCTCATACACACAAGACATTTTACAAATGTCATCATAAACTCCATATATTTTCTCAATTCTTATAAATTCAATTTGAATTAATTGAATTACTCATCTCACAACACATCAATATTTATATTCAAATAAATATTCATTTTCTTATTATTATTATTATTATTATTATTCGTAAAATTCACGGTTCTTACAAACTATCACGCTTGGTTTTTAGGATTTTTGATTGTTTTCTAAAATTTTCATTTTTATGCATTTAAATATTATGGATTCATGTTTAACCATCCCAGATCACTAAATAACATATTATTTAACATATCTAAACACTAAAACATAAATTTTATTGTAGCTTTAAAGATCTAAGGTTAGGGTTAAGGTTTTTACCTTTTTGAACAATTCTTGACTTCTTCCTTTCTGATCTTGCTAAGGGCTGTTTATGGGTTGGTTTGTTATGTATTCTTAGTGTAGATTTCGTGGGTTTAAGAAACTAACACTTAGTCATATATAGAAATTTAAAGTAGGGGCAAAAAGGCTTAAATCTCCATTTACTTGACAACTAAGATTAACTTCATTAATTGGTTTGTGTTATGGTGTCAATATATGGCTGATTTGGGCCAAAATCAACACATGTTGAAAATCTTGTGTATGATGAGTTATAGGTCTTACCTTTAAATTAAAAGAGAAATGGTATTTTGATCATTTCCCACTAAAGGTTTTTTTCTTGGTAATTTCACAATTAAATCTAAGGGTAATTTAGTCATTTCATATTCTTCTAATAGCTTTAAAATTTATCCATTTAAAATTTGACCATTAAGGTTTAATATTTAGAATTAGGGTTTTCTAATCCTCAATTAGGGATTCCTAACGGTAAGCTCACCAATTAAATTTCTACATAACCATATTGAGTGCTAATCCATTAGTACTAATATAATTATAAATATACTAAGTCATGATTTCTTGTTATGACTCTAATTAGGGTTAGGATTTTTAATCTAAGATTAAATTCTTAAATTAGGGTTTACTTATTAAATTTTACGATTCAAACTTATAACTGATCTTACCAATGCTATAGCTTAATTATTATAAAAATTCTTACAATTAAACACATAAAGCACAAAATTTTTAATTACAATTATAATAATGTGATTAACATTCTCAAATTTTATTAATAATCTTAATTTAGGTTTGGATTATTACAAACTCTCGTGTGTTTGATTGCATCTTAACAACTCACCTCTTAATGCATCTTAACAACCCACCTCTTAATGCATCTTAGCAACCCATATTTTTGTATTAATAGGTCATCTGAATAGTTTAGACTCATATTTATATCTTAACTATTCAGAGGACCTCTTAATACAAATATATGCGCTTTTAAGAGACATTAAGAGGTGGACTATTAAAATGCAATCAAATAAAAGTCTCTAAAAAAGAGATTTACTCTGATATTGTAAAAAATAAAAAGAAAATCAAAATGTGACTTTATGTTCATGTAAATTTTAATCACAATTTGACTTTATAAAGAGTGCTAAATATGAATTAATACCCTAAACTTATATTTTTTTTTATTTTGAGGATTGTCTTTTCAATTTTTTTAATTAGTAGATTGAACTTTTAATTTTTTTCTGATTATGTCTAATTGATAGTGTCACACATTAGAAAATTGATTACATAGAAGCGACACGTGACTAAAAAAAATATTTATGTGTAATATTGAGTCTCATTTTAACATATATTCAATTAATTCTGTGTACCAAAAAAGGTAAATATAAGACCCTTATTAATTTTTTTAAAGTAAATTTAATGGAAATTTTATCCTTTTGGAATAAAAATTTAATTATATTGATTATTGATGATTATGAAATAATCTTAAAGTTCGTAGTATTAATCTATATTTAGGCCTTAATTTTTTATACCAAAAGGGTAAAATTGTCTTTATATTGATTATTGATGATTATAAAATAACAAGATTTTAATTATTAGTACATTTATACATTTTAAAATATTTATCATTATATTAATTATTAATGATTTTTTTTAAAGCTGAATTTGTAACGCATTAAATTTACTTTAAAAAATTAATAATGGTCTTATATATATTTACCTTTTTTGGTATAAAAATTAATGGAATAAATGTTAAAATGAGACTCAATATTACACACACACATTTTTTAGACACATGTCGCTGTCATGTTATCAATTTCTGACGCGGTGCTATCAATTAGACGTAATCATATAAAATTAAGAGTTTAATCCCCTAATTGAAAAAAAAATAGAGAATACAATCCCAAAATGGGAAAAAAAATTCAAAAGTTCAGGGTATTATTCCATATTTAGGCCTTCTACACTTAATATTGATCTCGTAATTTTGAACAGAGGTAGTATTGTAATTGATGTGACATTTTATTTTAATTTAAATGTGCTTAATTCATTACACTAGTACAAATTATAGTACTATCCCCGTGCCAAATTATATGATGCGTATTGAATTTTGAAAGTCAATTTAAAAAAATTTAAATTCAAAATTAAGAAAATTCATTATAAATTATAAAATAATAAATTTTACAATGAGTAGTATTTTTTAGATAATTTACAAATTTTATTATTTTATTGTCTAATATTAAAAGAATTTATATAAATTTGGAATTTAAAAATATATTAAATTAATAATGATCATGAAGGAGAAGGTATCAACTTTTAAGAATTATTGCATTAAGGAGGTAATGAGTTAATATACTCATCGAAGGGTATAAACGAAAATGAGTCTAACGCGTGGCATGGGCCAATGTAAAGATGTCCATTCCACAAAAGATATTGAAATATAAAATAAAATAAAATAAAAATTGTTTCATAAAAAATATTTAAAGTACACAATTTACATACAAATATAATATAAAATGTATTTGACTATTAAGAGTACGGATCCGGATTCTCTATGAAGATTTTTCTGTGAGGATCTTGTGAGGTTTTTGTTGTGTGATTGACGACACATTAAAAAGGAGATCCAATGACTCACAACTCCTATCATTGTTTGTATATCAAAACGACGTCGTTTTGATAGGATTTTCTAAGTTATCGAGAGAAAATTAGAATCACCAAAACTTAGTTTACTTCGTTTGTTTACTTCGTTTTTCTGTTTTCTTCTCATTTCATTCTTTGTTTCGTTTCTTGTTCTTCTCAGAGCACGCCAAGATTTAGGATTAACCAAATTTCAATTTGTTTTTTTCCCTTTATTTAAAATTTTCCCATATTGTTTACCCCATTTTTTTTCTATACTTTTTTTTCAATTGACTTAAAGAATCACAATGGAAACTCAATTTTTTTAATAGGATAAAAATTATCCGTTGGATTTATTTTTTTGAAGAGGAAAGAATAATATTATTAGCCTTTGACAAAAATACAAAGATTAATAACACTATCGATTCCAAAGCACAAAAAAAATGATTAATAAAACGTCACAACTAAATTAACACTCAACCCATTACAATCATGAAAAAAATTCATGCCGCTCATAACTAACAAGAATTAGCAAACAAACGAAGCCAACTTGTAAAAAATATTTCTTGTCAAAACGACATTGTTTTGATACACAGACAAAAAAAAAAGTTGTGAACTATTGGATCACTTTTTTAATGTGTTGTCAATTTCATAACAAAACATTCACAAGATCCTTACACAAAAATTCTTATAGAGAATCTGGATCCTAAGAGTAGTTAAATACAGTCCACTACTTTTATGAAAAGAAAGTGAAGTAGAAATTTATTTATCTCCTTTATTTTAATTTTTCTTAAATTTATTTGAAAATTGTAGACATTTTTTATGGGATAGAGCGAGTATTAAATAATATAAAAACAAAGACATAATAATAAAAAATAAAAATAAAAAGGGTAGACCCAAAAAAAAAAAGGTCAAGGAGAGGCTGCTAAAAGGTAGTGAATTGGGAGTGGGCCTAAGGCAACTGCAGAAATATTGTGGGTGTAAAAAATTAAAGGCAGTTGGGAGCAGGAGCAGGAGCAGGAGCATGTGGAGTGTCTGTAGTTTTTGATGGTTACGGCGGAGAGAGAGAGAGAGAGAGGGATGTGAGTTGGCTGTCGGGTTCTGGTCAAACAAGTTAGAGACAGCTGCCAACTGCCGTCTGCCAGATCAAATACCAAAACTTACTTTTCGGGTCTACCCTTCTAATCTTTTTATTTGTTTTTAGTAATTTTTATTTTGATAAAAATATTGAAACTAGAGACATTGAAGTTATTCTATTATTTCTGCCGAGATGACAATTTACCATTGAAGTTATTCTATTATTCCATTGAGTCATGCGAATACAAAAACTTTCAACTATTGTTAGAGGAGATCAAATAACAAATAAGTTTGATAATTCATGAGTCATCAGAATCACCATATTATAATAAAATATTACATTACTTCAGTTAACTAATAATATCCGATAAGAAATAAAGAAAATATGACATTGACTCTTAATCCACAAAAATAGTTGTGGATTCAAGTATAAATTAGGGTTCACATGTGATTTAAAAGAATTAAATAACAAACAGAAAATTCAGAAATAAATGTGCGATATTCGAGAGAAGCCTTCACGCGTCCCGAGGCACAAGACTCGTAGAGGTGATTCATTTTGGAAATTGATTGAGGAATTGGATTGGTGGCTAGAAGGACATGACGATCTGGGCATTATTTTAGTGACTAAGGGTATTTCTGTAATTTCTCTGAGATCATGTGTCTGGCACGTGACCATGTTCAAGGAAACTCTATAAATACCCCTTTCATTTTATGAAGAAAGGACCTCACTTTGAACTCTTGGACCTTTTGAAAGACTAGGAGATTTGGAGATTCTCTCTCAATTCGAAGACTCAAGAAGGCTCTATGAATCCTTGCTACCCTAATAAGGTTCTCGGATTCTAAGAGTTCTACCACGTGTCGTTGGAGTAATCGCTCACCTATTTTTCTTCCCTTTTTAATCAATCAATCAATTCCGTACTTTTCGTGAATTTCTCTCTTCCCCGGCCAACACGAAACCCTAACCCTAGCAAAGTACGATTTTCTTGCCCACATTTCTTTGGCGACTCTGCTGGGGAGGTGTAGAATTCGTGAAGGGTATGCCCACAACTCGAAGTGGGAGAACTACAGGAAGAGTTTTACCAACGAATAACAATACCTCACCGAATCCAGTTCCAAGGCAAGAAAATCATGTTTTCTAAGGTGCAAACCTGGATCTTGACCAACCAATTATTGAAGACACTTCAGAAGGGAGTTCAACATCACCATATTTGGCCAATCAACAACAAACAAACGCAGGAAGGCAAGGTGAGGACGCAAGCGGAGAGCAGGCAAATGTTGTACAACTAGAGATGCTCAGGGCGTTAAAGGAAACATGGGAAGGACAAGGGATGATGATGGCCATGATGCTGGAGATGCAGAGGAAGCAAAAGGAAATGGAGAATTTTTGCCAGCAGTTGATGCAAATCCCCACCTTCAAGGCTATGTTCCCAGGCAATTCGCAGGGAGAATAAGCAGGAGTGGAAGACAACATCAATGACAACAACAACAAAGAGAACCAGATTGTACCTCCATTGACAGAGAATCAGTCGGTTCCAATCATCAACTTGGAGCCCAGAACAGTGGTGACGCGCCATAACCTAGGTTGGAAGCAAGCCAACCTCAGACAAACATCATCCCAACTGCTCTCCCAGTATTTTCACAAGTGCAGATGTCAATCATCCCAAACAAGGTTTAGCGAGTGAGCCAACAACTGTCACCGGTGCCAGCTTTGCACGATGCAAGTGTTCATCAACCAATCTCTTTACCATACACAATACTGATACAACAGTATATTATAACATCCCAGAGAGTTCATGCCACGAGCCAGTACGTGACGAAGGATAATATGATCGATGTGATCAATCAACTTCGTAGGCAGACATCCCGACCCTCAGAGTTAAACTTTACTCCACCTTACCCGACACACATTCGAAGGCAATCTTACCCGACAGGGTATATTGAGCATCCCCCGCAGTTTCCAAAATACAACGGGGAGAAAGGAAATGCCAGGGAACATATTGCCAGGTTCGTAGAGTCTATGTCTCCATGGCTAGAATATGATAAAGTAAACAACCATAACTTGTTGATGCGGGAATTTAACAAGACTTTGACGGATAGTGCCTTTAGTTGGTTTTACAATTTGGAGAAGGGGTCAGTCCATGATTGGGATAAGCTAAAATTATAATTTTTAAAGAAATTTTTCTATGTGCAAAAACAGATAACCATTGTAGAGCTCATACGATTCAAGCAGAAGCCAAACGAGGAGCTGTCACATTATGTGGATAGGTTCAGGGCCCAAGCACAGAAGTGTGCAGAACCAATTGAAGAAAAGAACTTGGTTAGCATATGCAACAATGGTGCTTTAGACACCTTCAAGCCCCACCTCATTACCAAGACTTGTGATTCATTTGCGATCCTCTTATCTTTCGCACAAGACTTGGGAGGAATCATGACATTGCCTACCTGGTCATGCGATGGTTACATGGAAAGGCAAAAGGACAACAACTGTGGCTTTGGTGGATTCTCAGTCAAAACCACAAGGGGCCAAGAGGGAGAAGAATGAGAAATTTGAGCGAAACAAAGAAAAACATGGGGACAAGTATACCAGAATGCCAGTTCCGTAGGCTATCACATGCAGCGAGAAGGCATTCAGGGGTCTGTACGAACAATGGGTTGAGCACGAAGTGGTGAAGCCTCCAAGGCCCCGGTTAGTCATAACGGAAGAGATGAAAAGAAGACCGGACTTCTGTGTATACCACCAATACGCAGGACATTCCACTATGGACTGTTACAGTCTGTAGAGGATATACCATGAGAAGCTGACGGACAGGGAGATTGAACTAGGAAAAGAAACGTTCAACACTATCACCCATGGTGCAGTCCCGGAAGCCAAAAACCCAAATACTGGCTCTACCATCGAAAGAACTCTGAACTACAGATACAAGAGTTGATGAATTAAAATCCAACCAAGATGGTGGTTCACCAAAAATAGTGGTTTAATTCCTCAAGAGTATCCCTTTCCAAGTAATTGGATGACCAAGGGAGGAGGCACAAGAATTGACGAATTAAAAAAATATAAAAATCCACCCAAGATGGTGGTCCACTCTAAATGGTGGTCAAGTCCTTGTAGACTTCACTTGCCAAGATATTGGATGACCCAAGTGAAGAGGCACCCGATTTCAAGTCCTCGTAGACTTCACTTGCCAAGAAATTGGACGACCCAAGTGACGAGGCACCCGATTTCAAGTCCTCGTAGACCGTACTTGCCAAGAAATTGGATGACCCAAGTGACGAGGCACCCAATTGTTACACTTTATTATCAAAAGTAAATGAGGCACCTGACTATAAGTCCTTAGACCAGAAAAGTTATACTTTTAACTTCAAAAGTAATCGAGGCACCTGACTATAAGTCCTCGTAAGTTATACTTTCAACTTCAAAAGTAATCAAGGCATCTGACTATAAGTCCTCGGAAGTTACACTTTCAAATTTAAAAGTGATTGAGGCACCTGAGTATAAGCCCTCAACTCCGAAAAAAAGAGTTACACTTTTTCTCTAAAAGTGGTGAACGTTATGCTTTTCCGACAAAAGCAAGATTTGTTATATAAAATGTTATGCTTTTCATTGAAAGCAATATAATTATCAATAAATTTGTCAAACTTTCACTTATACTTGAATATTTTTTCTGATTTATTAAAAAGAAAAGTATAGATTCAAGTGTTGGTTTGCATGAAATCGAAGAAAAAAAACATGTTTTTTCTTTAACAAAATTTATGAATGTTGTCTTGGAGTATTAATTTGAACAACTTAAGATTCAATGTTAAATATTGAGTTTTAAGAAATTATTCAAATTAAAGGCAATCAATAAGGATAAAAAACTTTATTTTGATAAATGAAATATATGTAAATGAGCTTCTGATACATGATAAGGAAAAGACTACAAAAAAACCATGATCTAAAGGTCATGACATATCAAATTGAAGAGGGGGCATAGCTAAAGCCTCCAAGTCAGCAATGGCGGTCTCATGAATCTTAAGATTTATCGCTCTCAACTCCCTAACCTCTTGGGTAGTTGACTCTAAGTCCCGTCACTGACAATCTACATCCCGAAGCTTGGACTCTAGATCCCGAGACTTGACCTCCAATTTTCTTGTGGCTTCATTAAGATCTGAGAGTTGTATTGAAAACACTCATCCTCATACTTGCGTATAGCAACCTCCGAACGAAGTGCAACAATATAAAAATTTGACTTAAGAAGATCTAGCCTACCACGAAAAGGAGACATATCAACACCCATGGCTGCAAGGTCGTCTACATCATCGCTAAATTTCTTCAAGTCTTTGACTCTGCAAAGAGCCCAATGTGAACATCATCATCCTCTTCAACAATATTGGTCTTTTCGATGACTTCTTGATTCTGAAGAAACGAGAAATTTCAAGAGAGAATAAGAAAGATTAGATTAAAGATTTTCTATGATATCCAGGAAGAGCTCCTCTAGAGCTCGTCCTCCTAGGGTTTTTCCCCTAGAGGTTCCCTCTCATAGGACTTTCATTTTTGAGACTTACAAAAAAATCAAGCTTCGTGAATTGTGTTGGGAGATTGCATATTTAAATTTGATGTTGAAAGTAAATATTCATGATTATGTGTAAATTCCTTCAAGGAATATATGTACAAGGACCTAGTGGTAGATCAAATTTGTTAGGTTGATCTTAAGCTTTTAATGTTTATCATTCTGTAAATGAATGTATAGATGAAGAGATCAAAGCTGTTAGGTTAATCTATGTGTTGAGATGTAATAGATAGGCTTCAACATAATCGTAGTCTATCGAGCTGATCAAGAGATTGCAGAAGCTAAGGCAGAATCGTAGAGCATCAAGAATCGTAGTGTGTCTGCCTTGAAGGAGCTCTCCTAAAATCGTAGAGTGGTCCAAACGTTTGCCAAGCCAACTCAAAGATCGTAGTGTGCTCTCGGAAGCGTAGAGTCTGCAAGAAAAGCAAGTGAAGATCATAGTGTGCCAGTCCTTAAGAGAAATCGTAGTGTTCTCATTTGCCAGCATCAGATCAAGCACCAAGGTGGCAAGATACCACGATCAAAATCGTAGAGCGTCATCTGCATGTGTCAGAAGCATCGAGCCTTGCCCATTTGTTTAAGAATAAATCCTAACAAATGTGGAATGGATTATAAACTTTGAAGCCCTCGGCAGTCCCTATGTCACAACAGTCATCCTTAATCTACAACAAGGAAACGTATTGAAGAAGCTAAGGAAAGTAGTATGAGTTAGCAGAAAAAACCTTTTCAGGTGTTAAGTAAGATATCAGTCTGCTATGTCAGTGGGCTAGACTGCTAATCAGAAGATGTGCAGAAAGTCTCCATCAAAGCTCAAAAATGTCAAATGCATTTAATGCTTCAACGGATGTCTTCAACGGATACATTTCAAAGACCTAATATATGCAAAACATCAACAGATGATAGAGAAAAGCAAGCATTGAACAAAAACGCTGAAGAACATTCAACACTCAACACTACGATCTGAAAAGAGAAAGCTTGCTCAACTACTCAGTTCTTTCGAACAAAAGCTTAACGGGAACTAAGTAGCACCTTTCAAGAACTCATCAACTACTATGAATTGAAGTAAGAAGTTCTAAGTCAGAAGGACTTGAAGAGTTCTAAGTAAACTGTGAAGAACCAAGTCTGCTGGACTTGAAGAGTTCAAAAGTGAACTGAGAAGTGCCAAGACTGCTGGTCTTGAAGGATATGTGAGATTCAGAAAGTGTAAAGATATCCTTAGTGGATTTCTTACTCGAGGAGTAGAAGAGTGGACTAGGAGCTTTAAGTGCTCTGAACCACTTAAAATTGTCGTGTCTCTTACACTCTTGCTATAACTGCTACAACTGTTATAACTGCCTCACTCTCATTAACTCACTACATCTAAAAGGAAGAACAAACAAATCTTAATTTCCGCTGTGTTTGATTCATTAACAAAACTAACAAAGTATTTCAGAAATAATTTAAAATATCTATTCAACCCCCCCTTCTAGATAACTATTTTGCCTCTGGGAACTAACAATTGGTATCAGAAAGCAGGTTCTATCAAATAGCCCACAAATCTTAAGCAGATCCAATAGCACATTTGATAAGCGAATCAGTGACTGGAGGAGGCAACAAGCCATCTATGTGCAACAAAGATAAATTCGCCAACTGGAAAGTTCGGATGCAAGCATACATGGTTTAATAGATGAAGATAAATTTGAAACTATTCAGAATGTGCCCTATATTCCTACAAAGCTTGCACCAACTACAGACGACCCAAACAGAATTCAGGTCAAGGTCAAAGAAGAATGTACAGACAACAAAAAGAAAGCTATTCAACTCGACAAAAAGGCCAAGAACATTTTGTTCCAATCTTTACAAGATGGTCTGTTCAAAAATGTGGTCAATAGCAAAACAACCAAGGAGATATGGGAAGCATTTCTCGTCATGCATGAAGGAATGGAAGAAGTCAAAGAAAATAAGCAATCTCTCCTGACTCAACAATATGAGATGTTTGCACACGTTCAAGGAGAAAATGTCACTTCCACCTACGAAAGATTCAATGTACTGCTCAACTCTCTCCGAGTCTATGGTAAGATCTATCCAAATAAAGATCTAATCATAAAGTTCATGAGATCTTTACCTAGCAAGTGGGATTCAAAAACCACGTCCATTAGAGAATCAAAGAATCTTCATGAAATGACTCAACGAGCAGAAACTCTATCTGAAGGAAGAAAGAAGGATAAAGGGGTTGCTCTCAAAGAAACTAACAACATCTCCAAAGCCAATACTAAAAATGACTCTGACTATGATGAAGATGATTATGAGGACTTTGCAATGCTGGTGAAAAGACTTAGAAGGTTCATGCGTCAAGGCAGAATCAGCAAACCAAAGTAAGTCAACAACTACAACAGCCAGGAGCAGATAAATGACCTATGTTACTATTGCAAGAAGCATGGCCATTTCATTGCAAACTGCAACAAACCTCTTAGAGAAGAACTGAAGAAGAAATCAAATTCAAAGAAGGAATTCAGAGGCAACAAAAGGCCTCAGAAGAAAGACAAAGGTCTTGTAGCTGGAGGATCGTGGAGTGACTCAGACAACAACTCGACTCCCGAATCTGGAGATGATGAAGATCCCCAAATGGAAAATCTTTGCCTAATGGCCAAGCATACTAAGGATAAAAAGAACTCCAGCATTCATGAAGTAAGTATAGATGAGGTATTTGACTTTAACTCTCCGGATGTAGACATTGATGATTTAAGAACTGCACTGCATGACATAACATCTGATCTGCATCAATACATGAAATGGTTTAGAGTTCTGTCCAAAGATTATTCACTTCTTCAAAAGGAGAAAGAGAAAGTCCAAGAAGAACTGGAAACATCCCTTTTAAGTGCTGACTCTCTCTCCAAGTTTGAAGCTGAGAATAAACTCTTAAAACAGATTGATGAGCTCAATACACAAAGAGAGTCAAGTCTAACCTCTAAAATTGAGAAACTAGAAAGGACAATCTCTACATGGAATAAATAATCTTCATCCATGGACTCCCTGATATCTAGTCAGAGAAGTGCATCTGACAAAACAGGTTTAGGCTTTGGGGAATCCACCTCAAAGCCATATGTGGAAAAGATAAAGGAAACTAGCCCTAGTAATGCTCCATGTTTCAGTAAAAGCATTATATTTATGAAATCCTCACAGAAGGAAGAACCAGTCCAACCCTACTCTTCTGATTCAATCCATATTCCAAGGAACAAAGGATCTCATGCTTGCCTGGGTTTCAGAGAAAAGAAAAGAGCAACCTAGCCACTACTTTCCAACCTCGAAGAATCGTAGAGTCGAGTAAAATCAACTCCATCGGACCAACTGGGAAGGAACAGTAGAGGAAAGGTATTGTGACGCCCCCAAAATAGGTATACATCACCCATCTTGAGTTGCCAAATACATGGTACAAAATTTAAATACAACTTAATTATACAACAGTTATGTAAAATACGATAAAACATATTCTAAGAGTTTTAATAAGAATATTGTCATCTAGACAATATCCACACTCAATGGAGTACTCATTACATTTATTGTCACACTATTTTATAGAATAGTGAGGACTACTAAAACAACCATCTGGACCTTCAATCCGTTCCCCGACTCGTCCCAGCTATATTCTCATTTCCTGAAGAGAACATTGAAAGAAAGGGTGAGCTCAACTAGCCTAGTAAGAAATATTATGACTAAAATAATTCAGAATAATTTATCGTTAGCCTTCAACAGTGTTAAACTGATAAAATATAACAAACATCAAGTTTAACTGCAGTGGAACAAGCAATCCATAAGAAGAGTCAAGTAGAGAATAAAATCTACTATCTTCTATGATTTAAAAGGTTTTTCATCACTTTTATCGCTGAGACTCAACTTAATAAATAAACCACGTCATCCCCCGCACTACTACGGCGAGGATATTCATTAGTATCACGACCACAAATTATCCATGCAATATGGGCGAGGATATTCATGTATTCATCGATGGTCATGATCATGCCAACAGCGTCCATCGATGCACTACGACCGATGAGGACTTTTACCACATCATTGGTAACATTACGGTCGTGATTATCTAGAATAATCCACAGTCATAATCACACCAAGTCCATCTATGCACTACATGCCACAGATGACTTTCAACATATTATAAACATGAGGATGATGACAATGATATAAGAATTCAATAAAACAAGTTCAAAGATAAATTTTTAAAGATTTATAATTTAATTTATCCAGAAATCAATAACGTCCAAATTATCAACATGATACTGTTTTGTGGGGTAAAATTCAAGAATGCTTAGAAGAATATTTCCATGAAAAGATACTGGATGAAGTGCAAATATCCAGGATATTCTACTAATTTCATGGATTATAGAAGCCAAAACTTTAACTAACTAAGTATAATAGAATATATGAAACTGCAAATGGATTTTTTTCCGCCATGCGGTAATCCACGTAGACAGATCATTTCCACAATTTAATAAGGAATGAATATGAAGGATCATTCACCATGCATGCGGTAATCCACATAGATAGGTTATTCCAACAGAATAATAAAGAATGGAATAACAGAAGAATTCACCAGGCGTGCGTAATCCGCACAAATAGGTTATTCCAACAGAATGATAAAGAATGGAACTAGGTCATGCGTAATCCGCACAAACAGAATATTCCAAAAAAATAATAAAGAATGGAACCAGGTCATGCGTAATCCGCACAAACAGGATATTCCAACAGAATAATAAAGAATGGAATAACAACATAATTCACCAGGCATGCGATAGAGCCTTGAGACGAGTTATTCAATGAATAATAAAGAATGGAATAATGAGAAGAATTTCACCATGTATCCGGTACTTGCATAGATAAAGTTATTCCAACATTATAATAAAGAATGGAATAACAACCCTTACGAGTATTGAAAGAAAATAACCCTCTTCATGAATACGAAAGAATAATACCCCTTACCTTAGAAGAAGATTGGATACTGGAATAGTGAGGTAGCAGACTTCTCTTCTTCTTTCTCTCTATAATTCCTCTCTATAATAATTTCTCTATAGCTTTAGTGAATTGATGAGAAATGAAGGAAGAATGAGCTTCTATTTATAGGAAAATATAGTTTCGATAATTGTACGTTTTGGGGCTCAAAATATTATAGTATAATACCTTCCTCTTTTTCTTCATTTTTCATTTTTTAATGTAGTAAATAATGTGAATTATCAATCTAATAGTATAATCCTCCCCTAATAGTACATGAATGTGAATCAATAGTACACACATCTTGAACAAATAGTTATAAGTACACATGTGAAATAATAGTAATTAATTGCTCATTTATCCGATTAATTATTAATTACGATTGGTTAATATAACCTCCAGACATCAATTATTATCGAAATAAATGTCGATTTCCACTAACACTAATAATCCCAACATAATGGAACTATCAATTTCATCTTTAATCAACACAACTTATTCATCATTAATATTATAACTCACAATATTTAACAACCGTGTCGTTTCTCGGGAAAGGGGGCTTCAGATAAGGTTTCTCCTTATTGGCGCATGCAATTAGGTGACCAAACCTCTCCTTGTGAACTTCTAGACATTGTCAATATTGCAAATAATAATATGAATAACTTTGTCATCTCAATTATTGATTTAATAATAATAAATATTATACGAGATGATCTTTGTGACAATAATTGAATCGATAATATGAGAGATATGATGCAACAATTCTTGTAGTAATAATTGAGTATAAGCGGTGACTTCTCACGTAAGCATCAATAATCAATACCGTGTGCTACTATACAACCACACGTATTACTGTACTTTTACTACCGGGTAATTCAACAGTTTAACAGTAAAACTTTTGCCGTTATTTTTATAAAAAGATAATTATGTCATTTTCTAACTACGACAATACTTTCGTTGTAGGGTCCAATGATTGTGCCATCGTACGAATATCTCCTGTTAAAATGAATATTCCCCGACCAATCGAATATTATATAACCACTTGCTTACTTTGCAAAATTTGAAAATATTACCCACAACTATAAAATTATATCAAATGCACACCATAATATTCAAAAATATATTTTGAGAAAATTATTCTTTATTCATAAAAGTTGGTGTCTTACAACCTCCCCTTCTTATGAAATTTCGTCCTCGAAATTAGGGTGCATACCTGGTATGTCGAAGAGGTGAGGATACCTTGATTTCATTTCAGATTCTAACTCCCAGGTCATTTCCTCAACATCGTGGTTTCTCCACAAAACTTTGACTTGAGATATAACTTTAGAGCGTAGAATATGATCCTTCTTATCCAAGATTTTAACAGGTAATTTTTCATACGTTAAATCTTCCTCTATCTCGTTTGGTTCTATTTCAATAATGTGGTTCGGGTCTTTCACATATTTACGTAACATAGATATGTGAAAAATGTTATGAACACGAGACATACTTGGCGGTAAGGCGAGTCTATAGGCCACAGTTCCTACTCGATCGAGGATTTAAAATGGGCCAATGAATCGAGGGTTGAGCTTTCCTCTCTTTCCAAATCTCGTAAGTCCCTTCCATGGAGCAACACGTAACAACACATGATCTCCAATATCAAATTCCATGTCCTTTCGATGAAGATCAGCATAACTCTTTTGTCGATCTTGTGAGGTTTTTATACGTTTTCGGATCGTTTGAATCTTTTCCGTAGTCATACGTACCAAATTCGGTCCCAACAACGTTACTTCACCCACCTCATCCTAGTATACTGGAGAACGACACTTTCTTCCATACAACGCCTCAAATGGAGCCATGTCAATACTTGCTTGATAACTATTGTTGTAGGAAAACTCCACCAATGGTAAGAACTTGTCCCAACTTCCCTTGAAGTCAAGGACACAGAGTCTTAATAAATCTTCAAGAGTTTGAATAGTCCTTTCCGACTGCCCGTCCATTTGAGTATGATATGCCGAACTAAATCGTAAATCCGTGCCCATAGCTTTTTGTAAACTAACCCAAAATCTTGAAGTGAATCTTGGGTCTCGATCAGAAACTATGGATACTGGCATACCATGCAATCTTACAATCTCGTTTATGTACATACGAGCAAGACGTTCAAGTGTATAAGTTTCTCGTATCGGTAAGAAATGAGTAGACTTGGTCAATCTATCAACAATGACCCAAATCGCATCTATGCCTTGAGAAACCTTGGGAAGACCAGTAACAAAATCCATGGTAATGTGCTCCCACTTCCATTCTGGAATTTCAAGTGGTTGCAATGGACCTTTTGGCACTTGATGCTCTGCCTTGACTCGTTGACAAGTTAGACACCTTGAGATAAACCTCGCTATCTCTCTCTTCATATTGCTCCACCAAAATGTATGTCGAAGATCACGATACATTTTGGTACTCCCAGGATGGATTGCAAATGGTGTGTTGTGCGCCTCCATCATGATTTTATACTTTAAGTCAGAATCGTTAGGAACACAAAGTCTAGAGTTGACTCAAAGTATTCCTTCTTCATCGATTCTTGCTTCCGAAATAGCACCTTCTTGCACTTTCTTCCTCATACGCGTCAGCTCTAGGTCTATAGCTTGAGCAACTTTTACTTTATCGATTAAAGTCGGTTCTACTCGTATATTTGCCATCATCACATGGGTCCCTGGAGTCTTTAACTCTATCTCCATTCTTTGTAAGTCATATAAAATGGGCCTTTACGTTGACAATAATGCACTCATACCCGCATATGATCTTCTACTCAATGCATCAGCTACTACGTTCGCTTTTCCAGGATGATATTGAATGGTATGATCGTAATCTTTCAATAGCTCAAGCCATCGTCGTTGCCGCATGTTGAGTTCCTTTTGAGTGAAGAAATATTTGAGGCTTTTATGATCCGTATAGATCTCCACCTTCTCTCCATACAGTAATGCCTCCAAATCTTAAGCTTAAAAGCAGCATTTGCCAACTCTAGAGCATGAGTAGGATAATTCTTCTCATATTCTTTGAGTTATCGTGAGGCATAGGCTATGACTTTCCCATGTTGCATGAGAACACATCCTAAACCCTTTGCGAAGCATCACTTTGTAGATGACAAATCCTCCGATCCGGATGGTATTGTCGTAAGTGTTAAAATAAAGCCTCCTCTTGAGTTCTTGAAAACTCTTCTCACACATTCCTCGCTCAATGAATTTTGTATCTTTTGAGTCAAATTTGAGTTAATGGAGTAGTGATTCGAGAAAACCCTTCTACGAATCTCCGATAATAACCAGCTAAGCCGAGAAAGCTACGTACTTCAATCACTGACTTAGGTTTCTCCCAGCTTTGAATTGCTTCAATCTTTGTCGGGTCAACAGATATTCCATGATTTGATATCACGTGCCCAAGGAATGCTACTTCCTCAAGCTAGAACTCGCATTTCTTCAACTTGACATATAACTTATTTTCACGAAGCTTTTGGAGTATCAGCCTCAAGTGTTGCTCATGATCTTCACAACTTTTGGAGTAAATGAGGATGTCATCAATAAAGACGACTACAAAGTGATCCAAATATTCCTTGAATACTCGGTTCATCATATCCATGAAGGCGGCGGGGAGTATTAGTCAATCCAAAAGACATGACTAGGAATTCGTAATGCCGTCACAGGAGTTACGAAAGCGAGTCTTTGGAATGTCATCGGTTATAATCTTCAATGATGATATCGGAACGAAGATCAATCTTTGAAAAGAATTTGGCTCCTTGCAATTTGGTCGAATAGGTCATCGATGTGAGCAACGGTATTTTACCTTTTTGATGGTGACATGATTCAACTCCCGATAATCAATACAAAATTGCATACTTCCATCTTTCTTCTTCACGAATAAAATAGGAGCACCCCGAGGAGGCGTACTAGGATGAATGAAACCGATGTCTAATAATTCACGTAGTTGGGTTTTAACTCACGAAGTTCAATAGAGCCATTCGATATGGGGCTTTGGAAATGGGTTTTGTATCAGGGTTCAAGGTCGATACCAAACTCGATTTCACGCTCTCGGGGTAGCGGGGAAGTTCTTGGGGAATACGTCGGGAAATTTTTAACAATAGAAATATCATTCAAATCGGCGTATTTTTGTTTAAATCGTGACATGAGCTAAGAAAGCTTGACATCCAGTTTTTAATAAACAAATAGCTTTATGGCTTGAGATGACCGTGATTGATTTTAATGGTTTGGTAGCTTGAATTCGCATAATAGGTTGATTAGGAATATGAAAGCTAATAACCTTACGAAAATAATCAATTTTAGCATGATGAGTAGTTAACCAATCAATCCCTAGAATCACGTCAAATGCAAGTATTTTTAAGGAAATAAGATCGACAGGTAATGTGAGGGAACCGATTTGAACCAAACAAGACTTATAAACAGTGGATGTAATGAAGGTTTCTCCCAATGGAGTTTTAACAGATAAGTCAAAGTCTAATTTCTCTGGAGTCAAATTTAAGCGTTGGCGCAAGTAGGAGAAATAAAAGAATGGGTAGAACCGGTATCAAATAAGGTATATACTTCACTAGAGTTGATGATTAGCTTACCCGTGATGACCTCGTTCGGGTTCCTTTCTTTCTGGGAGGTCACAACAAACGCTCTCCCTTGAACTGCTGGTTTTGACCTATCTGGTACGACATTTGGTGTCACCATTCCAACTGAACTTGGCTTCCCTGTACGATAAAATTTAGCTAGGTGAGCTTCTCTTCCACAATTGTAATATGTTTTGGACTGCTGCGCACAATTTGGACTGATATGTCCCCCCCTCCGCATTTGAAGCATATGATAGGTGGTTGTTCTCCTTCCTTAACCACGGGTGCTGATGCTGACTTCTTTTCATCATTGTTGAATCTCCACTTCTTGAAATGTCCATTCTTATTGTCTTGGCCATGATTACCACCAAAGTGGTTACCACCAAAGTGGTTACCACTAAAGTTTACCATTTCTGGCATGTTGATTCCCTCCACGTTTGTTGTCACCGCTTCGATGACTGCTACCACTGGTATTATCATTTTGCCGGCTGCTTTCTCTTGGTTGAGTTGACTCGTTATCGCACTCCAATAACTGAGCCCTATTTACAACATATGAATACAAACACAGTTTATGAGAAATTAGATATTGACGTATCTCGAGTTTTAAACCTCTTAGAAACATCCGCCTCATTCTCTCCTCATTGTCAACCAAGTGAGACGCAAACTGGGACAACTCGGCAAACTTAGCCCCCGTCTTTGCGACACGGTCGTATTGTTTCGCGCTCCAACTTGATGAACTCTACCTCTTTCATGTGAGCGAATACTTTTGGGAAAGTAATTGTCGTTGAATAGTTCTTGGAACTTTTCCCAAGACATCTTGATGGCGGCGAGTTGAGTCGCTTTTATCGATTCCCACGATGAATCGCCTCTCCTCGCAACATAAAGGTGGCAAAAGGAACTTTTGCTCCTTGAAGCATCCCAAGACATCAAATATCTTGGTGATCTACTTTATCCACGTCTCGCCTTAAGTGGTTTTGGCTCTCAATAAACTCCGGTGGACCCGGCTCCTTGAAGCTATTTAGCGGTGACCGTCAAGAGTTGCAGTGTTTCCACACGCATTTTGGACAGAGTCTCTCTCTTTTGATGTTGTATGAATCAGAGAAAGCTCCTAAACATTCCGTCGTTCGACATTTGGTCGGTGTTGTTATTCACCTGAGGATTATTGCCTTCTTGATGTACATTATCCTGGGTGTTGATCTGTGGTGACAAAACGGTCTCCTGTGTTCCATTGCTATTCTCAACATTCTCGGATGTCATTTTCAAATACTGCCACAAATTGACATGTCACATATTATCCCTATACTCTGACCGACCAATTAAATACCAAATAAACTTAGGTAAGTCATACTAGCGAAGGAATTCCTCGTCTCTCCCCTCCTAGTTCTAGTCTCACATCTTAGCCAGGGATCATATCCCTAAGCTTTGATAACAACTGTGACGCCCGCAAAATAGGTATACATCACCCATCTTGAGTCGCCAAATACATGGTACAAAATTCAAATACAACTTAAATATACAACAGTCGTGTAAAATACGACAAAACATAATCCAAGAGTTTTAATAAGAACATTGTCATCTAGACAATATCCACACTCAATGGAGTCCTCATTACATTTATCGTCACACTATTTTATAGAATAGTGAGGACTACTAAAACAACCATCTGGACCGTTAATCCGTTCCCAGACTAGTCCCCGACTATATTATTATTTCAAGAGAACATTGAAAGAAAGGGTGAGCTCAACTAGCCCAGTAAGAAATATTATGACTAAGATAATGCAGAATAATTTATCGTTAGCCTTCAACAATGTTAAACTGATAAAGTATAACAAACATCAAGTTTAAGCTGCGGTGGAACAAGCAATCCATTAGAAGAGTCAAGTAGAGAATAAAATCTACTATCTTCTATGATTTAAAAGGTTTTCATCACTTTTATCATTTGAGACTCGACAATAAATAAACCACATCATCCCTGCACTACGGCCAAGGATATTCATTAGTATCACGACCACAAATTATCCATGCAATACGGGCCAAGGATATTAGTGTATTCATCAATGGTCATGATCATGCCAACAACTGTCCATCAATGCACTACTGACCGATGAGGACTTTTACCACATCATTGGTAACATTACGGTCATGATTATCTTAGAATAATCCACGGTCATAATCACACCAAGTCCATCTATGCACTACATGCCACAGATGACTTTCAACATATTATAAACATGAGGATGATGACAATGATATAAGAATTCAATAAAACAAGTTCAAGGATAAATTTTTAAAGATTTATAATTTAATTTATCCGAGAAATCAATAACGTCAAATTATCAACATGATCTTTGTTTTGTGGGGTAAAATTCAAGAATGCTCGGAAGAATATTTCCATGAAAATCTTTGGATGAAGTGCAAATATCCAGGATATTCTACTAATTTCATGGAGTATAGAAGCCAAAACTTTAACTAAGCGAGTATAATAGAATATATGAAGCGCAAATGGATTTTTTTGTCGCCATGCGGTAATCCACGTGAACGGATCATTTCCACAATTTAATAAGGAATGAATCTGAAGGATCATTCACCATGCATGCAGTAATCCACATAGATAGGTTATTCCAACAGAATAATAAAGAATGAATATAATGAAGAATTCACAAAGCGTATGCGTAATTCGCTGAGCGGAGTTATTCAACAGAATGATAAAGAATGGAACGGTCGTCATGTAATCCGCACAAACAGAATATTCAAAAAAATAATAAAGAATGGAACCAAGTCATGCGTAATCAAGACAAATGAGGATATTCAACAGAATAATAAAGAATGGAATAACAACATAATTCACGGGCATGCGATAGATCGCAGATGCGGATAGGTTATTCAATAGAATAATAAAGAATGGAATAAATGAGAAGAATTTCACTATGTATGCGGTACTAGCGCAGACGAGTTATTCAACATAATAATAAAGAATGGAATAACAACTCTTACGAGTATTGAAAGAAAATAACCCTCTTCATGAATACGAAAGAATAATACCCCTTACCTTAGAAGAAGATTGGATACTGGAATAGTGAGGTAGCAGACTTCTCTTCTTCTTTCTCTCTATAATTCCTCTCTATAATAATTGCTCTATAACTTTAGTGAATTGGTGAGAAATGAAGGAAGAATGAGCTTCTATTTATAGAAAAATATAGTTTCGATAATTGCACGTTTTGGGGCTTAAAATATTATAGTATAATACCTTCATCTTTTTCTTCATTTTTAATTTAGTCCTGCAAGTATTATCAAACTTGCACCACCTCCCCTAATAGTAAATAATGTGAATTAATAGTTCATTCATGTGACTTAATAGTATAATCATGTGAAAAAACTAATTACAGTATAATACCTTCATCTATACCTCCAATTTTAATTTAGTCATGCAAGTATTATCAATCTTGCACCACCTCCCCTAATAGTACATGAATGTGAATCAATAGTACACACATGTGAACAAATAGTTATAAGCATGTGAAATAATAGAAATTAATTGCTCATTTATCGGATTAATTACCCGATTGGTCAATATAACCTCCAGACATCAATTATTATCGAAATAAATGTCGATTTCCACTAACACTAATAATCCCAACACAATGGAACTATCAATTTCATCTTTAATCAACACAACTTATTCATCATTAATATTATAACTCACAATATTTAACAACCAGGTCGTTCCCAGGAAAGAGGGGGCTTTTCGATAAGGTTTCTCCTTATTGGCGCGCAATTAGGTGACCAAACCTCTCCTTGACAGAACTTCTAGACATTGTCAATATTGCAAATAATAATATGAATAACTTTGTCGTCTCAATTATTGATTTAATAATAATAAATATTATGCAGATGATACTGTGACAATAATTGAATCAATAATATGAGAGATATGATGCAGCAATTACTGTAGAAATAATTGAGTATAATTGAGTGACTTCTCACGTAAGCATCAATAATCAATACCGTGTGCTCTTTATGCGACCATGCATATTCATTGTACTTTTACTATCGGGAAGTTCAACAGTTTAACGGTAAAACTTTCACTGTTATTTTTATAAAAAGATAATTCTGTCATTTTCTAACTACGACAATACTTCCGTTATGGGGTCCACCAAAAATTTTGCCGTCGTATGAATATTCCCTGTTAAAACGAATATTCCCCGACCAATCGAATATTATATAACCACTTACTTACTTTGCAAAATTTGAAAATATTACCCACAACTATAACATTATATCAAATCCACACCATAATATTCAAAAATATATTTTGAGAAAATTATTCTTTATTCATAAAAGTTGGGGTGTTACAATGATGTCCTCACCACAAGGGTCAAGGATGTGGAAATCAAACTCAAAGCTGAGGATATAAACTTAGCCCTAGGTTTCAAATCGAAAGGATTTCTATTTATACAAGGAATCGATTTCCATGAAGGATTAAAGAAGATGCATCACAAGAAGCTTCCAACTGTCAAAGGGTACAAAAAGAAAGAGTTCCCCAAAGGTATGAATTTTTGGCGGACATTGTTGGGAAATGTATATGCTGCAAGAGCTCTGGCCATGACTTTATAAACGAAGTGCAGCTTAAGCTCATGACATCAATCAGTTGTGGGATTCAACTCAACTATGGAGCCCTACTACTCGACTGGATTGAGAAATGGATACTGAGTTCTAAGAAGTCAAAGAGCTCTAGAAAGATGCTCTATGGACGATTTATAAGTATCATCCTACAGTCAGCATTGGGAGATAAGATTGGGGACGATGAAGGAGAATCCATCAATCCAAACAGAAGAATGACCCAGCAGCTGTTTGAGAACTGGAAAAGAAATCCAGCAGAAAATGTAAGGATGATGTATGAGTCTAGTGGAAGAACTGGTGATGTAAAGGAGTCCGGGATTCCAAGAAACATGTCACTTGTAAAAGAGATTGAAGAAGAAGAAGAAGAAATCAACAAGGAAGAACCCATTGCCTTAGTCAGAAAAAGCAAGGGTAAAAGAATATTGAAGGCTCAAATGGCAGAGGAACCTCAAGGTTGAACCACTGATGTACCTCAAGAGTGTTCTGGCACTGAAACTCTGAGGAACTTGAGAAGGAAAGAATAGCAGGCTGAGGAAGATGAAGACAGAGCTACCATCTCTCAGCTTCTTAAAAAGTGAAAACACAGTAACAAGACAAAGAAGCCCTCTGTCTCTTCGATAATAGAGTCTATAACGCCTCAGAAAATCGAACCATTTGTAAATATAATTATAATGAATAAAATAATATTATTTATTATTATTATGTGTTAGTAAGATGAAGGTCATTCTATAACCTAGAAACATCAGAATGTCGTAGTATTTTAACTATGTGGAGGAGTTAAAGTGTTTGAATTTTCAAGACAAAAATAAAAGCTTTCCGAAAAACACTATTCACCATTTTTCGCTCAGGAATTATTTTTGAACTTCCGAGAAATACGTTATAATATCGAGATAAGATGGTTTATATAATAATAATCTAAATATGGAAAATGCAATATTTCGCATGTGGACTTAAATTAAGAACGTTAAGAAATTAAAGTTAAATGAAATGAATTGAAGGATGTTGTATGAATTACAAGTCCAACTTGATTAAAGGTGTAAACCCATGTGGGAGTAATAATTAAGCCCAAGTGTTTATTAAATGTAAGCCCAAAGCAAAGTAAAGCAAGCCCAAAGATAAGTTAGTTAATTTAAGACCAAGGCCCATTTAATGATCCAATGGGTAAAGCTAGATCCATGGGGCAACCCATGGGTGAAATGGTGACTAAGGACTTTATGTGGTGGGTAAGAAATAAGTGTGATGGCCAAGTTTACTTAGTGTGCAAGTAGTGAATAGTAAGGAGGTTAGTGAGGAGGTGGGATGTCCTAATGACCATTAGGCCCTAACTTTGGAAAGTCTATAAATACCATGCTTGGAGTCTTCATTTTATTTGTTCAAATTTCATCCAACAACTTCCTTACAAAAGCAACTTAAGTGTTAGAGAGAATAAGCACTATTAAGCTTAATTTCCATTGTTAGATTTTCTAAAGAAGAAAAAGTTAGTCTTCAAAGGTAAATGATCATATCTCTTCTATCTCTACCATTGTAGGGTGATAAGAGAAGTGTAACTTAATGATCATGTATGCTAAGAACTTATGAGAATGGAATAATCAATGGACTTAAGCCGAATAAGTCATAAGGAAATGAAAATCTTGTATTGAAGAATTTGTTAAGTTATGAACTTAGAAGAAATAAGTCATAACCTAATTTGAATATAAGTTATTGTAATATATAGGTTGAGATGTCTAGTTAATGAAATGAATGCATTTGGAATGATGAACAAATCGTTAGTAATGAAGTTTTGCCGGAATTCACACGATTAGACGATAATCATCGAATTCGTGAAATTCTCGAAATCGAAGTTGGATTTTATGTTTGAACTCGGAAACATTTTTTTCGATAGAGACAAGTCGTATTTGTCATTATAGAGTGGCGGACTCAAAAATGACCGGATTCTGACTTAGAACGAAGAAACGAGCGTTGAACGTTTAGGAACATTTATCGATTTCGTTAAAAATGGACTAATAGGTGAATTTTTAGCTAACAAAGTCAAATAGATAAAATTCTTGCATGAACATGTATAGTATGTAATTTGTGAACCATAGACTCTTGAACGAGCCAATTCGGACTTATAACGAAGAAGTTACGAGTCCGGGAATCTCACAAGTTGAAAAAATCATCAAAATTTTCAGGCATTGTCAATGGTGTGCAAGACCAACCATTGAGCCAAATAAATAAATTGTGGCATGAGGCCGCGAAGCTTAGGCGAGAAAAGCTATAACCTACTAGAGAGTCGGCGTCATGAGTGTGACCCGTAATGAAAGGACTCGCACCGCAGCGTCGAGTCCGAGTTTTAGCTACTAGTATATATATGGCGCCAGTATGGCATGACAAATTGAGAAGGATTGATGCTTGCATGATTGCCTCTAAGTGTGCATAGAGAGGATTGCTTATGAAGATAAAAAGAAAAGAAATGAAGTAGTACAAACTTAATAATCATAAAGTAACATTGTTAAGTCATGTTTAGATCTTAAGAATGATTCACTTAAGGTTGAAGTAACTCAATTGCATGTGAACGTAAGAATGACATAACGGAAAGCCGGAACCAATAATAACAAATCTAATATGTAGTTAGATTAAGAAGAAGGATAAGATTCTTTAGAAACCATGTATGTTGTTCATGACCTAATGTGTTATATGATCTACTGTAGAGACCATAAAGACTTAAAGTGCACGTGTTATAAATTATAGCAGACGCTAAAGGCAAGTATTCTAACCCTTGTTTCGGTTCAATCTGGACAAGCTTTGTGATTCATGTATTCTTATGCATGAGTTAATGACTGATGAAGTCAAAGCCAATTCCTTCAGCTAGGCTTATGATATGTTGAGTTTCTTATAACCTATCAAAGTATTATCAATGATTTACCAAACTAATATTGTTGTGGTTTTCAAAAGGAGACTGAATATACTAAATTGTTTTGTCGTCAAACGACAGGCACGTGAGGTTGCCACAACTTAAACGTATACACATTTAATGAATGTTGTGTTGATCAATATAGAGTACTATAGTTTGATCACCTAGACATGCTCGTAAGCTATGCCAGACTTACTGACTTAGTGCCGGGATGTCCTTTTCAAAGTACTTATGAAATGCTCATGGTCTTGGACCGGAATTGATGTTTTACTGAATATTATTATTGTAAAACATTTTGAATGAAAGGAGGTGCTATTTTGAATTATCGATAGTACTTCGTAACTATTGTTCAGTTATTGAAGATATACGATTCCTATGTCTCAAGCATGCTATTTTACTAGAATTGTTGTACTTGCTGAGCTAGTTAGGCTCACTCTTGCTTGAACCATATGAATGTAACTAAGATCGAATGGACTGACGGATCCGACAATGATAAAGGGAAGGCTAATGTGAACCCGTAGTCTTACTTATGTAATAGTATAGGTTTTGTAATGATAATATTTTATATTATGACAAGAACAATTGTAACAGTTTTAAAGAACCTGGGGGAATGTTAATATTATTTTGAATATATATAAGACATATTCGTTCTTTTGAGGCATTTCAATTGAATGTTTGTGTGAACTGTAGCACCGTGTAGCACCATCTGTCGGGTTGGAAGATACCCAGATTTGGGGGCGTCACAGAGTCTTTACCGATCGTAGAGACCAGACTGGACATCACTCCCGAAGAAAATGCTGCAATAGCTTCTCAAGCTGATCAACCTTTCAGAGCTGAAGCTGAAGAAAGTGCTAAGGCTGTGGCTCAACCTAGGAAGCCAAGAAGAAAACTGGTCAAGAAGTACATCCTTGTCAATTAAGGAGTGCTAAAAGAAGAAGACAGAAAGATAGCTGCTATGAAAGGATTACCGAAGTTGAGAAGGGCTATCCGAAGCAAGTCATAAGAACGCAGCTCAAATTGAGGGGGAGCTTCTGAAGTTCTCACTCTAGAGAATGCTCCAGCTGAGGGGGAGCTGTGTGAAATGCAAATGAATGATCAAGTTGAGGGGGAGCCTCATGAAGTCCTATGTAAGAAGAAGTTGCATCTGAGGAGGAACTGCCAAGAGATCATCATGAATCTTCCTCAGTCCCTCAAGAGATTCTAGCTTTAGAAACTGCAGAAATAGAAAGAAGTGAAGATTTGGAGAATGAGAGAGCACAAGAGCAAGAAAGTCAAATGGAGGTAATTGTTAAAGTGGAATCTTCACAAGAAGACAGAAAAAAAGAAGAAGATGATGATGAGGTTGAGATTATAGTTGTGGGCTGTGATGGTTATAGGAGAGCCAACTACAATCAACTTTTCTCATATCTACCTATGATGCCCTTTCACAGAGCCCAAATTCTTAACTCCTGGGATCATATGTCCTGGACCTTCAAAGCCTATCCAGTAATCTCGGTGGTAGCTCATGGATTCCCAAGCAACCTCAACTTTGCCCGAAAGTTGATCCCAAATGGCCCTTCTTCAGAAAATGGGCATGAGGTGCAAACTATTCCCATCTCTTTCAGGGTTAATCACTGTCCACCATCGTTTTTCAACCAAATCTATGAATTACCAAGATGGTTGGAAGTGATTCTTCATCCACTCAATCAATTCCCAATTACAGAATCCCAACATTCTGTAATTGATGAACCAAATATGCCCAACTTTATTTTGATACAATCTCCTATCTCTACGATTACTGACTCAAGCCAAATCGTAGAGTCAGATACTCAAGTCGTAGAGTCATCTCCTCCTGAAGCTCAACCCCACACACCAGCCCCTCCATTAGATATCCCTTCCTCATCCACTAATGAGTGTTTCAACCTTGATCTTGCTCTCTTCACTATGCAAAATCAATACACAAGAGCCCCTCCTCCAAACAGTCCGCAACTCCTTGAACTCATATCAGATCTTCCCACCAAAACGGAGTTGTCTGAAGCATCCAAAAAGGTGACCAAGGATATACAAGAAGAACTTGACGCTCACTCAGATCTTGTTCAAATAAGGCTGACTAATCTGATCAATGTTGCCATCACTCTCCCAAGCACCCTATGTTCTGAGTTCACAAATAAGCTTAGGGAGATCATAAAGGAGATGCTTAAGAGTATAAATGACCGGGATCAAATCCACTTTCAAGCTGCTAAGAGACACAGGGATGTTGTTCTCATTTTACAGAATACTCAGGAGTCCCAGAACAACCTTATGATGGAAAGTATCTCGAATCTACAAACTGCAATGAAAGAATTCCAAGGATTTTCCATAGGTCAAATGAAACAGATAGAAAATGTCCTGGCCATTCTCAAGAAGAGGGAAGCTCGATCTGATTCTCTAATTAAAGAGAACTGTGAAGATATTGCTTAATCCCAGAATCAGCTCAACGAACTTGTCCAAGGCATGACTCGCTTATCTGACGACATTCGAGCCCTTGATGCTGACATAAAGGGGGAGAATAAAGGGAAATGAGAAAAGGCAAGGGCAGAGGCAGATGCACATTCATCGCTCAATCATCAAGGAGCCCTCCTATAAGACACTCACCATCAGACTCCACGATCTGAACAGCAGCAAATTATTATGGAACAACCACTAAGGAGTCAAGGGCCTTCTCTCAGCTCACACGAGGTGACCACCACAGGCCTAAGAATGCAATTGGAGATATTGCATTCATGAATAGGCATGATCATCATGAAAGAATAAGTCAAAGCGAGCTGGAAGTTATAGCACGAAGAGACGAAGCGAGTAGGAGAAGAAGAGCTGAGGAGTATGCAAATCCTCCGAGGAACAAAAGGTAAAAGAAATAGAGATAAGTTGAAACTCAATTTTTATTGATGTAACTAAGCTTAATTATAATATCTATATTTACAAACATCAATAAATTCATGCTTATTCTCTAGAGATTTCAGTCGCTCACTGAAACACTAAGTCATATTTACTTTCTAGCAATTGCATCTAGAAATTGATAATCATGGCACAAATCTCCTTGGTTATGTCAACATCAAATAGGGGGAGATTGTTGGGAGATTGCATATTTAAATTTGATGTTGAAAGTAAATATTCATGATTATGTGTAAAGTCCTTCAAGGAATATATGTACAAGGACTTAGTAGCAAATCAAATTTGTTAGGTTGATCTAAGCTTTTAATGTTTATCATTTTGTAAATGAATGTATAGATGAAGAGATCAAAGCTGTTAGGTTGATCTATGTCTTGAGATGTAATAGATAGGCTTCAACAAAATCGTAGTCTATCGAGATGATCAAGAGATTGAGAAGCCAAGGCAGAATCGTAGAGCATCAAGAATCGTAGTGTGTCTGCCTTGAAGGAGCTCTCCTGAAATCGTAGAGTAGTCCAAACATTTGCCGAGCCAACTCAAAGATCATAGTGTGCTCTCGAAAATGTAGAGTCTGCAGGACAAGTAAATGAAGATCGTAGTGTGCCAGTCCTTAAGAGAAATCGTAGTGTTCTCATTTTCCAGCATCAGATCAAGCACCAAGGTGGCAAGACACCAGGATCAGAATCGTAGAGCATCATCTGCATATGTCAGAAGCATCGGGCCTTGCCCATTTATTTAAGAATAAATCCTAACAAATGTGGAATGGATTATAAATGTTGAAGCCCTTGGCAGTCCCAATGTCACGACAGTCATCCTTAGTATACAACAAAGAAATGTATTGAAGAAGCTAAGAAAAGTAGTATGAGTCAGCAGAAAAAACCTTTTCAAGTGTTAGGTGTGATAATAGTATGATGTGTCAGTGGGCCAAACTGCTAATCAAAAGATGTGCAGAAAGTCTCCATCAAAGCTCAGAAATATCAAATGCATTTAATACTTCAACGGATGTATTCAACGGATATATTTTAAAGACCTAATATACGCAAAACATCAGCAGATGATAGAGAAAAACAAGCATTGAAAAAAAAATGCTAAAGAACATTCGACGCTCAACTCTACGATCTGAAAAGAGAAAACTTGCTCAGCTACTCAGTTCTTTTGAACAAAAGCTTAGCGGCAACTAAGTAGCACCTTTCAAGAACTCATCAACTACTATTAAGTGAAGTAAGAAGTTCCAAGTCAGAAGGACTTGAAAAGTTCTAAGTGAACTGTGAAGAACCAAGTCTACTGGACTTGAAGAGTTCAAAAGTGAACTGAGAAGTGCCGAGACTGCTCATCTTAAAGGAATCTGTGAGATTCAGAAAGTGTAAATATATCTTTAGTGGATTTCCTACTCGAGAAGTAGAAGAGTGGACTAGGAGCTTTAAGTGCTCTGAACCACTTAAAATTCTCGTGTCTCTTACACTCTTGCTATAACTGTTATAACTGCCTCACTCTCATTAACTCACTACATCTAAAAGGGAGAACAAACAAATCTTAATTTCCACTCTGTTTGAATCATTAACAAAACTAACAAAGTATTTTGAAAAGAATTTACAATATCTATTCAACCCCCCTTTCTAGATAACTATTGTGCCTCCGGGAACTAACAAATTGTTTAGAAACTTGAATTAAGACTTCAACACTTGAAACATTTTGCGCGATCATCCCACCAAAGGTGTGACTCACGTACAGAGGGCAAATGCTTACTGGTAGATGGCATATACATCCTCGAGATTAGGGGTACTGAATTCCCCAAGTAGTGACCAATGTGCATGTAGAGGAGCACCAAAATAAAATCAACATAGTAAGAGCATCATGATTATGTTGGCAGGGAAAGTCCCTGCATAGTTGAATGCAACGAAGAATGTCCGCCCTCTATTTAGTATATCTGTAACGACCCCAAAATTCATACAATTTAATTCTCGACTTTGGTCATTAATAATACATTCAACCTCTAATTTTACATCATTAAACGATAATACAACCATTGAAATTTGCAGAATAATTAAAATTTTCTATTACAAACTATCCTCATTCCCAAAACCTTCAACCTTTACATCTAAATATCTCAGAATCATTTTAATACTACAATAGTTTACATTCAAAACAATATTACAATTACAACATTAATACATTTACTGAAACATTAGACATGGTTTATAAGAATAACAACTTAGCTAGGATATTAAATCTTCATATATCACTTTTGATCCATAACAATCAAGTAGTACATAGCGTTACCTTCAATTCTTGAAACGGGAAAATGGTTATTTGCAAGAATGAGCTCGATAACAAAGAAAATCTAACGCGATTTTCATCCATCACGTAAGCATACATAATAACATGCTCAACATACAAGAATAATCATAAACAAACATAGCATATATGTTGTAGTTCACATAACAACTATAAAGATTGAGTTCCTTACTCAATCAACATTCATAGTTCAATCATCATAGTCATAGATTGACTTTCACATTTCATACTTTTGACATATATAATACCTCATACACTAAAATTTTAAAGCAGATCATCATCAAGTTCACATAGCAAAAAGGAACTGAAAGACTTGCCTTTACCATTATTATTCTTGTATTATCATATTTTCATACTTAGATATCCAATATTAGCCATTAGTTAGACACTTTGTATACCAAAGTTTAGAAAACACTATTACTCTTAGGCATTTTATCGAGCATGTTATATGCACACATTAACTTATCTCAACTCTTGATCTTAAATGGTTAATTATGCATAGAATATGATAACACATATCTATACTCATTACATATGTCAAAACATATTTTTAATCATCAAAATATATCATCACCCAAAATCTTAATTCAAACAGAATTATAAAACTCATCTTCACAATTTCTTTAACAAAATGTTATTTTCGTTTTTAATGTAACTCGTTCGTTACATGTCCGTTTTTGTTCCTTCTTATATAGAATTAACCCTTACTCAGTGTACTACAACCTCATCTAGGCCTTAAAGTTAGACCCTTATCCATCTAAACTAGATTCTGTAATTCTTCAACTAGTCTAGAAAATTTCATTTTTTGGACATCCTCACTAAACAATTTATTTTGGACATGATCCGGTCCATAAAATGGCTCAATCTCGTGAATGTAGCTAGTAAACTTCCATATCTACAACTTTACAGTTTTAAGTTTCTTCAGATTCAAAACACACAAATTTATATGAATTTTTCAAAGTCAGAAATTGTAACAGTTTTGATTTTCTGGACATATTATTTTCCCTTCGTACCAGCCTTACTAAAACAGACATTGCAAGAAATCTACAAAGAGTTTTCATGTGATTCCAATTTCAAAATATAGCTTACTTCCATATCTTCGATTTGATATAAGGCTCACTTTCCAACTCATTATACCCAAAGAGGTATGAATTTCACAAGACATGTCCACAATTACTAAAAACCTACGAATTTTGTTCTTTAAATTTTCTTTCCATTTCATTTTCTTTCTTGAATCCTCTTGTTTGATTCTTGATAATCCAAGATTAAACCAATACAAACAGATTAAGCATGATCTACTACCCTAGAACATAAATCTACCCAAAAAAAATCAAGGATTAAATAAGAGTTTAGAAGTTACCTTCTTCTAGCTTTTTTTTTTCTTCTTCTTTTGCTAGCTCATCTCAATTCCTCTATTTCTCTCTATCTCTCTCAATTTCTCAATACAACTTCTACATAACAATTATCTACATTATGAAGACCATAAAAATATAATTAAAACAAGGAATTTAGATTATAACTTTATTAGTATGAATTTAAGAGAGAGATTGAGATGATGATGATGGGGCTTGTTTTGTTTTCTCAAAGCTTTCCCTTCTTCTTCTTTTTCTTCCTCTTCTTCTTCTCCTACAACTCTCTCTAACTCTCTTCTTCTTTCTTTGGTTTGTTTTCTAAAACTAACATACTAACTTGTAATATATACATATAATATACAATACTAGTAATATATAATATATGTAACTCCTAGTAATTATTAGATATACTAATTACTAGTTAATACATAGGTTACACCAATTTGAACTTGAAAAGCCTAAGACCATGTTTGGCAAATACTCATTATTTTAATTAATCAATAGGTTAACATCAATCAATCTCATCAAATTATCACATAATTATATTTACTTGTTAATTATAATTTTGTGTAACAATCATCACATAACTCATCTAATTTAATTATCTCAATTAAATTAGAACTATAACATAAAATTATTATATTAATTAAATTAAATACTAAATATTCATTTAATTAATCTGCTACACTTAATTACATTACTCTATAATCAAAACAAAATTTATTTATTTAACTCAATAAATAATTCAATTAAATATTTATATATATTAAAATTAATATATAACATTCTCTTCACATCAATTCACATATTCTACAATATATGACATACACATACTCACACCCAACATATCTCATAAATAATACTTTTATTTATAAAATTCTCATTTATAATTTCTAAAAATTTGGGATGTCACATCATTCCCTCCTTATAAGGATTTCGTCCTCGGAATCACCGAAACCCTATCTTACTCAGGTTTTCCTCAAATCTATTCATTGAATAACTTCAACACATTACCTTAATATATGTTTTATATTTTCTACTCTCACCATTCTTGATAATAAATTCTTATAAGTTTTATTTCATAATATTTACTCAGACTCAATTATATTTGAGTATTACATATTCTTTGACTCGTTCATTATCTTTCTCCAAGGATCATTATCATATATTATATGATCAAACTCTCGGGACATTACATTCACCCCTTCTAAGAATTTCGTCCTTGAATTTTTTATTTATTTATTTATTAATCTTTATTCATTCAATCTATCAAAGTAGATTTTTATGTCACTACTTCATTCATTCATTGGTTTCTATAACCACTTTCTTTCCACAAACATCATTCTACAATTATTAAACTTTTTTATTAAAAGTTTCACATTATTCTTTGATAACTCACATCCTTCTCACTTCAAAATTTCTTTTCTCACTTATTCAACATATCCATCATTCAGTGTTGCATTTTATGACTTACTTCTTTCTAAGGAATACTTTCCTTTTTCACTTCCATCTTGCAGAATAATAAGAATCCTCCACAATTGTTCAATAATTGGGAAGTAGTATGAATAACTCAGAATTTAAAAGATTCCAAATCATCTTTGAGGTCACAAGACCATGAATCTGTATTATCTAGGTTTAATAGTGCTTCACCCCGGTTCTTCACACTTTAAACCCTCTTTTCGCGTAATGTTTATCAATCACAAAGACCGAAAACACCCTCCGTAAGTACTCTAGGTGATCAACCTATTGTATATGTATTGTATACAAACATTTCAAATAAGAAAGTATAAAACTAAGCATAACCCCCAATAATAGGGTTGTTCATCTCAAACTTTTCAACATCTCGAATCCGCACCAAAACAATTTGGTTTGGCATAACTTCAAGAAACTCTTGAATTTCATGAACATCTTTCAATATTTGTCTAAATTTGAATCAAATAGCATAGACCTCTACAACAATTCGGACATCAACCAAAATATACATATACATACATACATATGTATTCTCATATCTCAAAGAAATCTCAAAAATCTTTTTACGACGTCATGATACCGCTTGATCGTATTTATAAAATCGTTGAGGATTCCAATCATTTGGTGATTTTATCATACTACATCATACCATAGTGGGAAATTTGACGATCCTTAGATCACATCCAACACTATGTAATACTGCATTGATGACTCCATCGTTTTTATCATCTTTGCACTAGGTTACATGATGCATTAATGATATAAAATATATTTTGATATATTGCAAATCATTTTTGTCTAGCCGAAGCAATTAGCATAGACATACGAATAACAGTATTGTTATTAAAACTCATTGGTTCCATCAGTTGATCCAATGTTTTTCAAGAAAATAAAAGTGTAAACATCAGCACGAAATCAATAAATTTCGAAAGTCTAGCATAACTAGTAGATTTAGAATACCTATGCTTCCACCATCAACTCCACTTTCTATAATGATCCATTGCTTAATAGGTCTATCTATTCCTATCATCCTCAATACTCCATTCACACTTATCTATACCCAGTTCGTCAAACTTTCCACACGTTATGAGTTCAGGAACTTACCACAATCATATGAGTTTAAGAACTTATCCTAGTCAGACCATAGGCGTCCATTCGCTGAGGGGTTCTAAAACATACCATATAATTATGAGTCACGAACCTACCATAAGTATGAGTTTTAAGAACTCGCACATAACCTGATAATATTCTCTAACTATACTCTACCTATCTGTTAAACACATGAGAAAAGAATCACCTTCTCAACAGTATATATAGCAAATAATAGCGACATAAACATTCCAATGATTATCAATGTGATAAGCGGGTGCAAGCACAAAACCCTCGCCCATACAAAGGTTTGTACAACTCACCACCATCCGAGTCCTCAATTGAAATCCTCCTAACTCTATCTTGCTTATAACTTGCTCTTTCGCTTCGATGCATTTAATTCCTCGTATCACATTATCTATAACTCCTCATGAGTTTATCTCGTACTATCATAGTACATTATCTTCATAGCATTAAGCTATAATCATTCAACCATTATAAACCATATTCCTTTTATAACTTAAACAGATCACGTCGTGATCTTATTCTATAATCATCTCCCTTAAAATTCTTTTCTTAACTCGTGATCGTTTTGTTTTATGATCCTCTTTCTTTCCTTTTTTTCCTCATTTACGACATTATTCGTTATCTTGGCTATTGGAGTTAGGAAACTCCCATTTCTTATCTTTATATCTCTTCAAGATTCTTCTTTGAATCTTCTTGTTTATATAACAATTCTTCCTTTAAGAATTCTAACTTCATTTACATCGCTCAAAATTTCATTCAAGTTCTAAACTCTCATCATACGTGTCCATTTATACACTTGGTACACATCGACTCTCTAACAGTTTCAATATGGTACGCTGAGTGGTTTCCCACAAACAACCAACAAACTAGGTTCCGAGTTACTAGTTTGTATATACCTCCGCTCTATGAAGGAGTCGTTTAACCTAGATACCATACATCAACTATTAAAGAGTACGATTGTACCATACTTAAATATAACCTTTTATTCTTAACTTTACATCCTTATTATTGGAGTTGGATAACCCCAGATTCATATTCCTTATAACTTTGCGAATGATCCTGTTAAGGTGAAGTGACTTTTTCTTTAAGAATATCTTTGCCAAGATCCTTGTTAAGGTGAAGTGGCCCGGAATAGATGTTTTCTCGTTACGGTGTTGCCTTTTCTTTGTGAATATTTGAGCCAAGATCCTTGTTAAGGTGAAATGGCTCGGAATAGATGTTTCCTCCTTGCGGTGTTGCTTCTTTTCTTTGAGAATATCCAAGCCAAGATCTTTGTTAAGGTGAAATGGCCCGGAATATATGATTCTTCGTTGCAGTGTTGCTTTTTTCTTCGTGAATATCTGAGCCAAGATCCTTGTTAAGGAGAAATGGCTCGGAATAGGTGCTTCCTGATTGTGGTATTATTTTTTTATATACTACGATTACCTGAAAAGAAAAGAAATAGAAGAAGTAATCACAAAGCATAAACCAAACGATGTCCGCATGGACCATCCAACGGTGAACAATTGAATTTCCAAATCAGACTATCACCAACGTGGCATTCAAATATCCAGGTATGGTACTGTTATCTATTATATGCATGTAATGCGCAGTGTGATTGCTGGTCATGGTAGATAAATTAATTCTTATATTACCCATCCTCCTATCCATAGAGTTACAGACCTGATATTGCAAAGCTTCAAATTTAGAAGAACATATGAATATTTCCCACTAGGACTATAGATTATCCTGGAGCAACCACCACCCACCAATTTGTAAAAGACCATTAAAAATTGATTCCAAGAGGGTTCCTGGACTATGCTTATTGTACACAAATATCCAAGATGGACTAACCCCAATCATAGGTCATTACATAAAAAAACATGAGATCTCTTCACGAGGTTATTATTTTTATAACACTGCGATACTTGTTGATTCCTAAAGTCACACCACATGAGAGGGTGGTTGTAAAAAAAAAATTTAAATAAATAAATCAAACAAAATTTTAAAAAAAGGCTACACAATAAAACCTACACTTATGTTGTATTGAAATTGAAGTATGAAATTAAAAATGGGTTTGAAGGATAAAGGAAAATATGGCCATTTGATAATTTATTTTAGCCATATAACAGAGGGATGGTGGTTCTCCCACGTGAGCTTGTCGTGACATGAAATTTGGAACGAACATGGAAAAGTAGTGGCAATCACATGACATTATATATATATATATATATTTGTTAATTATATGATCAAGCAATAAGATTTCCATTTGATGTGGGTCCATCACTTGAATCACCCATGTTAATATTGTTGGGTTCCAGTTTTTCTCATTGAGAGAATATCAAGGAAGAAAAAAACAAAGGTTTATTTATCACATTCAGATTGGAAGCTTCTCTGTCATGATGACTGAGGTAACCACGGTTGGAAATGGGTTTGACAATGATAAATATTAAAGTATTTTGAGGCTTAATTTAATGTGGAATCCACACTCCGGAAATTTCGGGTCCATGCACTAATGCGTTCTCCTCCTCGAGGAGTATAACGTATTATATTTATGTGATCAAATCCATTAAGAATTGAATGAGATAATTCACTCCAAAGTCACCTACTTGAAATGTTGTAAATTGCAAAAGTCCCACATAAGACATTAGAGGGAAAAAATGAAGAACATATATATGGGATGTTTGCTCAATGGGAAGGGCCCAAAGGGCACCCCACTTTTGTGGAAGGGAGAGGACCTAGCCAAGGCATGGTTCAAACCCACACGCGCGCCGCCGCCGCCGTCTGGACACGGGCAGGGGGTGGGTGGGTCATGATATATATATTTTTTGGACAAAATTTATTTAATGTTTTATTAGATTTTGTTAAAATGATTATCATGATACTACGTAGTTTTGCAAGTTTTGCCAACGGTAATAAACTGCACCAACGGAAATAAACAGCGCCAACGGTAACATACCAACCGCGGAATTATTCTATAAATAATCGATGTGGACGCCTAAAAGAAATAATTGAATTTCCCGTTCTGCAAATTTTCCCGTTCTAAAGAAGCTTTTCCCGTTCTTTCCTTCTACAGAAATCTCGTTCTGTAGTATTTCTTCTAGATTCTGCAGCTTTATTTCTGTTCAGATTCTCGCATGCAGAATAGTTTCCCTTACATTTTCTCGCAATAATATTGTGTAGTAAGTTTTTTTTTTTTTATGTTTTCTTCATGTATGCATTAATTCATACAGTTCAGTACATAACATAAAGTGTTCGTAGTGTTCTTAATTTTGAAGTGGTTCTAATTAAGAATTGAAAATTCGTTTTATCTTGGGAAGTAATTATTCATTTAATCCTTAACACCAGTGAGGGAATAAATTTGCTTTAAGGAGACTTTGTGAATTCAAAGGACACGAATTTATCTATATAAAATTATGTTCTGTTTTATTATATTTATATATATTAAATAATACTATATATATATATATATATATATATATTAGAATACAATCTTAAAGCAAATTTACTCGATTACGTAATTGTGGTATTATTTAATATCGTTTATTTATTTGTAATGAAAATAGATTTTTTTTGTATATATAACATCTTTGTAAAATTAGTAGGTTAATGTAATATAAATATATTATCTTTGCATGTTCGGAATTTTATTGCATGTTAATACATGTTAATATAAAGTATTACTGTTATTATATATCTTATGTAGAAATATTACATATATTAAATATATTCTGTTATTTTAACTGATTATATATTCCGTTATTGTTTGCATGTTAATATAACAGTTTATTTTGTTTGCATGTTAATATACACTTGTGTTAATATACAAAATATTCTGCAAAACAAATTTGTAAACAAAATTTGTTACATTTTGTACAATAGAAATTTGTTTCTGTTTATTGATAAATTTTTTTGTATAACAGAAATGGCATCTACTAGTACCATTCCTGCCGTGAGTATGTCTTATGGAGAAAAGCCTGAAAGGTTCAATGGAAACTGATTTCAAGCGTTGGCAACAAAAGATGCCCTTCTATCTCTAAATATTGAATTTGTCAAGGTTTCTACAAGAGGATTGTCCTACTCTTGTTGAAGGAGAAACTGACAAGGAAAAAGTGGCTGCAGTTGATGCATGGAAACATGCTGATTTTCTTTGCAGAAATTATGTGATAAATGGATTTGACAATACACTGTATAATGTGTATTGCACAATTCAAACTGCAAAGGAACTTTGGGAGTCTTTAGACAAGAAATATAAAACCGAAGATGCTGGCATAAAGAAATTTATAGTTGGTAGATTTCTTGATTATAAAATGTTAGATTCTAAAGCAGTCATCACATAGGTTCAAGAATTACAAGTGATTCTACATGATATTCATTCTGAAGGAATGTCACTAAATGACTCATTCCAAGTTGCTGCAATGATTGAGAAACTTCCACCATCATGGAAAGACTTCAAGAATTATCTTAAGCATAAACGCAAAGAGATGAATCTTGAAGAACTGATTGTGCGACTTAGGATTGAAGAGGACAATCGAGTATCTGAAAAGAAGAGTGGGAAAAATTTTTATGAAGCAAAGGCTAATGTGGTAGAACAAAGGCCAAACAACAACAACAAAAGGAAGCGCGAAGGAAATTCTAATTTCAAAGCCAAGATGAAATTCAAAGGCAAATTCTTCAATTGTGGCACTCCAGGACATAAATCAAATGAATGTCGTAGGCCAAAGAAGTTCAAGAAAGAACAAAAGGCTCAAGCAAATGTGACAGTACTTGAAAAACTTTTTGAAAATGTTTCAGACATTAATCTCTCTGCAGTTGTATCCGAATGCAACTTGGTAGGAAACACCAAAGAATGGTGGGTGGACACTGGCGCTACTCGCCACATTTGCTCCAACAAATGGATGTTTTCTACCCACAAACCAGTAGAAAAAGATGAGCAACTCTTCATGGGAAACTCCTCAAGTTCAAGGTTCAAGGACGTGGAAAGATTATACTGAAAATGACATCTGGCAAAGAACTGACTCTGAATGATGTGCTTCATGTGCCAGATATCCGCAAAAATCTAGTGTCTGGGTCACTGCTTAGCAAGAATGGCTTCAAGTTGGTGTTTGTGTCTGATAAATTTGTTCTTACCAAAAATGATATGTTTGTAGGAAAAGGGCTATATGTCTGATGGGCTCTTTAAGATGAATGTAATAACTATTGTACCAAAGTCTATTGATGATAATAAAATTAATTCTTCTGCTTACTTGTTGGAATCTTCAAATATATGGCATACTAGATTAGGACATGTTAATTATGATACAATGCGTAGATTAATTAATTTAAAATTCTTGCCTAAATTTGATATTAATAAAAAACATAAATGTGAAATTTGTGTGGAATCTAAAATGACAAGATTACCTTTTCATTCTGTTGAAAGGAAAACTGAACCTTTAGATTTAATTCACACGGATATATGTGATTTAAAATATGTGCAAACAAGAGGTGGGAAAAAATATTTCATTACCTTTATTGATGATTGCACAAGATATTGTTATGTATATTTGCTAAGAAGCAAAGATGAGGCTATAGAAATGTTTCAACTTTATAAAATTGAAGTTGAAAATCAACTTAGCAAAAAGATTAAAGCAATAAGAAGCGATAGAGGTGGTGAATATGAATCACCATTTGAAGAGATATGTTCTACTCACAGTATTATTCACCAAACTACCGCTCCTTATTCACCTCAATCTAACGGTATTGCTGAACGTAAGAACCGAACATTGAAAGAAATGTTGAATGCTATGTTAACTAGTTCTGGAGCACCCCAGAATTTGTGGGGGGGAAGCTTTGCTTTCTGCAAATTATATTCTTAACAAAGTGCCTCATAAGAAAACTCACAAAACACCTTATGAATTATGGAAATGTCATAGACCTTGCTATAAATACTTAAGAGTGTGGGGGTGTCTAACAAAAGTAATGGTTCCTAAACCTAAAAAGGTTAAGATAGGACCAAAAACCATTGATTGTGTATTCATTGGTTATGCTGAATAATGAAGAGTGCTTATCGCTTTCTTGTTCATAAATCTGATATTCCTGATATTCATGTTAATACATTTATTGAATCTAGAGATGCATCGTTTTTTGAGAATGTGTTTCCATATAATAGAAATAAAGAGATAAATTCATACAAAAGACCTTTGGATGCTACTGGTATAAATCCTGAAAATATAGACAAAGAGTCTATAGTGGATGAACCTAGACATAACAAAAGGGCAAGGACTTCAACGTCTTTTGGCCCAGATTTTCTAACATTTTTGTTAGAAAATGATCCTCAAACGTACAAAGAGGCAATATCCACTCCAGATGCTTCTCATTGGAAAGAAGCAATAAATAGTAAAATTGAATCCATCATGCAAAATCATACATGGGAATTGGTGGACCTTCCACCTAGTTCCAAACCCTTGGGGTATAAATGGATCTTCAAAAAGAAGATGAAGGCTGATGGTTCAATTGATAAATATAAAGCAAGGCTTGTTGTTAAAGGATATAGACAAAAGGAAGGATTGGATTATTTCGACACTTATTCACCAGTTACAAGAATTACATCTATTCGGATGCTTATTGCAATAACATCTTTAAATAGACTTGAAATACATCAAATGGATGTGAAAACTGCATTCTTAAATGGTGAATTAGATGAAGAAATATATATGGAACAACCTGAAGGTTTCATTGCTCCTGAACAAGAGAGGAAGGTATGTAAACTTGTTAAATCATTGTATGGATTGAAACAGGCACCAAAACAATGGCATGAGAAATTTGATAATGTTATGTTATCAAATGGTTTTAAAATCAATGAGTGTGACAAATGTGTTTATGTCAAAAGCACTCAAAAAGAATGTCATTGTTTGTCTTTATGTGGATGATACGTTAATCATGGGTAGCAACAATAAAGTTATCAACTCTACCAAACGTATGTTGGAAAATAGATTTGATATGAAAGATTTGGGGGTTGCTGATATAATATTAGGAATCAAGATTTCTAGAACATCTGATGGAATTATATTATCTCAAACTCATTATATTGAGAAAATACTTAAAAAATTTAATAAGTATAATATAATTCTAAATAAGACCCCAGTTGATATAAATCTTCATTTAGCCAAAAATGGAGGTAATAGAATATCTCAACTAGAATATTCTCGTATAATAGGCAGTTTAATTTATGTCATGAACTGTACTAGACCGGATATAACTTATTCAGTAAGTAAGCTAAGTAGGTATACGAGTAATCCAGGTAAAGATCACTGGAAATTTACTTTGAGAGTTTTGGGATATTTAAAACATACTAAAAACTATGGATTGCACTATACAAGATATCCAGCAGTATTGGAAGGATATACTGATGCTAATTGGATATCTGATAATAAAGATTCAAAATCCACAAGTGGATATGTTTTTACACTTGGTAGTGCAGCGATATCTTGGAAATCCTCAAAACAAACATGTATTGCAAGGTCAACAATGGAATCAGAATTCATTGCTTTAGTAAAAGCTGGAGAAGAAGCAGAATGACTTTGTAATTTCTTAGAGGATATTCCAAATTGGTCAAAACCTGTGCCAGCTATATGCATACACTGTGATAACCAATCAGCAATTGGAAGAGCACATAATCATCTATATAACGGTTAGTCACACCATATACGACGAAGACATAATACCGTTAGACAATTGCTCTCAAATAGAATTATCTCAATTGATTAAGTAAGGTCAAAAGATAATATTGCGGATCCACTTACGAAAGGTTTAACTAGAGAGCAAGTGGAAAGTTCATCGAAGGGAATGGGTTTAAAGCCCATTGTTTAATTAAAAGTCGTCATAGTGGAAACCCAACCTAGTTGACTGGAGATCCCAAGATCTAGGTTCAATGGGCAAACCGAACTATGTAGTACTTAGTAAAGCACTGAGGAGATATTTACTCCTAACCATTCCTATGATAAGACAATGCACATCTGCCGCGAGAATCAGGATAAGTTACGCTTTTAATGACTTCTATATCTTGAAAAAACGTTCAAGTGGAGTATTGCATGATACTCTTTATAGAACTCACCTATGTGAGTAAGAAGGGGGCCACTTCTATGAGAATTTGAAGGCTGAATTCTCTAATATACTCATGAAACTAAGAGGTGTTTCAAGGCCAAAATGAACACAAATATAAGAACCAACTATGTTTGAAGAAATATTTTGTGAATTCTATTGTCTTGGTTTACACGAAAAGCTGACAGTTCAAAGACATCAAGTCTACTGATTAGCCAAGTAAATCCGATAGATTTTATTGTGGTAAGTTCAAAGCCACTAGGCTACTTAACCCGATGAAATATATTTTCTCATGTACTGAACTAGAGTCTGCATATTCATAACATTTTTATTTTATTTTCCATGTGTTAAAGCCAATTTTACATTCATGTGGGGGATTGTTGGAAATGGGTTTGACAATGATAAATATTAAAGTATTTTGAGGCTTAATTTAATTTGGGACCCACACTCCGGAAATGTCGAGTCCATGCACTGATGCGTTCTCCTCCGCGAGGAGTATAACGTGATATATTTATGTGATCAAATCCATTAAGAATTGAATGAGAAAATTGACTCCAAAGTCACCTACTTAAAATGTTGTAAATTGCAAAAGTTCCACATAGGGCATTAGAGGGAAAATGAAGAACATATATATGGGATGTTTGCTCAATGGAAAGGGCCCAAGGGACACCCCACTTTTGTGGAAGGGAGAGGACCTAGCCAAGGCATGGTTCAAACCCACATGTGCACATGCCATGCATGCATGGCCGTCTGTCTCTGCTCGAGGCAAGGGTGGGTGTGGATGGGTCATGATATATATATATTTTTGGACAAAATTTATTTAATGTTTTATTAGATTTTGTTAAAATGATTTTCATGATACTACGTAGTTTTGCAAGTTTTTCCAACGATAATAAACCGCGCCAACGGTAACATACCAACCGCGGAATTATTCTATAAATAATCGATGTGGGCGCCTAAAAGAAATAATTGAATTTCCCGTTCTACATAACTTTTCCCGTTCTGCAAATTTTCCCGTTCTACAGAAGCTTTTCCCGTTCCTTCCCTTCTACAGAAATCTCGTTCTGCAGTATTTCCCGTTCTGCAGTTTATTTCCCGTTCTGCACAGAATAGTTTCCCATTCCGTTTCTGCAATAATATTGTGCAGTAAGTTTTTTTTTTTATTTTTCTTCATGCATGCATTAATTCATACAATTCAGTACATAACATAAAGTGTTCGTAGTGTTCTTAATTTTGAAGTGCTTCTAATTAAGAACTGGAAATCTATTTTATCTTGGGAAGCAATTATTTATTTAATCCTTAACACCAGTGATGGAATAAATTTGCTTTAAGGAGACTTTGTGAATTCAAATGACTCGGATTTATCTATATAAAATTTTGTTCTGTTTTATTATATTTTTATATATTAAATAATACTATATATATATATATTACGAAATACAACCACTGATACCCAGTGACCATAAAGAATATTGAGCCCAAAGATGTCATTATCTCGGTGCTTCAAGTAGATTATGCCATGATGCCTGCAAATATGGAATTAAGAAAGTTTTCGACACAAAGGCCAACAAGCCCTTTATAAAAAAAGGTACTGTAACATCATATAAAAGCCAAGATCTGATTAGGACCATAATAGATACAGTGCAGAGAAAGAAAAAATTTGCAGTTATTTCTACGGATTTAGTAGATGTCAACAAAGAAACATCCAATAATTACAAGAGTACAAGAAACTCACAACTCGTCGGCAACTGCAGAAGAAGACTATGAGAATAACTAGCCTTCAGGAGAAGCAACCCACAACGATGGCGTGAGAAGTCCACAAATCGCAGTCCCAAACTCACGAGTCGACGGATTATGTTTGAGAAATTTAAGCCCCCATTGGATAACTTCAGAGAATCCCTTGTCAAGTCAGACGTACCCTGATGAGTAATTTCCTGTTGTGTTCGAGTGCTAAAATAAGGCCATAGGGATTTGACTTTGTATTTGTACTCTTGGAGTACAGCGTTGTGGCTTGCCTTGGCAACTGTTTTTGAGGAGCCTTTAGAAGCAGGCAGGGAGCTGCTAAACACTCTGGCGGCTTTAGACTCGTATTCGACCTCTTGGATCTTTTTACCGCATGCCTCAATGATGTCAGAGATATGATCCTTTCCCCCCGAAGTTGTGGAAAAGCCTATAACTGATTAAGTTATTGAGTTTGATTATAATCTTTATAGATCAAATAGTAAATTCGCTTCATGAAATAAAGCATCGAAGGGACAAGTAAATATGGTATGAAATATTAGATTTGTAAGAATTCATGGGGAGCTAATTGAGGTAAGAATGGTTATTTTATTATATGAAGAGATAGCGGCGTTGAAGGAGGGATATCAATGTGTAGTATTGCAATGCATGGTTTGTATCCTATTTCATAAGTAAATTCTTCTACTGCTCTGGTAAAGAAATAGGGTAAAACATGAAGGGTATCCTCAAATTTCTTCCAGATTATTTTCCTTAATATATGGCAAGTTACAATATTTGCAATTGAGGAGGATGGAAAGTCACAAATTCAGGAAAAAAGAATATCAGAGAATGAAATTACTTCACTTATGATGGAATGTGATGAAGGTATTTCATTAATTACCACATAACATGCATTTTTTTTATGCCACGGATCAAACTGATTTTGCATTCACATTGGGTAATCTACAAAATATCTCCTAGCTAATGGAGTATCATATTCAATATGTTGCATCCCTGATATTCTAAAAATTTTATTCTCCAAACAAAGAAACTCCTAGTCAAGTTACACAAAACAGTTCGTGGTCAATAAGTTTCGGGAGTGTGGATCAATATGCCTAAGATTTGGAACATCCCACTAAAATAGGAAACCCGCTGTATGCAGCATAACAAGTTTGAGGTTCCTACTTTAGATACATACACCCTTCATGCAGCTAGCCTAGTCATGTATATGTGGGAGGATTGGAATTGAGCATATATAATTAGTTTCCATGGGTCCTTTCCTATTACAAATAGAAGCACTAAAGTATAGTGGCAAAAGAACTCATAATTGTAATTCAGATGGTGGCAATGTGGCGGTGGATTCATGTTTTAAGGCTATGCACTCCTTTTCAGGTTTAGAAAGATATGACAAAAGATGTTCAAGATATCCTGGGAAAACTCCCCTAGGGGTTCCCTCTCTTAGGAAGTTTTCGTTTTCAAAGCTTACAAAATGAATTTTATGGATCGTTCAGAAATTTGAAGCAGGATTCAAAGACTAGAAGTACTTTGCACGATCGTCACTCCAAAGGAGTGACTCTCACGGGGGGAAAATGTGGATCCAAGTATAAATTAGGGTTCACATGTGACCTAAAAGAATTAAATGACAAACAGAAAATTTGAAAATAAATGTGCGATATCCGAGAGAAGCCGCCACGTATCCCGTGGCAGAAGACTCGTCGAGGTGACTCATTTTGAGAATTGATTGAGGGATTGAATTGGTGGCTAGAAGGACAGGACGATCTAGGCATTACTTTAGTGACTAAGGGTATTTCTGTAATTTCTCTGAGATCATATGTCTGGCACGTGATCATGTTCCAAGAAACTCTATAAATACCCCTTTCATTTTATGAAGAAAGGACCTCACTTTGGACTCTTGGACCTTTTGGAAGACTTGAAGATTCTTTCTCAACTCGAAGACTCAAGAAGGCTCTCTGAATCCTTGCTACCCTAAAAAGGTTCTCGAATTCTAAGAGTTCTGCCACGCGTCGTTGGAGTAATCGTTCACCTATTCTTCTCCCCTCTTTAATCAATCAATCAATTCCGTACTTTTTCGTGGATTTCTCTCCTCCTCAGCCAACACGAAACCCTAACCCTAGCAAGGTACGATTTCCTTGCCCATAATAGCAAAGTAAAAGTTTTGACAAAAATATTTAAGCTGTTGAAATTTAGACTGATCTCTCCCCTCTCTTTCATCTACAGACTGTCTTTAGGGGTGAAAATAATCTAGAGTAGATTTGAACATCCTAATGTTCAAGCTTGACTCGAATAAAAAAATTTGTGTTCAGATTCGATTAAAATTCATAATTTTCAAGTTGCCCAAGTTCGACTTCGAATTATTCGATACTACTCGGCTCGTAGTTGCTCTATTCGATTTGAGAATGAGTAACTAAATACAAACTCGTGCGTTGTGACGAGATTATTCATTTTGTTAATAATAAATTTATACGTCCAATTAATAAATTAAAATATAATAAGAAGATTGTAGATTGTTGTGCGATGTTCAAATTTTGATAGCATATGTGACAACCCGAAAAATTGGATTGTCCAGAAAGTTAAGTTTAAAGAATTATTAATTAATAATTGAATTTTTATTAATTATATTATGTGTTCTATGTTTACTAGTCGTTCTATGACGTAGGATAATTAGAAAGAGGGAGTATTCTGGCTACGAGTTAGAATGAACGAGTAAGAATTTTCAAGACGAAAATAAAAAATTTTCAGGAACAAAAATATTTCCGAGGAAAAAGATAAAATATGCACTATTCACCCGACAAAACCTAGGGTTTAGGGTTTGAATAACCTAGTCTTTTCGAGAGTTCGGTATGTCTTAAAGCCATTCTGTCTGAAGATTTGATGGTAATATACCGTGAAAAGTTATGATAGCCGATAAAAGTTTTTTTCAAAAAACGTGCAAAAATCAGACGAAATAAAAATGACGAAAAGTACTGCTACGTAATTTTTATTCATTTAACTATGTTAGGGAAAACGTGAAGGAAAACTCTTATCATCAAAAAGTATTTATCAATTTTTGGAATTTCTGAAGAATGCGCAAAAGTAAATCGGTAGAGAAAAGATGAAATATCCAAAAATATTTGGATTTTGAGAAAAGCAGTTTTTAAAACTGTTGGACGAATTCGAATTCCGGAACGACGAAGCTTCTAGGAGAAGTTTCGTTAAGGAGGTGGGGTTTTTTTGGTAAAAAGCCATCAAATGACCATTTTACCCCTAACCTTGAAAGCTTATAAAAGGAGGGCTAGAGCTCATTTGTTGGTGATTTGAAAAATCATCAACACTTGGAGAGAAAGAGAGAAGAGTTTCGGATGGGGAAAGGAAGAGGAAAAGCTAGCGATTCGCTAGTTAATATTTTCTAATGGAAGAAGATTAAAGAAAAAAGGTAATTCGAAGCCTAGTTTTAATCAACATTTTCTTTAAGTTTTCTATGTCTTAATACATAACTTAATGAAAATAAAAGTAGAGGATGTTAAAAATGATTTCAAATAGTTGAAATCATAAGAAAATGATGTATGAAAAATTTAAAGATTGCTTTATAAAAATTTTTTAAAAGCTTTCATAGGAACTATAATTTGCTTGATGAATTTGAATGATTCGAATGAATCATATGAATGATTTGGTGAAATATGGAAGAATTGGTGTTTTATAAAATCAAATTCCATGCAAAAGTGAAATTATAGTCAAAATATCGATTAAAAACGAAGAACGCGAAGAACACACGAAGAACGTTGTTGATGGACAAATTAAAAATCATCGTAGTTAAAACTTGTTGTTGATGGAAAAGTTTAAAACCATCGCGTATAAGTTAGTTTCTTATTGATTGGTTAGGAATGGTAGAAACATTCATGAAGAACGGATCAAAATTAGCCTATAACGAAGTTATGACGAAAGTTCGTAAAAGACGAGCGAAACTTAAAAAGTAAGCTAAGGAACCCGAATAGCTAGGGTTTTATAAGAATATAAGAAAGCATAGAAAACTTGAGTCGTGGACTCAAGAACAAACGTAATCCGAGTTTGGAGTAACAAATTACGGACGAATGAAAATTTAACTTAAAGTTGAAAAACGTAGCGAGGGAGGACTTTCGAGCCAATTTTAAGGTTGGTTAGAAACTCGGAAAGTCAATTCTATCCGAGGGGATGTGTAGAGGGTGTTGCAAGGTTTCCACCGCCTTTAAAATGGATCAATTCTGATATGGGGAAAAGAAGTTATGATGTCGCAAAGTAGGAGATTCGTACGCATTCCAACACTTCGAAAAAATGCTAGAAAAAAACTGGATTTTTGGTGCACGCTACCGCAAAGACCCGATCAAGGCATGAAGGAGGCACCGCAATGCTAGGATGGGGCTCGACCATCGCTAACTTCAGCAGTCACGACCAAAAACAAAGTGAACCGTGTGTTAATGACGGTACATGGGAAAAGCCAGTGAAGAGCTTTTGAATGCTCAACTCTTGGGGAACATTTACGGAATTGAAAGGTCAATAATAATCTAGAAGGGGGGGTTGAATAGATTATTACCAATTAAAAATTATATTTAGGCCTTTTTGAATTTTTAGTTATTAATTAGCAGTTTTAAAAATTAGCATGCAAGATAATAAAAATTCAATCACAATGCATAGAGATTTATCTAGTTCACAACATACACCCCTTGGTATGTTGCTACGTCCAGTCTCAAGTCCCTACTTGGAATTTGAGATCCTATTACTATCAGTAATAAAAACTCCTTCAACAGGCGGAGAAGCCTTTACAAAGTTTTATAGACAAACTTCCAACTATTCAATCTTGGACAACAAGCTCCCCGCTCATTCCTCAAGTCTAGTTATACCACCTTTTGAGTTCAGTTCTATTCTATGATCTGGTCTTGAAATAACAACCTCTTCCTCACCTCACAAGTACACTAGAGACCCAACTTCCTGCTGACTTCTCTAAGACTTTGGTCTTGGTCGAAGAATTACTTGTCTTTCTCACAGGTGCATAAAATAAACTAACTCTAATTCTTTCTCTATTTACAAATAAGTTTACAACAATGTGCTTCTTCAATAAGATGATAAGAGTTAAGTACAGATTAATGCTTCTCAAATAAGCAGATAGAAAATTAAGAGCAAATATATCAGTATAAAAGTTCAAGGACTTTTATATTCAACAATAAGCCTTTTTAAAGCAGATAGAACTTTTGTTTAGATCCACTGATGCTTCTGATTAAGCAAATATAAGATTTTAAGGCACTTTATAAAGAGTTAACAATTTTATAAAATAAAGAGTATTTTTCTATGAATATTATATAATTATTTCTTAGATAGTCTTTACCAAGTATTATATGAATTATTTTTATGAATCAATACTTGTATAAAAGAATAAATCAAATCAAGTATAATATCAGTTAAGCACAAACTGATATAACAAATATTAATGTTTAACTCAAATAATATATAAGAATATTTTATCTATTATGTAAACTTTTATAGATAATGTCACTTAGTACTATAAGGAATCGTACGTTTCGAATTCCTCTTGATAGATGTGTATCTCTGTAGCCTTGCGGCGTCTAAGTATGAAAAAATTTATAATTTTCACAATTGATATTTATATAAATATTTTCAATAGATAACTACGATTCTCAAATCCGGTTTAGATTACTACTCTTTTTAGAGCAGTATATCAGTGTTGTTTTGAGCTATCAAGTGTCGTATCTATTTTAGGATATTTATATAAATAATGTCGATAAAAGGTTACTGAAGACTATAAGGAATCGTACGGTTCGAATTCCTCTCCGTAGAGGTGTATCTCCGTAGCTTTGGGGCATCCAAGTATCCTTTTATTTGACAAATAGATGAAATATAGATATATAAAATTGTGTAGAACAATATGTATTTGTATATCAATAGATAAAATACAAGTAAGAAATAATTCAACAGAAATTAAACTTATCTCAATACTTGGACCAATTTTTCTCTTCAAAAATAATCAGAACTTTTGTAAGAAGAGATATGAAGCTTAGAGAGAATGTAGGCTATTGGGTAAAATCTAATTACGCACAGCACGTAAGTATACATGGTCAATAAGTAATATAATAATAAGTAGAGTATCGTTCCCTCAAAGACTGTAAATAGAATTTAAACCTCACAATTACCAATTTCCTATTAATCCTAATTTTATTAAACTAATCAATTTCCAGTTTGTAACTAACAATATTAAAACTATTAAAATTACCACATAATCAATAAACGCTAAAAACTGATTTTTCAAACAAATAATGGAGAATTAGGCTTTCGACTTCACTCTAAGCATCACTCAGATTATCACACCTTTATTCCAATTTAACTCACTATCCCAGTTTATTAATCAAGAACACGTTTGTAGAACTAGCCACCTCTCGATGCACTAATACCGTATTAACCCAAATCCACAATCAAGATAGAATTAAGTTAAACACCTTAATCAAATAACTCACTATATCTCTATGTGAATTACAATTAAAGAAGGTTAAAGTTCAAGTTCTTTATCTGATTACATGCGATGTCAAACATATCTCTATCCTAACATTCATCAAGATTCTGTTCAATCACATAAATCAAGAACACATGTTATATTTATAGCGCCCCCAAATCCGGATATCTTCCAACCCGACAGATGGTGCTATACTGTACAACATTCATACATTCATTCAATTGAAAAGTCTCAAAGAACGAACATAACTTCTATATATTTAAGGTAATATTTACATTTCCCAAGTTCTAAACCCATTACAAAGGTTCTTTGTCATAATATCAGTTACATTACAACAATAGACCTATACTATTACAAGACAGCTTAGTAATCTGCCTTAGTTTTTCATTTATCCTTTTTCGATCCTTCGGGACGTTCAGTCTTAGCTGCATTCATATGGTTCAAGCAAGAGTGAGCATAACTAGCTCAGCAAGTATAACAATTTAATAACAACATGCTTGACACATACAAATCGTATATCTTTGATAACTGAACAATAGTTATGAAGTACTATTGATAATTCAAAATAGCACTTCGTCTTTTCTTTCAAAATGTTTTACAATAATAACAATATTTAGTAAAACATTCACTCCTGTCAAAGACCTCGAGTATTCATTCTTTATTGGAAAAGGACAACTCGGAAGAAAGTCCGTAAGCCCGATATTACTTACGAGCACTTCTAGGTGATCAACCTATTGTACTCTATGTTGATCAACACTACATCCATTAAACGTATGCATGTTTAAGCATTTGGCAACCTCACGTGCCTGTCGTTTTACCGACACAACATTTTTTTAACATTTCAATCTTCTTTTGAAAACCATGTCAAGTAGTTGACAAAAGATAACCACATTTTGATAAGAAATGAATAGATTATCAATATATCAAGTCTAGCCAAAGGGATTGGCTTTAACTTCAACATACTTCAATTCCTGCGAAAGAATACATGAATCTCAAAAATTTGTTCAGATTGATACGAGACAAGAGTTAGAATACTTGCCTTTAGTGTCTGTTACGGTATTTTAACTTTATATTCAAGTCATTCAAGTCTCTACAATACATGATCACATAATGCCTTACATTAGGTCACATATAATCAAGTATGTATATGACTATATCATGCCCTTCATTTCAATCTAATTGTATACTAGATTCTGTTACTATTCGTTCCGGTTTATCATTATCATTGCATTTATATTTAACTAGGCTATCTTAACCTTTATATTACATTCCTTAAGATTTAACAAAGTTTAACAATGTTACATTACCTTCCTTAAGTTATGTTTACTTTTAATCTTCTTTTCTTTGTACTTAGAAACCTTCCTTTCTATCTTTGTTTTGAGGTTTGCACAAGACCAGATTTATACTTACATCTCGCATCGCTGCTTGAAAGCTTAAATGTATGACTATCCCCGCAGCAGCCATGAGTCCTTATTTAATGGCGTATTGCATTACGCCAGAGGATTTTGAGGATTTGCATACATGGAGTTGCGACGCCACATAATGTACTAAGGTTCGCTATTCCGTGAACTCTTGCGATAAACTCGAACAACATCGCTTGTGTGAGTTATTTTGCCTAGAGTTGGTGTGACGACCCCAAAATAGGTCCATTCCATCCAACCCATTCTGAGTCGCCAAATACATGGTACGTAAACAACTACAACTTTATTATCACAACAATAAAGCTGTGAGTTTAAATACAAATATTATCTTCTGAACAATATTTATACTCAAATAAATCCTCATCACATTTATTGATACATTATTTTACAATAATGGTGAGGACTACTAAACAACTCTCTCTAGAACCTTCATTCCAAAACCCGACTAGTACTCATTTACATTCTCGCCTCCCGAGAAGAAAATGGAACAACAAGGAAAAGGGTGAGCTCAACTAGCCCGATAAAAGAATACTATGACTAAGATAATATACAACAAATTATCGTTAGTCTTCAACGAGGGAAAAATCGATAGAATACTGATAGACAACAAGTTTTGAGATCAATATTCGCGTGAAATAATAATTCATAGAAGAGTTACGTGAGAGAATGAAATCTACTATAATCTATGAATTTAACGATCCATCATCAATATTTTATCCTGTAACATCAATCGATATTCATCTCAAATCAAATATTCATCTTTGCACCTCTGAGCCAAAGATATTCATCAATCGGTCATATTCATCTCAACACTGTTCATCTTTGCACTAAAGGCCAAAGATATTCATCGATCGGTCATATTCATTTAAACACTGTTCATCTTTGCTTTCTGGGCCAAAGATATTCTTCAGAAATCATTCATCTTTTGCACTACTGGCCAAAGATATTCTTGAAATCATTCATCTTTGCACTCTGTGCCAAAGATATTCAATACTATCATCATTTAAGGACCGAGGATGATGAAAAATACTTTTAAAAAACGAATCCGATTGAAACAAAATGACAAGGATTAAGGATTAAGGTGACTTGGTTTTATCCACGTCAAAAATACCTCAAAAATAATCACGGTGGTGTAAAATTCAAGAATGATCAAAACATGGATACAATCAAAGCTAGTATCCGAATAGATATTTTAGAATAAAAGAAAAATTTTCATTTTTAGGTGAATAGTGCCGTATTCGTGAATAGTCTTAGTATCGTGAATAGTCCGTGAGTATCGTGAATAGTAACTCACACCAAAAGATAGAAATTCCACAAAAAAAACATCTTCACGCTTCATGAATAGTACTCGTGAATAGTAACTCGTGAATAGTAACTCATGAATAGTAACTCGTGAATAGTAACTCATGAATAGTAACCCCGATACATGAAAAAAGTTCCAAATTTGATAAAAACTTCAGATCAACATTTCAAAGATAATGATATTGAAGAAATAATATCATTACGAAAAAATAATATCCTTACCTCAAAGAATCGATTACCGGAAGGAAAGGTCGGAAGTGATCTTTGAATGAAACTTATCTTGAATAGCAACTCTCAAAGTATCTAAATACTCACAAAATCGCTCAATAATATAGAGAGAGAAAGAGAAAACTTTGTTTTACGGTGTGATTTTCAATTCTAACAGCCCTCTATTTATAGGAAAATGTTAGCCAGCCAAGCGGACTTGACTTGCTACACGATGGCTTTACCGCTACTATTGCCACCCACCACATTTGAAATAAAATTCAGCACATTTTTTCACCAACCACAAGTGGGGCCCACTCAATTCTAGAATTTTCCACCAAAATCAATTATAACCCTAATTTCGAATCGACACCTCTTAAAATTCATAACAAATCATTCGTGCATTTTAACGGTTCAAAATTTGTGGACATATACTCAACTTATGTATGTATAACATACCCAAAAATTACCACAATCCAGCGGTCGGATTAAAAATTATAACCCCATAATATATCTCAAAACCCACGATTTAATTTTTAATACCTCAATCCGATAAAATCTTGATAAAACACCTCAACATTAATTCCTTCATTAATAACCACATAAATAAATCCATCATTTATATTCATATAAAATAAATATTTCCTTATCATATGAATCAATAATTAATTATTCACAAATAATATTACAGAATCACATTTATAACAACCAAAAACATTTCCCGGAAGAGGGGCTTTCGATAAGGATTTCTCCTTCTTGCGCCGCAATTAGGTGACCAAACCTCTCCTTAGGCAGAACTTTCTAGACATTGCCAATAATGTTATCTAATAATATTATTCAAATAATATGAATTATTGATCCGATAATGGGAAATCTTGTATGCGATGACAATTATTGAAGCAATGATAATATAAAATACCAACGCAAAGAATTATTGAATCAATAAAATAAAATATTGAGCGGTAACTCTTTGTGAAAATTATTGAGTAAGTGCCTTCTTACGTAAGGATCAATAATTCAACAATCTTGTCTGCGTAATACTGGTGTGCTCTTCGTGCGACCACGCGTATTCAGTATTTTAACCACCGGGTATTCCAATGATGTCTTACTTGGTAACAATTACGCCGTTATTTATAACCACCCAAACTTTTGTCGTTTTCCTCATCCAATCGCTTTTTCCGTTATGGGGCCCACACACATTGGTGGCGCCGTCATGCGAATATTCCCCGACGATGCAGAATATTCCACGACCAAACGAATATTCCCACACAAAATGAATATTTTATAACTACTTGCTTATTTTGAAATATTTGCGTATTTAACCCTTAACTATCCACATTAATCAAATCAACCCTTACTATTTCAAGATAATAAATAAAGGAAATTCCTTTTTATTTAAAAAAATTCGGGGTCTTACAACCTCCCCTCCTTATGAAATTTCGTCCTCGAAATTGGCGACGATACTGGTGTTTCGAAAAGGTAAAGATACCTCGCTTTCATTTTCGTTTCCAACTCCCAGGTCATTTCCTCAATAGCATGGTTTCGCCACAAAACTTTAACTTATGGTATAACCTCGGTACATAGGTCATGTTCTTTCCTTTACCAAAATCTTGTGTGGTACCTCACAAATACGTTAAGTCTTGACTATCTCGTCGGTTCTAACTCAATGACGTAGTTCGGGTCGTCCACATATTTACGTAACATCGATACGTGAAAAACGTTATGAACACGCATCATACTTGGCGGTAAAACTAGTCTATAGGCCACAGTTCCTATTCGATCGAGAATTTAAACTGGATTAATAAATCGAAGGTTTGAGCTTTCCTCACCTCACCGATTCTCTCGCTTTTGAAATAACAACTTCTTGCACCTCCTTCTTCAAATTCATCAGCTCCGGTGTGTAGCTTGAACAGCTTTAACTTTATCGATTAAAGTCGATTATACTCGTATAGCATCACGTACTCATATATCATCACGTGGGTACCTAGAGTTTTCATCTCCATCTCTATTATTTGTATATTATACGAAATGAGTCTTTGACAATATCGTACTCGTACTTGTATACGATCTTCTACTCAACGTCGGCGCCTACACGTTACGCTTTTTCGAGGATGGCATGGTCGGAATATGTGTTAAAATGAGTCTCCTCTTGAGTTCTTGAAGCTCTTCCCACATTCCTTGATCCATTCAATTTTGTATCTCTACTGAGTCAATTTGCGTTAATGGAATAGCGATTCGAGAATATCCTTCAACGAATCTCGATAATAACCAACTAAGCCTGAAAACTACGTATTTAGATTACCGACTTAGGTTGTTCTCAAGCTGTGACTCATATCCCAACCTTGGATAACACGTTACAATGACACCTATCGATTTACTATCGCTTACGAATATGGTGTCCCCTATGGAGAGTGCGGCGGTGCATTCCCAAAGGAAATCACCGAGATAAAGGCTCAGTACCAAATTCTATAGTTGAATTTTTAACTCACGAAGTTCAATAGAGCCATTCGATATGAGATTTTAGAAATGAGTTTTGTCTGGAGTTCAAAGTCGATACAAAATTTAATATCGAAGCTTTGGGAGTAAGCAAGAAATTCTTCAGAAATCGTCGGGAAAAATCAATAACAACGAGAATATTATTCAAATCGGCGTGTCTTTATTCAAATCCATAACATGGACTAAGAAAACTTGACATCCGTAATAAGCGAATGACTTCATGGCTTGATATGAAAATGTTTGATTACAATGGTTTGATTGCTTGAATTGAATAACAGGTTGCTTAGGAATATGAAAACTAATGACCTTACGAAAGTAATCAATTTGGCGTGATGAGTAGTTAACCTTAAAGTCACATCAAAAGCAAATATCTCTATAGAAATAAGGTTAACGGGTAATGTGATAGTGCCAACTTGAATCAAGCAAGATTTCTAAACAACAGATGTAATGAAAGTTTCTCTAACGGAGTCCCCATAAATAGGTCAAAGTCTAATTTCTCCGTAGTCAAGTTCAAACGTTGGCGCAAGCAAAGAGATAAAAGAATGGGTAGAAGCAGAAGATCTAGTAAGGTATAAACTTCGCAAGAATTTATAATTAACTAACCGTGCTAACTTCGTTCGGGTTCTCGTATTTTATAATAAGTCACGACAAACGCTCTTCGAGAACCGTTGACTTTGACTTTTTCGGGACATCCTTTTGCGTCACCATTCCTCTACGGGTGGGTTTCGATATCGTCTAATCTCGAAAGCGATATGTCCTTCTTTTCCACAATTATAGCATACCTTAAAGCTGTTGTGGGGCGGTTTGGGGTGATATATGTCCTCTTTCCGCATTTGTAACATACGTAGATGGTCTTTCTCCTCCTTGGAACGGTTACTCTGGCGTACCGACGTCTTCACATGGTCGTTGTTGAATCTCCTCTTTTAAAATCTCCTCCCGACTCGCTTCTTCTATTTTCATGGCCACGATTACCACAGAGTGGTTACCGCCTTTGTCCGTATTCTTCTTTCTCCTTTGGATATCGTTATTACGATGGTTCGCTATCTTTGGTATGATCTGGTTATGGTCCCTCGGTTGAGCGTTACTCGTTATCTCGCTCTAACAATGAGCCCTGTGACAACATCTCGAATAGAGAGAAAATTTATGAGAAATGAGATCTTTGGCGTATGGGGTTTCAAACCTCTATGAAACATCCGCGTCATCGTTCCTCATTCTCCACCAAATAAGGTGCTGAACACCGGATAACTCCATGAACCGCCTCGTCTTTGGGACACCGTCATGTTATTCTCGCTTCCGATCTAATAAACTCCACTTCCTTCATATGAGCGAACACTTTCGGGAAAGTATTTGTCATTAAATAGTTTCAAACGTCTCCCAAGACATCTTTGAGTGCGAATTTGGATGGGTGCGCTTCCTGAACTCCCCGATGAGTCCGCCGCGCCACGAAACATAAAAAGTGGCGAATGGAACCTTCGTTCCTCCGTGCATCCCAAGACATCGAATATCTTGGTAATTTTCTTGACCCGTGTTTCCGCCATGATCGGATCTGGCTTTCCCTTAAATTCTGGTGGTCCTGACTCTTTGAACTGCTTGCTTTTGTGTGACCACCGTGAATTGCTATCATCTCCTCTCGTATTTTGAACACGAGTCTCCTTCGTCGATTTTGCATGAAGCTGCAAAAAGCTTCTAAACATCCCTCGTTCATCATACTCGGTGGTGGTGTTCCGGAGGAGGTACATTGCCGACTGTTGCACGTTCTCCTCGTTGTTAAAATACAGGCATCTCCACGGTCTCATTTACACCACTATTAATATTCTCGATCGACATTCTCGATTCTTGTCATAAAACAAGGGTTAATTAAGGAAATCAATCACATAATACCCCCTATATATGACCAACCAACAAATAAGCTTAGGTAGGACACACTAGCGAAGGATTTACTCGTCTCTCCCCCTAGTTTTATTCCCCGATCTCATGGAGATCATATCCCTAGCTCGATACCAACCTGTGGCGACCCCAAAATAGGTCCATTCCATCCAACCCATTTAAAAGTCGCCCAAATACATGGTGCGAAACAACTACAACTTTATTATCACAACAATAAAACTGTGAGTTTAAATACAAATATTATCTTCTAGACAATATTTATACTCAAATAAATCCTCATCACATTTATTGATACATTATTTTACAATAATGGTGAGGACTACTAAACAACTCTCTCTAGAACCTTCATTCCAAACCCCGACTAGTACTCGCTACATTCTCGCCTCCTGAGAAGAAAATGGAACAACAAGGAAAAGGGTGAGCTCAACTAGCCCAGTAAAGAATACTATGACTAAGATAATATACAACAAATTATCGTTAGTCTTCAACAGAGAAAAATCTGATAGAATACAACAGACAACAAGTTTGGATCAATATTCATGTGAAATAATAATTCATAGAAGAGTTCGTAGAGAATGAAATCTACTATAATCTATGAATTTAACGGTCCATCATCAATATTTTATCACCGTAACATCAATGATATTCATCTCAAATCAAATATTCATCTTTTACTCTGGGCCAAAGATATTCATCAATCGGTCGTATGTTCATCTCAACACTGTTCATCTTTGCACTAAAGGCCAAAGATATTCATCGATCGGTCATGTTCATTTAAACACTGTTCATCTTTGACTACTACAGCCAAAGATATTCTTCAGAAATCATTCATCTTTGCACTACTGTGCCAAAGATATTCTTCAGAAATCATTCATCTTTTACTTCTGTGCCAAAGATATTCAATACTATCATCATTTAAGGCGAGGATGATGAAAAATACTTTTAAAGAAACGAATCCGGTGAAACAAAATGACAAGGATTAAGGATTCGTACTTGGTTTTATCCGTATCCAAAAATACCTCAAAAATAATCACAGTGGTGTAAAATTCAAGAATGATCAAAACATGGATACAATCAAAGCTAGTATCCGAATAGATATTTTAGGACGAAAAGAAAAATTTTCATTTTTAGATTGAATAGTGCTTAAATATTCGTGAATAGTGTCAGATATCGTGAATAGTCATAGTATCGTGAATAGTAACTCAACACCAAAAGATAGAAATTCCACAAAAAAAAAACATCTTCACGCTTCATGAATAGTACTCGTGAATAGTAACTCGTGAATAGTAACTCATGAATAGTAACTCGTGAATAGTAACTCATGAATAGTAACCCAGAACATGAAAAAGTTCCAAATTTGATAAAACTTCAGATCAACATTTCAAAGATAATGATATTGAAGAAATAATATCATTACGAAAAAAATAATATCCCTTACCTCAAAGAATCAAGATTGCCCGGAAGGAAAGGTGGAAGTGATCTTTGAATGAAACTTATCTTGAATAGCAACTCTCAAAGTATCTAAATACTCACAAATCGCTCGATAATATAGAGAGAGAAAGAAAACTTTGTTTACGGGTGTGATTTTCAATTCTAACAGCCCTCTATTTATAGGAAAATGTTAGCCCAACAAGCAGACTTGACCTGCTACCTGATGGCTTTACCTGCTACTATTGCCACCCACCACATTTGAAATAAAATTCAGCACATTTTTTCACCAACCACAAGTGGGGCCCACTCAATTCTAGAATTTTCCACCAAAATCAATTATAACCCTAATTTCCGAATCAGACACCTCTTAAAATTCATAACAAATCATTCGTGCATTTTTAACAGTTCAAAATTTGTGGACATATACTCAACTTATGTATGTATAACATACCCAAAAATTACCACAATCCAGCGGTCGGATTAAAAATTATAACCCCGCAATATATCTCAAAACCCACGATTTAATTTTTTAATACCTCCAATCAGATAAAATACGATAAAACACCTCAACATTAATTCCTTCATTAATAACCACATAAATAAATCCATCATTTATATTCATATAAAATAAATATTTCCTTATCATATGAATCAATAATTAATTATTCACAAATAATATTCTGAATCACATTTATATGACAACCAGTTGTTTCGGAAAGAGGGGCTTTCCGATAAGGATTTCTCCTTCTTGGCGCGCAATTAGGTGACCAAACCTCTCCTTAGAAGCGTAACTTTCTAGACATTGCCAATAATGTTATCTAATAATATTATTCAAATAATATGAATTATTGATCGATAATGGGAAATCTTTGTGCGATGACAATTATTGAAACAATGAATAATATAAAATACCCAATATGACAATTATTGAATCAATAAAATAAAATATTGAGCGAATAACTCTGTGAAAATTATTGAGTAGTGCCTTCTTACGTAAGGATCAATAATTGACAATCTTTGTGCAATCTGAGTGTTCTCTTTGTGCGAACCACGCGTATTCATCGTATTTTAACCACCGGGTATTCCAATGATCTTAACGGTAACAATTACATGCGTTATTTATAACCACCCAAACTTTGTCGTTTTCCTCATCCAATCGCTTTCAGTTATGGGCCCACACATGGTCGTTGCCAAATACGAATATTCACAAGACGATGTCAGAATATTCCACGACCAAACGAATATTCCCAAGCAAAATGAATATTTTATAACTACTTGCTTATTTTGAAATATTTGCGTATTTAACCCTTAACTATCCACATTAATCAAATCAACCTTACTATTTCAAGATAATAAATAAAGGAAATTCCTTTTATTTAAAAAAAATTTGGGGTCTTACAACCTCCCTCCTTATGAAATTTCGTCCTCGAAATTGGCGTCGATACACTGGTGTTTGAAAAGGTAAAGATACCTCGCTTTCATTTTCGTTTCAACTCCCCAGTCATTTCCTCAATAGCATGGTTTCGCCACAAAACTTTAACTTATGGTATAACCCTCAGACATAGGTCGTGTTCTTTCCTTTACCAAAATCTTGGTGGTACCTCCTCGTCACGTTAAGTCTTGACTATCTCGTCCGGTTCTAACTCAATAGCGTAGTTGGTCAGTCCACATATTTACGTAACATCGACACGTGAAAAGCGTTATGAACACGCATCATACTTGGCGGTAAAACTAGTCTATAGGCCGGTTCCTATTCGATCGAGAATTTAAATGGATTAATAAATCGAAGGTTTGAGCTTTCCTCACCTCACCGATTCTCTCGCTTTTGAAATAACAACTTCTTGCACCTCCTTCTTCAAATTCATCGACTCGGTGTGTAGCTGAAGCGACTTTAACTTTATCGATTAAAGTCGATTATACTCGTATAGCATCACGTACTTCATATATCATCACGTGGGTACCTAGAGTTTTCATCTCCATCTCTATTATTTGTATATTATACGAAATGAGTCTTTGACAATATCGTATTTTCGTGATTGTATACGATCTTCTACTCAACACGTCAGCTACCACGTTCGCTTTTCCAGGATGGCATGGTCAGAATATGTGTTAAAATGAGTCTCCTCTTGAGTTCTTCGAAGCTCTTCCCACATTCCTTGATCCATTCGAATTTTGTATCTCTACGAGTCAGCTGCGTTAATGGAATAGCGATTCGAGAATATCCTTCAACGAATCTCCGATAATAACCAACTAAGCCTAGAAAACTACGTATTTCGATTACCGACTTAGGTTGTTCTCATTGTGACTCATATCCCAACCTTGGATAACACGTTAACATTGACACCTATCGTTTACTATCGCACGAATATGGTGTCCCCTATGGAGAGTCGGCTTGGGTGCATTCCACAAAGGAAATCACCAGATAAAGGCTCGGTACCAAATTCTATAGTTGAATTTTAACTCTCGAAGTTCAATAGGAGCCATTCGATATGAGATTTTAGAAATGAGTTTTGTCTGAGGGTTCAAAGTCGATACAAAATTTAATATCGTGCTTTGGGAGTAAGCCAAGAAATTCTTGAAATCGTCGGGGAAAATCATCAATAACGAGAATATTATTCAAATCGGCGTGTCTTTATTCAAATCCATAACATGGACTAAGAAAACTTGACATCCGTAATAAGCGAATGACTTCATGGCTTGATATGAAAATGTTTGATTACAATGGTTTGATTGCTTGAATTGAATAACAAAGGTTGCTTAGGAATATGAAAACTAACAACCTTACGAAAGTAATCAATTTGGCGTGATGAGTAGTTAACCTTAAAGTCACATCAAAAGCAAATATCTCTATAGAAATAAGGTTAACAGGTAATGTGATAGTGCCAACTTGAATCAAGCAAGATTTTTAAACAACGGATGTAATGAAAGTTTTCTAACTGAGTCCCCATAAATAGGTCAAAGTCTAATTTCTCCAGTAGTCAAGTTCAAACGTTGGCGCAAGCAAGAGAGATAAAAGAATGGGTAGAAGCCAGATATCTAGTAAGGTATAAACTTCGCAAGAATTTATAATTAACTAACCTGCGTGCTAACCGTTCGGGTTCCTCGTATTTTTGACCGGTCACGACAAGCGCTCTTCCGAGAACCGTTGACTTTGACTTTTCAGGACATCCTTTTGCGTCACCATTCCTCTCGACTGGGGTTTCGATATCGTATAATCTCGAGCGATATGTCCTTCTTTTCCACAATTATAGCATACCTTAAACATTGTGTAGGCGGTTTGGGTGATATGTCCCTCTTTCCGCATTTGTAACATACGACCGATGGTCTTTCTCCTCCTTGGAACCGGTTACTCTGCTACCGTAGCGTCTTCACATGGTCGTTGTTGAATCTCCTCTTTTAAAATCTCCTCCCAGGACTCGCTTCTTCTATTTTCATGGCCACGATTACCACCAGAGTGGTTACCGCCTTTGTCCGTATTCTTCTTTCTCCTTTGGATATCGTTATTACGATGACGCTATCTTTGGTATGATCCTGGTTATGGTCCCTCGGTTGAGCGTACTCGTTATCTCGCTCTAACAAGTGAGCCACATTGACAACATCTGAATAGAGAAAATTTATGAGAAATGAGATCTTGGCGTATCTTGGGGTTTCAAACCTCTCGAAACATCCGCGTCATCGTTCCTCATTCTCCACCAAATAAGGTGCAAAACACGGATAACTCCCATGAACTTCGCCTCGTCTTTGGGACAAATCGTCATGTTATTACGCTTCCGATCTAATAAACTCCACTTCCTTCATATAGCCGAACACTTTCGGAAAGTATTTGTCATTAAATAGTTTCAAACGTCTCCCAAGACATCTTTGAGTGCGGTTTGGATGGGTACGCTTCTGAGACTCCCACTGATGTCTGCTTCGCCACGAAACATAAAAGTGGCGAATGGAACTTCGTTCCTCCGTGCATCCCAAGACATCGAATATCTTGGTAATTTTCTTGACCCATGTTTCGCCCATGATCGGATCCGGCTTTCCTTAAATTCGGTGGTCCCAACTCTTTGAAGCGCTTGGCTGTGACCACCCGTGAATTGCTATCATCTCCTCCGTATTTTGAACACGAGTCTCCTTCGTCGATTTTGCACGAACTGCAAAAAGCTTCTAAACATCCCCTCGTTCATCATCTACTCAGTGGTGTTATTCATAGGAGGTACATTGCCGACTGTTGCACGTTCTCCTCGTTGTTAAAGCATGAGCATCTCCACGGTCTCATTTACACCACTATTAATATTCTCATTCGACATTCTCAATTACCGTCATAAAACAAGGGTTAATTAAGGAAATCAATCACATAATACCCCTATAATATGACCAACCAACAAATAAGCTTAGGTAGGACACACTAGCGAAGGATTTACTCTCTCCCTCCTAGTTTTATTCCCCGATCTCCGCCAGAGATCATATCCCTAAGCTCGATATTAACCTGTGGCGACCCCAAAATAGGTCCATTCCATCCAACCCATTTCGAGTCGCCAAATACATGGTACGTAAACAACTACAACTTTATTATCACAACAATAAAAGCTGTGAGTTTAAATACAAATATTATCTTCTAGACAATATTTATACTCAAATAAATCCTCATCACATTTATTGATACATTATTTTACAATAATGGTGAGGACTACTAAACAACTCTCTCTAGAACCTTCATTCCAAACCCCGACTAGTACTTCATTACATTCTCGCCTCCACGAGAAGAAAATGGAACAACAAGGAAAAGGGTGAGCTCAACTAGCCCGAGTAAAAGAATACTATGACTAAGATAATATACAACAAATTATCGTTAGTCTTGAGGAAAAAATCGATAGAATACAATGCATAAACAAGTTTCGGATCAATATTCGCAGCGGAAATAATAATTCATAGAAGAGTTACGTAGAGAATGAAATCTACTATAATCTATGAATTTAACGGTCCATCATCAATATTTTATCCTGTAACATCAATCAATATTCATCTCAAATCAAATATTCATCTTTTACTACTCTGAGCCAAAGATATTCATCAATCGGTCATGTTCATCTCAACACTGTTCATCTTTGCACTAAAGGCCAAAGATATTCATCGATCCACATATTCATTTAAACACTGTTTCATCTTTACTCACAGGCCAAAGATATTCTTGAAATCATTCATCTTTACTACAGGCGAAGATATTCAATACTATCATCATTTAAGGACCGAGGATGATGAAAATACTTTTAAAGAAACGAATCCGATTGAAACAAAATGACAAGGATTAAGGATTAAGGTACTTGGTTTTATCCACGTCAAAAATACCTCAAAAATAATCGTGAGTAAAGTGGTGTAAAATTCAAGAATGATCAAAACATGGATACAATCAAAGCTAGTATCCGAATAGATATTTTAGACGAAAAGAAAATTTTCATTTTTGATTGAATAGTCCGTATGATCGTGAATAGTGCAGTATCGTGAATAGTCCGTATCGTGAATAGTAACTCTCAGACACCAAAAGATAGAAATTCCACAAAAAAACATCTTCACGCTTCATGAATAGTACTGCGTGAATGAAAGTAACTCGTGAATAGTAACTCATGAATAGTAACTCGTGAATAGTAACTCATGAATAGTAACCCGAGCATGAGAAAAAGTTCCAAATTTGATAAAAACTTCGGATCAACATTTCAAAGATAATGATATTGAAGAAATAATATCATTCTGAAAAAAATAATATCCCTTACCTCAAAGAATCGATTACTTGGAAGGAAAGGTCGGAGTGATCTTTGAATGAAACTTGTCTTGAATAGCAACTCTCAAAGTATCTAAATACTCACAAAATCGCTCTCCAATAATATAGAGAGAAAGAAAAGAAAACTTTGTTTACGGTGTGATTTTCAATTCTAACTTAGCCCTCTATTTATAGGAAAATGTTAGCCCGCAAAAGCGAGACTTGACACACACACGATGGCTTTACACGCTACTATTGCCACCCACCACATTTGAAATAAAATTCAGCACATTTTTTCACCAACCACAAGTGGGGCCCACTCAATTCTAGAATTTTCCACCAAAATCAATTATAACCCTAATTTCCGAATCGAGACACCTCTTAAAATTCATAACAAATCATTCGTGCATTTTTAACGGTTCAAAATTTGTGGACATATACTCAACTTATGTATGTATAACATACCCAAAAATTACCACAATCCAGCGGTCGGATTAAAAATTATAACCCCGCATAATATATCTCAAAACCCACGATTTAATTTTTAATACCTCCAATCAGATAAAATCTTGATAAAACACCTCAACATTAATTCCTTCATTAATAACCACATAAATAAATCCATCATTTATATTCATATAAAATAAATATTTCCTTATCATATGAATCAATAATTAATTATTCACAAATAATATTACGTAATCACATTTATAATGACCGAAGTCATTTCCGAGAAAGAGGGGCTTTCCGATAAGGATTTCTCCTTCTTGAAAGCGCAATTAGGTGACCAAACCTCTCCTTAGACAGAACTTTCTAGACATTGCCAATAATGTTATCTAATAATATTATTCAAATAATATGAATTATTGATCGATAATGGGAAATACTGCATGCGATGACAATTATTGAAACAATGATAATATAAAATACCAACGCAAACAATTATTGAATCAATAAAATAAAATATTGAGCGGTAACTCTTTGTGAAAATTATTGAGTAGTGCCTTCTTACGTAAGGATCAATAATTCAACAATCTTTGTGCACAATACTGGTGTCTTCTCTTTGTCTGACCACAGCGTATTCTCGTATTTTAACCAAGGGTATTCAGCGGTCTTAATTGGTAATAATTACGCCGTTATTTATAACCACCCAAACTTTGTCATTTTCCTCATCCAATCGCTTTCCGTTATGGGCCCACACATGGCTACGTATGTCGCATACGAATATTCGACAAAGCGATTTAATATTCCACGACCAAACGAATATTCCCAACAAAATGAATATTTTATAACCACTTGCTTATTTTGAAATATTTGCGTATTTAACCCTTAACTATCCACATTAATCAAATCAACCCTTACTATTTCAAGATAATAAATAAAGGAAATTCCTTTTTATTTAAAAAAAATTTCGGGGGTCTTACACGCCGTAATGCGCCCAACTCGTGCCCCGAAAACAATTTGATTTTGAATTTTGTGAAGTTCGGGACGCATAACTTCTTCGTTATATGTATAAAATTGGCTAGTCAAAAAGCCTACGGTTCACAAATTACGTAATATACATGATCATTCAAGAATTTATCTATTTGACTTCGTTTGCTAAAAATTCACCTATTAGTTCCTTTTTAACGAAAACGATAAGCGTTCGTGAACGTTCGGCCTTTCGTTCTTCGTTCTAAGTCGGAATCCGGTCATTTTCGAGTCCGCAACTCTTAAATGCCAAATATGACTTGCCTCCATTGAAAACCAATGTTTCCAAGCTCAATATCAAAATTCGACTTCCATTTCGAGAATTTCACGAATTCGACGATTGTCGTCTAATCGTGTGAATTCCGGTGAAACTTCGTTACTTGAGATTTTTAAACCCTTTCACTTGGATTCGATTCATCATCCTACCATCTTGACATACATGCTTTGTTAACTTATAAACATGATAAGTTATTAATTGTTCTAAATAAGTTCAAAACTCATAAACTTATAAACTACTTATTAAAGTATAACATACTTAATTTCATTGCTTATGACTTATAAATAAGTTAAATCCTTTAATCATTATTCTTATATCTTATTAATCATACAAATTTTATTAATTTAACATGTTACAAATTCTAACAAGTTCTTATACTTTCATTATAAGTTCATAACTTATTTACGAATGAATTTCTTATTCATGACTTATCCGACTTATTAAGACTTAAGCCCTTTGATTCATTATTCCAACCACTTCTTAGCATGCTTGTTCTACCAATACCCCCTTCTCCAACAATAGAAGAGAAAGAGAAATATGGTTTAAGAACACTTACTCTTTGATAACACTTGGTAAATCTTTGTTCTTCTTTCTTGCTTCTTGAATCTCAAAGGCTAACTTTCTAGCTTTTGTAACTTTTTCTCTCTAACCAATAAGCTCTAACTTGTTGTTGGAAAATCTAACAAAGTAAGTATAACTTATATGTGCTTATTCTCTCTACCAAATAAGCACTTCACTTGTTAGATAAAATTAACTAACCACAAATGAGCTAGCTCTCCTTCTATTTATAGAAAATCCTAAATGAGGGCATAATGGACAATAAGCCACTTCCACTTCCTTACTATTCATTACTTTACTCCTAAGTAAACTTGTTCCCTACACAAAATACTTGGCCACCAAAACAAATCCTTGGTCATCACAACATCTATCCAATACTTGGGCACCACATTTACTTAGCCCTTAAGTATTCTTGCTAATCACATAACTTAGCCACTAAGTTACTTGCTCATCACTTTGAATCACCCATGGGTTGCTCCATGGTTCTTACCCGTTGGATACTTACTTGGGCTTAGGTTTAATTAACCTAACTTAATCATTTTGGGCTTATATTAATTTACTTTGGGCTTGCACATTAAATTATATTGGACTTAATCATACTTACATTTGGCCCTTATCAAATCCCATTGGACTTTATATATTTCCTACACAATCCTACCATTTCATTACATTTGGCTTAAAGCCTTAGGACGTATTATTTACGTACTAATCTTGTATTCTAATTCATATACTTATGCAATATATACAACATACCATGATTCATACTTACTTGTATAATACCACGTATCATACTCGTATTCATTACTTTGTATAATACCTACGTATCATACGATCATTGCTTAATTCATTAATCACATTTCCTTTCCTTCTTGTAAATCATTTTCCTTAAACGTTAGGTTTTAAGTCCACAGGCGAAATATTACGTTTTCCATAACTGAAATATTATTAGATATTCCATCTCACCTCAATATTCTATAAATTCGTATTTCTCGAAAGTTCAAAAATAATTCCGAAAGCGAAATCGTGAATAGTATTTTTGAAAATTTCTCGGAAAGATTTTATTTTCGTCTTGGAAATTCAAACACTTTAATTCTACCATGTAGCCAAAATCCTACGATGTTCTGACATTTCTAGGTCAGAGAACGACGTTCGATTAGCTTGCTCCATAAATAATCAATTAAATTCATTTAATAAAAATAAAAATTTAATTCTCAAAAATCCGATTTTCTTGGGCGTTACAATATTAACTAAGTCTAGACTCATATTTCATCTCTCGAATTCATACAAGTCCACAATGAATCGTTGATCAGGCAATTCATAAATTCATGCTCAAAATAATATAGATAAACCGGATAATAGCTTATTAAACTGAATCTAAAATTTACATAATCATTGTTCCACTTAAAGATCCGTCTTAAGCCTAAAAAGTGATTAGTTCATAATGAATGAAAGAATAACTGAATAAATTAAAGATAACATCTTCTCAATTATAAATATAAACTAAAGTAGAAGAATAACGCAGAACAACCTTCACTTTAGCCTCAATCCGCAAACGATATGAACGTTCTTCAAAATATTCACTCCGTTGCTCAATATGAAAATTTGTGATTAATAACTGTTAATTGCTTTGCATGATGATGATTTTGTTGTTTGTTGATCACTATATATTCAACCAAGAGTTCTGGCCGAAATCCCATGTAAAATAGAGTCCCAAAGCCATCCAAGTTCTACCATCCATGTTCCAGCAGTATTCGAAGCAAAATAGGAGAGTCAAGATTCGGTACCCCCTGCCTCGGAGGGGGTAATTGTATAGGAATAGCTCGGCCCGATGGGCTTAGGCCATGTCACGCATAGCTGAAGACCCCCCGCCCCAGCGGGGGGTAACTGTTGCTTTCTGACTTTGCTTAAACTTCATGCTTGTGTCCATAATTGCTCCAAATGACTCCCTTCTTCACTCATTCACCACACCATCCGTCCTATACATAAAATAACAAGAAAAAAGTAAAAGAAGATCATAACAACGAGGATTTAACAACAAATAAGCTTGAATTGGACATCAATTCATGGATATAAAATCCACTTATCATAGGCAAGGAGTATGATTTTCTTTTTACTAAATTGGTAAAAACCAAATGAATGAAATACTCCCTATTTATAGAAATTTTGAAGTTGGGGCAAAAATGTAATTTTGAAAATTGATTTTTGAATGCACGGTTTTGATCAATAAAATTTGAATTTAACAGACCGGATCAAAAGTAATTGCACGCGGAAGAATTTGAAAATATGCTTGGTCCGAATTATATCCACTGATCATTTAATGCCATGTTTGACTTCTTGTTGTAAGCCAAAATTTTAATGTCAGCCACTCACGCGTCTTAGTCCCAAAAAGAGTGTCACTTTGCACATACACACGGTTTCACATGCATGCATTAATTAATAGATACTCTTAGATACTCTTTACACACGGTTTCACCTTGCCTTGAATATTATGAATTAATTTATTTAACACTTTACATATAATTTATCAAGGTTAATAAAAATTAATTCAAGTAAAAATAGAAAATAATAAAATAAATACATAATTACATATTTATTTAAAAAATAATTGTTATCATCAAAATATAAAATAAAACTATACCTATCAATCTCCCCCTTTTTGATGATGACAATTATAAAAATTATTTTTAGTTTTAAGAAAACTCCCCCTTAAACTATGAACCGTTTATAACAGCCTTTATAACAGTATGTATTCAATTTCATGGCAGATTATAACAGTTTATATAATCTATTCATAGTAGTTTATATATAATCCATTCATAGCAGTTATATAATCCATTCATAGCAGTTTGTATCCATATTTTTCTTCTCCCCCTTTGTCGTCATAAAAAGTGACGGGGTAAAAGAAAAAAATAAACCTGCAGGAAATATGTTAAAAAACCTGCAAAGAGAGTTAGTTAACCAAAATATATATATATATAAAACAAGTAAGTGTTAGGTTTTATGAAAATCAAAGTAGCAATCAAAATTGCAAAAATAGTGGAAGCGAGATAAAATCAGATTTTAAAATTTTTCACAAACCAATTACCCGGATCATCCTTTATGTATATTATTAATTAAACGAAGAATAAGAAATTATGAAATCATATCCTTGTAGAAACGAGCTTCCTCAGGTACGAGTTCACCTCCTACTTCTCCGCGATCTCCTTGAATCTCTGGGTAGATTCCTTCCTTTGATCAATGTAAGCCACCCAAGTGTATGGCCTCTATAGGTGATCCACCAAAGAAGAATAATTATCAAGGAGAAGGGATATATGGCTCAAACCCTAGTTTTCCTATCTGTATAGAAAAAGGGGGTGTACTCTCCAAATCTAGGAATTACGTATATTAGATATCTGATATAAGACTCCTCTTATAAAGATATCATGTAACCCTATTTTAATTAAAATAAGGTATTATTTATTTAATTAAACTCTTTTAATTAAATGGGCTCCCTAATCCTATTAGGGTTAATTAATTAAACTCCTTTAACTAATTTTCTTTCCTAATCCAATTAGGAATAAATGAGAGTACTAATATTAAATTAATTCCTAAACCTTTTAGAAATTAAAATAATAATAATTGTAATAATATTAATAAGACTCCTCTTATTAATTTATATTTAATATTTCTAAAATATTAAATAATAAATATTAAGCTATTTAATTTATTCTATCACCATAGATTAAATCAAATATACTTAATACATTATTACAATTATGCCATTAACTTCTTAAATAATTATTCTTCCTTTTATGGTGTGACCCTTTAGGTTCTCCATATTAAACCGGTTGTGAATAAATCAATTAGAACAATTCTAATCTCATTTAAATAAATAAATTAAACAAATAATTTATTTAAATAAATAATATTTATTCTCTGATAGGGATAAGCCTCCTAGCGATCAACGACTTTCCAGATAATATAGATTTCAACATTAATCATAAAAGAACCTTTGAGTAAATAGTTACCGACAATTCAATCCTTCCACCATACAATGTCCAAATTAAATATAAGACATGGAATTCTTCATCAAGTCTTATTTTATTTAATTATATGTATTTCGATTCCTAAATGAACAACTCTAATGAATGCAAATTAGAAACTACTTTCTAATTTCATTCCACCTCGCCAAGGATTCTGGATTGTCATTTATCGAATCACATAGGACATTTCTTCTTTTACTAGAAGTGGTAGATTCTTTATTGATCATTCATTATCTTCATATATAACTTATTACACCCAAGCATACCCTTTGATATACTCTAAGAGTCTTAAGGAATAAGTCAAAGTATAATTCATTATATATATGATACTATGATGATCTCAAGTCTAAGGATTATTTGTACTACTATCACTACTGAGAATTCTATTGACGGGTAAGTAAAACTCCATTAGGTATTCCTTAGCGAGTCACGTTCAGTGAACTTATTCTCTAATAAGCACCTACATACTTGCTTTAGTGTCTCCACACAAATGATCATGAGATCAATCATCCTCATCCAATGAGTAAGTAACGTATGTACCAATCTATCCGGATTCACTAATCCCCAATTTAGTAATCCAATGATTGGGAACTATTTTAGTTTTAAGCTTTCTAAGAATTTAGATCTCATTAGAATGATCATTATCATTATTCTAAAAGCGTTGCTTAAAACTATGGGTTTATCACATATTATTAAAACAAACACCATGTAGATAATAAATGCCTTTAATAAATAATTCTTTTATTAATAAATAAATAAGATTGATTACACAAGTATATGCTTTATCATCATACATGATTGGCTTGTATGCATAATACTTTCAATCTCCCACTTGCACTAAAGCCAATCGCCGTGGTATCTCATACCCATCTTTTCTAAGTGACGATCAAAGCTGGTGTTGTGTTAACGCTTTAGTAAATGGATCTGCGCAATATTGTCTTGAGAGTCCACACGCTCCGAGGTGACGTCTCCTCTTTCAATGATCTCTACGATCAAATAAAATCGCCATAACACGTGTTTGGATTTACGATGAGACACTGGGTTCTTTAGCTCAAAGCAATGACTCCGGTGTTGTCACGAGAATAAAGGCTTTGGTCCTTTAATGCTAGGAACCACACCAAGTTCGGTAATGAACTTCTTCATCCAAACGACTTCCTTTGCAGACTTCACTTGCGACTATGTACTTCATGCCTCATCCTTTGAATCAAGAATCGTCTTTTCGCTTGGAACTTTTCAACTCATTTGCGCCACCGTTTAAGGTAAAACACATACCCCGAAATGGATTTACTGTCATCTTGGTCCATTTGAAAACTTGAGTCTGTGAAGCCCTCTAGTTTTAATTCAGACCCACAGTAGACAAGAAATACATCCTTAGTTCTTCTTAAGTACTTTAGGATATTTTTCAACGCCTTCGAGGTGTTCTTCTCCTGGATTCGATTGATATCTCGCTTGTTACACTAAGTGCATGAGCGACATCCGGTCTAGTACATATCATACTGTACATGATAGATCCTATTCTTTGAAGCATAAGGAATCTTACTCATACTGGTTTCTCTCTCTCAGTGTCTTTGGGGCTTGTTTCTTGGAGAGATGTATTCCATGGCTTATCGGCATGAGACCTCTTTTGGAATCTTCCATGCTAAACCTTTTTAGCATCATGTCAATGTATGTTCCTTGGGATAAGCCAAACATCCTATTAGATCTATCTCTATAGATCTTTATCCCCAAAATATAGGATGCTTCTCCCAAGTCCTTCCGTGAGAAGTGTTTAGATAACTTGATTTTAATTGTTTGCGGCATAGAATATCATTCCTATCGGTATTATATCATCAACATATAATACAAGGAATGAAATAAGCGCCCCACTAACCTTCTTGTACACACATGGTTCATCCTCATTTTGATAAAATCAAACTTTTGATTGTCTCATCAAAGCGGATGTTCCACCTACGAGAAGCTTGCTTTAATCCATAAATGGATCGTTGTAGCTTCTGGACTTGATTTGTTCCAACCTTTGAAACAAATCCCTCGGTTGTGTCATATACACATCCTCCTCAAGTTTCCCATTGAGGAAGGCCGTTTTCACGTCCATTTGCGATTTAAGTAGTCGTGGTAAGTCGCAATCGCAAGCAAAATCCGAATGGACTTGAGCATTTACTCTTTGGTGAGAAGGTTTCGTCATAGTCAACTCCTTGTCTTTGTTTGAAACCTTTTGCAACCCGTTGGGCCTTATAGGTTTCTACATTGCCGTCTGCTCCAATCTTTCTTTTAAAGACCCATTTACACCCAATAGACTTAATGCCTTGGTGGTGAGACCAAAGTCCATACTTGGTTCACATACATGGAGTCCATCTCGGATTTCATGGCTTCTTGCCATTTCTCTCGAGTCTTTACTACTCATAGCCTATTAAGTAATTCAATGGATCATCATCATCTATGATCGTACCTCATTGTCATCTTCTATGACAAGTCCATACATGTCTGGTATCTTTGGTACTCTCCAGTTCTGAATAGGTGTGGTAGTGTAAGGAATCTCTACTTGGTTAGGTACCTCACTTTGATCTGTAGTATTTTGTGGTTCTTGAACTTCTTCAAGATATATCTTACTCCCATGACCCTTCAAGGATAAACTCCTTTTCAAGAAAGCGGCATGTTTCACAACAAACACCTTTTGATCGGTTGGATGATAGAAATAATACCGATGTTTCTTTAGGGTATCCCACAAATCTACATTTGTCGAGATCTAGTCTGCGCACTTTATCGTTTTCAAACTTTTTTTGACATAAGTTGGATAACCCCAAGTCTTAACATGCTTAAGATTTGGTTTCCTCCTATCCATAACTTTCATATGGGGTCTTGGGGAATGATTTTGTAGGTACCTTGTTAAGTAGGTATGCAGTCGATTCTAAGGCATATCCCCAGAAGGAAACTGGAAGGTCGGTAAAGCTCATCATAGATCGAACCATGTCCAACAATGTTCGATTTCTCCTTTCAGATACACCATTAATCTGTGGCGTCCCTGGTGGAGTCCAATGTGAGATTATACCATTTTCTTTGAGACAATTGAGAAACTCACCACTTAAGTATTCTCCTCCTCGATCAGATCGAAGAATCTTAATACTCTTACGGTTTGCTTTCTCAACTTCACTTCGAACTCTTTGAACTTTTCAAATGATTGATTTGTATTTCATTAAATACACATATCCAAATCTTGAGTGGTCGTCGAGTGAATGTAATAAAATAAGAGTACCCTCCTCAAATGCGGTCGTTGTCATAGGTCCACATACATACAGTGTGTAACGCTTAACAACTCAGTAACTCTTTCTCCTTTTCCACTAAAAGGAGATTTAGTCATTTTACCCATGAGACAAGATTCACAGGTTGGATATGATTCATAATCAGATAGCTCTAGGAGCCCATCTTTATGCAACTTGGATAATCTTGTTTCATTAATATGACCGAGTCTACAGTGCCACATGAAGGTATAATTAACATCATCTCTTTTTCTTTTATTAGTTTGTTCAATTTGAAATATATTTTCATGCAAGTCAAGTATATAAAGTCCATTTCGCAAATTACCAACACCATATAAAACATTATCATTATAAATGGAACAACTGTTGTTCTTTATTATAATATTAAAACCATCCATATCCAATACAGAGATAGAAATAATGTTTCTAATGATATTTGGAACAAAATAACAATTATTTAAATTAATGAACTGCCCGTGGCGAGTGCTAAACAATAAGTCCCTACAGCTAATGCAGCAACCTTTGCTCCATTTCCCACTCGTAGGACGACCTCATCCTTGCTCAGCTTTCTACTTCTGACCAGTCCCTGCATATTATTACATATGTGAGAACCACACATCCGGTATCCAATACCCAAGTAGAAGATTGACTTTCAGAAAAATTAATTTCAATCATAAACAAACCTTTGATTAGGATTCAAGCTTCTCCAAGCTTCTTACGCTTTTGATCTGCGAGATAATCCTTGCAGTTCCTCTTCCGAGTGACCGAAGCTTATTGCAATGGAAGCAAATTCCTTTGCTAATTTGGATCAGTTTCTTTTGATCCTTCACTTTCGCCTTTCCTTAGCCTTCTTGGATTTCTTCTTTTTCAAAAATACCTTGGGCCTCTTCCTTTTCTTGGAAGAATCATCCACCGATAAGACATGGTTCTTCTTGGATGGGAGGTGACCTTGACGATTTTCAACATGTTAAGTAATTGAGCAAGTGACATCCAACTTGTTCATGTGAAAATTCACAACAAATTGTGAGAAGGTGTGCGGGAGTGACTGCAAGACTAAATCTTGACTCAACTCCCCATCCACGAGTGAACCCAAGTTTGTCCAAGACGTTCAATCAGTTGATCATCTTTAGGACATGAGTCTCAAGCAGTAGTGCCCTCGGTCATCCAGAGATCGGAAGAGCTCCTTAGATATTTCATATCTAGCGATCCTACTTTGCTTTCCATACAACTCTCGAAGGTGCGATAGCATAGTAGGAGCATCCATGTTTTCATCTTGATTTCAAGCTCATTACTCATGGATGCGAGCATGATGCATGAGCCACGGATGCATCATCTTGCCACTTTGTTAAAAGTAGCAATCTCTTCCTCGAGGCGCATCTGCGCAACTTTTTGCAGATGCTGGTAATTTAGGACATAAGAAATCTTTTCAAAGAAGTGAGAACAATTCTCGATTCCTTAACGATCCGTGTAGTTAGTTCGATCAAATTCGGTTTGTTAGCATCAAGTATGCTTCGCAAATTGAAATTAGTGAATGTGACATTTTCAAAATTACGCATGTAAAAAGACAATATTTTAGCAAACATTCATTTATTAATTACCAAAATAAATTAGGTCTTATTTTATATTGGATCTCCCACTATTTTCTTCAAACTATATTACCCTCATTTATATAGTTCGGCAAAATCTAATTAAAGTTTTTTGCTAGTGAGAATAAGGATCCCATTTCAAATATATATAGCCTTGTGGTGACACAACAAACTATATATAAATAAATAGGTAGACAACTCTTGTCAATTACATCAACATGTAACTCCTTATGTTTTGCCTCTTGGATTATTTTGATCAAGTGGTGGCACATCCGAATCAAAATTATCTAAGTTAAGTCCAACCTAGCACTTCCATATATTCAAAAAAGAAAAATATCGCCCTTGTGGTGACACAACAAAACAATATTGTTCAATTTTCTTTATAAGCATCAAATGTGATAAATTAACATCTTAAATACTTAATACTTGCCTTGTGGTGTTACACAACAAACTCATATTAAATATTTAATACTCTATTAATTTTATCATGCTAGAAAGAAATGACGTTCGATATTCTAAATATCTTTGAACGCTTAAGACTTAATATATAAAAAAAAAATTTGAGGGATTTGTTATTATTAGTCTCATCTTGTTTAGCGCGCATGCAAATATATATATAAAATACGCGTCATATTATTAAACATGCGAAGCATGTTTGCATAATATATAATATATATAATACTAGCATGCACATATAGAATACTATATTCTACCCGGATTGATTATGGACTTTTATTCTAGTTTGGTTCACTAGAGCCACCAAGTGAACCAAAAGGTCAAACCCTAGGGTGCAAAGAATAAACATTTAAATATAACTATTACATTTAAACCCGGGCTCCATTACAAACGGGTCTTCAAGCGTTCCTTGATCTCCGGTTCTTCAAAAAAAAATTCTAACTAATCCTATTACATAAACTATTTAATTTAAATAGAAACCTTGATCAGCAGTCAAGGGGAAATACATAGGAGAGAGATAGAATTTACATTAAGAAGAAAACCAGAAAAGACGAGGTACGCAGACCCCATTTAATAAAACTCATTCATTCAAACATCCAACTAAAATAAATCCAATCATATTGGTCAAATTGTCCATAATCAATCCCATTTATTATCATACATATCATCATATGTATCAATAAATTAAATCATTCCATATATATATGAGTATCATTTAATGGGCAATTTTATGTTGCATGAAATCCAATTTCAAGATTAAAATAAACTCTTTTATTTTAATTATAAAATTATTAAGATTAATATATATATATATATAACAATTATATATATATATCTAATAAAATAATAAAAGTCCTACTTTATTATCAACGTGGCCGAACCTGCTTGAATCACGGTCAAAAAATTCTGGACATCTCACTGTTACCGAATTCCCTTTGTAGCAGGTGCCATAAGCATATATATATATATATATAAATATAAACTAATCACGTGGCTTACAATCTGATTCACCTTCACTTTGAGTTGCTTCCCTTGAAGTAATATAATAATATAATATATATATATATATATGCTTCAGGTAAACCGAATTCCCTTGTAAAACATTACATGCACGGATTCAATTTTTTTTTTCGGTAAAATCTGCTGATTCACGTAAATCGAGAATCCTTGAAGTAATATAATTCTCATGTAATCAAATTCAAATGAAATGATTAATACCCACAGATTCAAAAAAAAATGATTCCGAATTTTATTATTATTTTTTATTTATTTATTTATTTTTTTAAATAATAATTTTATACAATAAATTATGCCCAATAAATTATTCTAAATACATACCCATACATATATGGAATCAAAAATAATTAATAATTCGCATAAAGTTTGGCTCATGATACCACTTTGTTAGGTTTTATGAAAATCAAAGTAGCAATCAAAATTGCAAAAATAAGCGGAGCGAGATAAAATCGATTTTAAAATTTTCACAAACCAATTACGGATCATCCTTTATGCATATTATTAATTAAGCGAAGAATAAGAAATTATGAAATCATACCCTTGTAGAAACGAGCTTCCTCAGTGCACGAGTTCACCTCCCACTTCTGCGATCTCCTTGAATCTCGGGTAGATTCCTTCCTTTGATCAATGTAAGCCACCCAAGTGTATGGCCTCTATAGGTGATCCACCAAAGAAGAATAATTATCAAGGAGAAGGGATATATGGCTCAAACCCTAGTTTTCCTATCTCAGTATAGAAAAAAGTTGTCTCTCAAATCTAGGAATTACATTATATTAGATATCCGATATAAGACTCCTCTTATAAAGATATCATGTAACCTATTTTAATTAAAATAAGGTATTATTTATTTAATTAAACTCTTTTAATTAAATGGGCTCCCTAATCTATTAGGGTTAATTAATTAAACTCCTTTAACTAATTTTCTTTCCTAATCCAATTAGGAATAAATGAGAGTACTAATATTAAATTAATTCCTAAACCTTTTAGAAATTAAAATAATAATAATTGTAATAATATTAATAAGACTCCTCTTATTAATTTATATTTAATATTTCTAAAATATTAAATAATAAATATTAAGCTATTTAATTTATTCTATCACCATAGATTAAATCAAATATACTTAATACATTATTACAATTATGCCATTAACTTCTTAAATAATTATTCTTCCTTTTATGGTGTGACCCTTTAGGTTCTCCATATTAAACCGGTTGTGAATAAATCAATTAGAACAATTCTAATCTCATTTAAATAAATAAATTAAACAAATAATTTATTTAAATAAATAATATTTATTCTACAATAGGGATAAGCCTCCCTAGCGATCAACGACTTTCCAGATAATATAGATTTCAACATTAATCATAAAAGAACCTTTGAGTAAATAGTTACCGTACAATTCAATCCTTCCACCATACAATGTCCCAATTAAATATAAGACATGGAATTATATTTTATTTAATTATATGTATTTTGATTCCTAAATGAACAACTCCTAATGAATGCAAATTAGAAACTACTTTCTAATTTCATTCCACCTTGGCCAAGGATTCCTGGATTGTCATTTATCGAATCACATAGGACATTTCTTCTTTTACTAGAAGTGGTAGATTCTTTATTGATCATTCATTATCTTCATATATAACTTATTACACCCAAGCATACCCTTTGATATACTCTAAGAGTCTTAAGGAATAAGTCAAAGTGTAATTCATTATATATAAGATACTATATGTGATCTCAAGTCTAAGGATCATTTGTCTTACTATCACTACTGAGAATTCCTATTGACGAGGTAAGTAAAACTCCATTAGGTATTCCTTAGCGAGTCAACGTTCGATGAACTTATTCTCTAATAAGCACCTACATACTTGCTTTAGTGTCTCCACACAAATGATCATGAGATCAATCATCCTCATCCAATGAGCAAGCAACGTATGTACCAATCTATCCGGATTCACTAATCCCCAATTTAGTAATCCAATGATTGGGAACTATTTTAGTTTTAAGCTTTCTAAGAATTTAGATCTCATTAGAATGATCATTATCATTATTCTAAAAGCATTGCTTAAAACTATGGGTTTATCACATATTATTAAAACAGCACCATGTAGATAATAAATGCCTTTAATAAATAATTCTTTTATTAATAAATAAATAAGATTGATTACACAGTATATGCTTTATCATCATACATGATTGGCTTGTATGCATAATACTTTCAGTAAGTAGTATTAGTAGTAGTAGTAGTAGTAGTAGTAGTAGTAGTAGTAGTGGTAGTTAGTGTAGTAAGAGATGGGTAAGGGTTTAAGGGTTACAGTTATCCAAATAGTTAGTTTAGACAAGTTTATGCAAATAGTTAGTCAAGTTGGTTACAAAGTCAGATTTCCTCGAGATCGAGGGGAGAAAAATGAGACAGATCAAGAATGTTTCCTTCAGGATCAACTGGTGGGGGAATAGGAGCATGAAGTCAGTAGTGGTACTGACATTGAAGGGTTCCATCAACAGATTGTTGTTCTCCAAGAGCAAGCATACCACAGATTTAATCGTGTGTAAAGAGAATTGAACATCTTCTAATTTTTCCAGCATAAAAGATTGATTTTGCAATAAAAGTTTATTCATTCTATTGAGGGAGTCTATTTTTGTAGCCATGTTGATGTTGGCTTCAAGAGTTTTATGATCAAGGGGTTTAAAAATAATGGGAGGTTGTGGTGGCAGATTTAGGTGACATACGATGTTGCTGGTAGGGACTAGTTGAGACTGAAGATTGGACAAAGGAATATTCAAATAATGGAAGATATGTGTGAGAAGTAGACCAAAACCAAGACAATTGTTTTGAAAACAGTATTCAAACTAAGACAACAAGAAGTAAGCCAGATTGTAGGGCATGTATTCATTTAACAGACTTTTGATAATTTCCAGATCAAAGGGTAACATTTTTCGATCATCTCATACATGCATACAATTATTTCTTAAAATTTTGCCTAAGAACTGGCACTCAGCAGTTAGAAATTCCAGACCAACTTTGCATGGATAGTCAAATAAAAGAGTTGGTACTAGTTGATCAGTTACCATAGATAAATTAAACTTGAATAGCATGCATTCTTCTACAGATATTCCAGATGGATGAAGATATAAATTAATCCTAGGCAATTCAAGAGTGGAAGGATGCAACTGAAGGGAATGAATAAGAAATAATTCATCTATGATGTAAGTTTGTCCTTGGATGCAAGTGGTAATGGTCTTTAATAAATCAGAGGAGTCATGTGAAAACTCCATATGAGCGTAAAATTCTGCTACTAGACTAGGATAAATAGATTTATCATAGAAGAAAACCAAACATTCCCAACCAACATTTTTGAAAATATCAAACAGTTTTGGAAAGCTGTGAAATGTGATGACATTTCCCGGACACAGGTTATGTCTCATGAATAGATATTTTGGTAGGCGAGAGGAGTAGTAAGATGAGGGACATCATTGGAGAATAACAACTCTGAATTGAGAGGAAGAGTTTTTATAAAAAGATATTTCTGTCATTTTCTAACTACGACAATACTTCCGTTGTGGGGTCCACCAATGATTGTACCATCGTACGAATATTCCCTGTTAAAATGAATATTCTCGACCAATCGAATATTCCCAAATACAATCGACGTAGCAGAATACTCTTCTTATGAATACGAAAGAAATAATACCCCTTACCTTAGTAGAAGGGTGGATACTGGAATAGTGACGTAGCAGAATACTCTTCTTCTTGCTCTCTATAGTTTATCTTTCTATAGTGTCTCTTGTGAATCTTAGTGAATTGGTGAGAATGAAAGAAGAATTAAGCTTCTATTTATAGCAGAATGGACTAAATAGTAACTTATTCACGAATGATCCAGATTGATTTACTATTAGAATCGGACGGTCCATATTGATTACTATTAGAACCACAACCGACGCTCCAGATTGATTACTTTTAAAACCACCACCGACGGTCCATTGATTACTTTTAAAACCACCATCAACGGTCCAGATTGATTTACTATTAAAACCACCACCGACGGTCTAGATTGATTTACTATTAAAACCACCACCGACGGTCCAGATTGATTGACTATTAAAACCACCATCAATGGTCCAGATTGATTTACTATTATTCCCTGACACAACGAATATTTTATATCAACTTGCTTACTTTGCAAAATTTTCAAATATCCCTTAACTTTAACCTTTTATCAATTTAACCATTTATTAAATAGAATAATAATTATAAGAAAATTAGATACTTTTATTTCATATAATTCGGGGTCTTACAACCTCCCCTCCTTATGAAATTTCATCCTCGAAATTGGTGTACGTACTTGGTATGACGAAGAGGTGAGGATACTTTGATTTCATTTCAGATTCTAACTCCCAGGTCATTTCCTCAACATCGTGGTTTCTCCATAAAACTTTGACTAGAGGTATAATCTTGGAGCGTAGAATATGTTCCTTCTTATCCAAGATTTAAACAGGTACCTCTTCATACGCTAAATCTTCCGCTATTTCGTCCGGTTCTAACTCAATAATGTGGTTCGGGTCTTCCACATATTTATGTAACATAGATATGTGAAAAACATTATGAACACGAGACATACTTGGCGGTAACGCAAGTCTATAAGCCACAGTTCCTACTCGATTGAGGATTTAGATGAACCCAATGAATCGAGGATTGAGCTTTCCACTCTTTCCAAATCTTGTAACTCCTTTCCATGGAGCAACACGTAACAACACATGATCTCCAATATTGAACTCCACGTCCTTTTGATGAAGATCAACATAACTCTTTTGTCAATCTTGTGAGGTTTTTATACGTTGTTGGATCATTTGAATCTTTTCCGTAGTCATACGTACCAACTCCAGTCCCAACAACGTTGCTTCACCCACCACGTCCCAGCATACTGGAGAACGACACTTGCATCCGTATAACGCCTCAAATGGAGCCATGCCAATACTTGCTTGATAACTGTTATTGTAGGAGAATTCCACTAATGGTAAGAACTTGTCCCAACTTCCTTTGAAGTCAAGGACACAAAGTCTTAATAAATCCTCAAGAGTTTGAATAGTCCTCTCCGACTGCCCGTTTGTTTGAGGATGATATGCCGAACTAAATCGTAAATCCGTGCCCATAGCTTTTTGCAAACTAACCCAAAATCATGAAGTGAATCTTGGGTCTCGATCAGAAACTATGGATACTAGCATGCCATGCAGTCTTACAATCTCATTTATGTAAATACGAGCAAGACGTTCAAGTGAATATATTTCTCGTATAGGTAAGAAATGAGCAGACTTGGTCAATCTATCAACAATGACCCAAATCGCATCTATGCCTTGAGAAACCTTGGGAAGACCAGTAATGAAATCCATGGTAATGTGCTCCCACTTCCATTCTGGAATTTTAAGTGGTTGCAATGGACCTTTTGACACTTGATGCTCCGCCTTGACTCATTGACAAGTTAGACACCTTGAGATAAACTCCGCTACCTCTCTCTTCATATTGCTCCACCAAAATGTATGTCGAAGATCACGATACATTTTGGAACTCCCAGGATGGATTGCAAACGGTGTGTTGTGTGCCTCCATCATGATTTTATACTTTAAATCAGGGTCGTTTGGAACATAAAGTCTGGAGTTGACTCGAAGTATTCCTTCCTCATCAATTATTGCTTCCGGAACAACACCTTCTGGTACTTTCTTCTTCATACGCATCAGCTCCAGGTCCGTAGCTTAAACAACTTTAACTTTATTAATTAAAGTCGGTTCTACTCGTATATTTGCCATCATCATGTGGGTCCCTGGAGTCTTTAACTCTATCTCCATCCTTTGCAAGTCATACAAAATGGGCCTTTGCGTTAACAATATCGCACTCGTACCCGCATATGATCTTCTACTCAATGCATCAACTACTACGTTCGCTTTTCCAGGATGGTATTGAATGGTATGATCGTAATCTTTCAATAGCTCAAGTCATCGTCGGTGTCGCGTGTTGAGTTCCTTTTGAGTGAAGAAATATTTGAGGCTTTTATGATCTGTATAGATCTTTACCTTCTCTCCATACAGGTAATGCCTCCAAATCTTAAGCGCAAAAATTACAGCTGCCAACTCTAGATCATGAGCAGGATAATTCCTCTCATATTCTTTGAGTTGTTGTGAGGCATAGGCTATGACTTTCCCATGTTGCATGAAAACACATCCTAAACCTTTGCCTGAAGCATCGTTGTATATGACAAATCCCTCCGAACCAGCTGGTATTGTCAGAACAGGTGTTGAAATGAGCCTCCTCTTGAGTTCTTGAAAACTCTTCTCAAATTCCTCGTTCTAACCGAATTTTTTATCTTTTCAAGTCAGCTGAGTTAATGGAGTAGCGATTCAAGAAAATCCTTCCACGAACCTCCGATAATAACCAACTAAGCCCAAAAAGCTACGTACTTCGATCACTGACTTAGGTTGCTCCCAGCTTTGAATTGCTTCAATCTTTGTCGGGTCAACAGATATTCTATGATTTGATATCACGTGCCCAAGGAATGCTACTTCCTCAAGCCAGAACTTGTATTTCTTTAACTTGGCATATAACTTGTTTTCACGAAGCTTTTGGAGTATCAGCCTCAAGTGTTGCTCATGATCTTCATGGCTTTTGGAGTAAATGAGGATGTCATCAATAAAGATGACCACAAAGTGATCCAAATATTCCTTGAATACTCGGTTCATCATATCCATGAAGGCAGCAAGAGCATTAGTCAATCCAAAAAATATGACTAGGAATTTGTAATGGCCGTATCGAGTTCTGAAAGCAGTCTTTGGAATGTCATCAGTTTTAATCTGTAATTGATGATATCCGGAACGAAGATTGATCTTTGAAAAGAATTTGGCGCCTTGCAACTGGTAAAACAGATCTTCAATACGAGGTAACGGGTACCTATTTTTGATGGTGACATGATTCAACTCCCGATAATCAATACAAAATCGCATACTTCCATCTTTCTTCTTCACGAATAGAACAGGAGCACCCAAGGAGATGTATTAGGATGAATGAAACCGATGTCTAATAATTTCGTAGTTCGGCTTTTTAACTCCTCGAAGTTCAATAGAGCCATTCGATATGGGGCTTTGGAAATGGGTTTTGTATTAGATTCAAGGTCGATACAAAATTCAATTTCACGCCTGGGGTAGGCGGGGAAGTTCTTGAGGAATACGTCGGAAATTTATTAACAATAGAAATATCATTCAAGACTGACGTATTTTTGTTTAAATCCGTGACATGAGCTAAGAAAGCTTGACATCCGTTTTTCAATAAACGAATAGCTTTATGGCTTGAAATGACAGTGATTGACTTTAATGGTTTGGTTGCTTGAATTCGAATAATAGGTTGGTTAGGAACATGAAAGCTAACAACCTTACGAAAATAATCAATTTTAGCATGATGAGTAGTCAACCAATCAATTCCTAAAATCACATCAAATGCAAGTATTTTTAAAGAGATAAGATCGACAGGTAACGTGCAGTTACCGATTTGAATCAAACAAGACTTATAAATAGTGGATGTAATAAAGGTTTCCCCCAACGGAGTTTCAACCGATAAGTCAAAGTCTAATTTCTCCAGAGTCAAATTTAAACGTTGAGCGCAAGTAGGAGAAATAAAAGAATGGGTAGATCCGGTATCAAATAAGGTATAAGTTTCACAAGAGTTTATTATTAGCTTACCCGTGATCACCTCGTTTGGATTACTTACTTTTTGGGAGGTTACGACAAATGCTTTCCCTTGAACTACCAGTTTTTTCTTGTCTGGGATGGCTTTTGATGCCTCCATCCCAGCTGGACTTGACTTTGGTGCCGGACAAAATCAGGCTAGGTGACCTTCTCTTCCACAATTGTAACATACTTTGGACTGCTGCGTACAGTTTGGACTGATGTGTCCCTCCCCTCCGCATTTGTAACATACGACCGGCGGTCGTTCTCCTTCCTTAACAACAGGTGTTGATGCTGACGTCTTTCCATCATTATTGAATCTCCTCTTCTTGAAATTTCCACTTCTATTATCTTGGCCATGATTACCACCTGAGTGGTTACCATTTCTAGCATGTTGATTCCCTCCACGTTTGTTGTCACTGCTTCTATGACTGCTACCATTGGTATTATCGACTTGTTGGATGCTCTCTCTGGGTTGGGTTGACTCATTATCGCGCTCCAATAATCGAGCCAGATTTATAACATCCGAATACAAACACGGTTTGAGAAATTAAGTATTAACGTATCTGGGTTTCAAACCTCTTAGAAACATCCGCGTCATTCTCTTCTTATTATCAACCAAGTGGGGAGCAAACCGGGAAAACTCAACAAACTTAGCTTTGTACTGTGACACGGTCATATTGTTTTGCTCCAACTTGATAAACTCCACCTCCTTCATATGACGAATACTTTCGGGAAAGTACTTGTCGTTGAATGACTCTTGGAACTTCTCCCAAGACATTTTCGGTCTGGCGGAGTTGAGTACGCGCTTTCTGATTCCCACCAGTAATTTGCCTCTCCTCGCAATATGAAGGTGGGAAAGGGAACCTTTTGCTCCTCGGAACATCCCAAGAAATCAAATATCTTGGTGATCTGCTTTATCAACGTCTCTGCCTTAAGTGGTTTTTGCTCTCTAATAAACTCTGGTGGTCCCAGCTCCTTGAAATTCTTAGCGGTGACCGTCCGAGAGTTGCTAGTGTTTCCACCTCCATTTTGGACAGGAGCCGCTCTCGCTTGATGTTGCATGAATTGTATAAAGCTTCTGAACATCCCATCATTCATCATTTGATCGGTGTTGTTGTTTACCTGAGGATTATTGTCTTCCTCTTGCACATTATCCTAGGTATTGATCGTTGGTGACTCAACGGTCTCATGTGTTTTATTGTTGATCTCAACATTTTCAGATGTCATTTTCAAACACTGCCACAAAACAAGGGTTAATTGACATATCACATATTATCCCTATACTCTTACCGTCCAATTAAATACCAAATAATCTTAGGTAGGTCATACAATGAAGGAATTTCTGTCTCTCCCCTCCTAGTTCTTGTCTCACATCTCAGCCAGGGATCATATTCCTTAGCTTTGATACCAATTGTGACGCCCCCAAAATAGGTATACATCACCCATCTTGGGTCACCAAGTACATGGTACAGAATACAAATACAAACTTAATTATACTGATAAAGAGTGAGAGTTTTTATACGAATATTGTCTCATAGACAATATCCAAACTCAAATTCAATCCTCATTACATTTATTATCACACTAAATAGTGAGGATTTCTAAAAGCAGATCAGAACAATGGAAGTAAAAGGTGAGCTCATGTCTCTAGCCCTGAAGAGAAGAAATATAATGACTAAGATAAAATATAAATAAGTTATCAAAATTAGTTATCATTAGCCAACAATGTTAAACCGATAAAATATAATCGACAACAAGTTTAACTGCAGTGGAATAAGCAATCCATTAGAAGAGTCAAGTAGAGAATGATATCTACTATCTTTTATGATTTAAAAAGGTTTTTCATCAACTTTATCATTGAGACTCAGCTTAATAAATAAACCACATCATCGAATCATCCATGCACTACGGGCCAAGGATATTCATGTAATCATCAATGGTCATGATTATACCGAATAATCCCTGGTCATAATCATACCAATCAATAGTCCATCTATGCACATAAGCCAAAGATGACTTTCATCACAATATAAGCATGAGGATGATGACAATGATATAAGCATTCAATTAAATGAAAGAAAATGATAAATTTTAAAGATTCATAATTTAATTTATCCAGTATTCAATAATGTCCAAATTGTCAACATGATACTACTTTGTGGAGTAAAATTCAAGAATAATATCCATGTATCAAAAATATTTTGGACAAAAAAGAAATCAATTTTTTGGGTGAATAGTACCCCGTGAATAGTATTTTGTGAATAGTAATTCGACATGAAAAGTACCCCAAATACCCGAGTGAATAATATTTGAGTGAATAATAACCGGGTGAATAGTAACCCGTGAATAGTACCTCGACATGAAAAGTGTCCTGAATACCCGAAAGAATAATATTATAGTGAATAGTAATCGGGTGAATAGTAACCCTGAATAGTACCCCAGGTGAAAATATTGATATTTAATAAGACAGTTCAGATCAATATTCCAATGAAACGATACTGGATGAAGCGCAAAACTTCAAGGATATCCCACTAATTTTAGGGATTATAGAAGCAATACTTACCATAGTAAGTTTAGATTTAAGAATATGAAAAGAAATAACATACGAAACTGCAAATGGATTTTCACCCGTCATACGGTACGTAATCTGCAGTAGACAGGTTATTCCGACATATTAAAGGATGAATTCAAAAAGTAGTATTCCTTATGAATACGAAAGAAATAATACCACTTACCTTAGTAGAAGGGTGGATACTACAATAGTGAAGTAGCAGAATACTCTTCTTCTTGCTCTCTATAGTTTCTCTCTCTATAGTGTCTCTTGTGAATCTCAGTGAATTGGTGAGAATGAAAGAAGAATTAAGCTTTTATTTATAGGAGAATGGACTAAATAATAACTTATTCACAAACGGTCCATATTGATTTACTATTAGAATAGACGGTCCATATTGATTACTATTAGAACCACAACTGACGGTGTGACGCCCCCAAAATAGGTATACACCACCCATTCTGAGTCGCCAAATATATGGTACAGAAACAAATACAACTTCAGTAATACAATTATCGTGCAAAATATGACAACACATATACTGTGAGTTTGAATATAAATATTGTCTAATATACAGTATACAATCTCAAAAGGAGTCCTCATTACAATTATTGATATATTATTTTACAAAATAGTGAGGACTACTAAAACAACTATCTTGAATCATCACTCCATACCCCGGCTAGTTCTTGATAAATTCTCTCCTCCTGAGAAGAACAATGGAACAAAAAGGAAAAGGGTGAGCTCAACTAGCCCAATAAAGAATATTATGACTAAGATAGTATACAACAAATTATCATTAGTCTTCAACATGGAAAAATCTTATAAAATATAATAAGCAACAAGTTTTAAATTAACAACTGCAGCGGAAATAGTAATCCATTAGAAGAGTCAAGTAGAGAAAGAATTCTACTATCTTCTAAGATTTAAAAGTACATCATCAATATTTTATCCCTGTAACATCAATCAATATACATCTTGAATCAAATATTCATCTTTGCAATACAGGCCAAAGATATTCATTTGTATCACCAGTTGGTCATGTTCATCTCAACACCTGTTCATCTTTGCACTACGGACCAAAGATATTCATTAGGTAATCATTCATCTTTGCACTATAGGCCAAATATATTCATTAGGTAATCATTCATCTTTTCACTACATGCCAAAGATATTCAGTAATATCGTTATTTAGGACCGAGGATGATGAAAAATATCTTAAAGAAAACGAATCCAGAGAGACAAAAGGATAAATATTAGGGATTCGTATTACAGTTTATCCAAGTTCAATAATACTCCAAAATAACCAATTGTGAAGCAGAATTCAAAAATAAAGATCAAAACAGATACAATCAAAGATAGTAACCATAATAGACATCTTGGACAAAAGGGAGAAAATTTTATTTTTCGGTGAATAGTGTCGTATTCGTGAATAGTGTCGTATACGTAAATAGTAACCCCGACACAAAAAGGTAGAAATTCCACAATAAAATCCATACCAATATTTCGGTATAATGATATTGAAAGAATAACATCATTAGAAAGAAAATAACATCCCTTACCTCAAAATATCAGTACTTCTGATCGGAATATCAGTATAAGGCTGAAGGAAACATGTATTGATGAATATCAACTCACAAAGTATCTAAATACTCACAAAATACACTCGATAATATAGAGAGTAAAGAGAGAAAATTTATTTCTGGTGTGATTTTCAATTCTAACTAAGTACCCTATTTATAGGAAAATGCTTAGAACGCCATAACAGACTAACCTGCTACCTGATGGCTTTACCTACTACTATTCAAGCCCACCACTTTTGAAAATAAATTCCAGCACATTTCATTAATCACCAACAAAAAGTGGGGCCCACCATATTTTTAATAAAATCATTTTATTTTCTGAAACTTCAACAATTCATAATAAATATCCCTTTTATCAGAAAAAATCGAATCTCATGTGCTTTCCATAGGAAATTTAATTCTCTACAACTTTGTAAGTTTAAGTTTTTTCAAATTCCAAACGAAAAATGATCGAAATCTACATACGAGACGATTTTCAAAAGCTCCATTCCAAAAAAATACTGATAAAATACCTCAGCATTAATTCTTTCATTTATAACCACATAAAATAAATATATCCATCATTTATATCCACATAAAATAAATATTTTCTTATCATATAAATTAATAACTAATTATTCACAAATAATATTACAGAATCACAATTATGACAACCAGGTCGTTCCCAGGAAAGAGGGGGCTTTCCGATAAGGATTTCTCGTTATTGGCGCGCAATTAGGTGACAAAATCCCTTTCCTAGACAGAACTTCTTTAGACATTGCCAATAATGCTATCTAATAATATTATTCAAATAATATTATTTTATTGATCTGATAATGGAGATACTATGCAATGACAATTATTGAAACAACAATAATATAAAATATCAACGTAGTAATTATTGAACCAATAAAATAAAATATTGAACAGTAATTACTGTAACAATTATTGAGTAGTGACTTCACGTAAGAATCAATAATTTCAAAAATCTTTAGGTAATACCGTGTACTTCTTTATGCGAACCACGCGTATTCATCGTATTTTAACCACCGGGTATTCCAACAGTGTTAACGGTAACCATTATGTCGTTATTTATAAAAACTTAAACTTGTCGTTTTCTTCATCCGACAGTTATCCTTTATGGGGCCCACAAATGGTTGCGTCGTCGTACGAATATTCCCTGATAGAAAGAATATTCCACGACCAAACGAATATTCCCCGACAAAATGAATAATTTATAACCACTTGCTTATTTTGCAAAATTTGCACATTTCACCCATAACCAAAGTATTATATCAAATTAACACTTTATTATTCAAAATAATAAATAGAGGAAATTTGATTTTATTCATTAAAAAGTTGGGGTCTTACAAACGGTCCAGATTGATTTACTTTTAAAACCATCATTGACGGTCCAGATTGATTACTTTTAAAACCACCATCAACGGTCCAGATTGATTTACTATTAAAACCACCAACGACGGTCAGATTGATTTACTATTCAACCCGCGGTCAGATTGATTTACTATTAAAACCACCATCAACGGTCCAGATTGATTTACTATTAAAACCACCATCAATGGTCCAGATTGATTTACTATTAAAACAACCATCAATGGTCTAGATTGATTTACTTATTACACTTTGGTACCCCTAAAGTTTTCCAAGTTTGCATTATTCCCCTTTAACTTTTGTAATTCACATATCTTCAATAAACACATTATTAATACTTCAACAATTATTCATCATTAATATTATAACTCACAATATTTAACAACGGATCATTCCTCAGGAAGAGGGGCTTTTCAATAAGAATTTCTCCCTATTGGTAGCATGATTAGATGACCAAACCTCTCATCGACAGAACTTTCTAGACATTGTCAATATTGCAAATAATAATATGAATAACTTTGTTGTCTCAATTATTGATTTAATAATATAAATATTATGCAGATGATACTATGACAATAATTGAATCAAAAATATGAGAGATATTATGCAGCAATTACTGTAGCAATAATTGAGTATAACTGAGTGACTTCTCACGTAAGCATCAATAATCAATACCGTGTGCTACTGTGCAACCACACGTATTATTGAACTTTTATCACCGGATAATTCAATAGTTAACGGTAAAACTTTCGTCGTTATTTTTATAAAAAGATATTTCTGTCATTTTCTAACTACGACAATACTTCCGCTGTGGGGTCCATCAATGATTGTACCGTCGTACGAATATTCCCTGTTAAAACTAATATTCCCCGACCAATCGAATATTCCCAAACACAACCGACGTAGCAGAATACTCTTCTTATGAATACGAAAGAAATAATACCCCTTACCTTAGTAGAAGGGTGGATACTGGAATAGTGACGTAGCAGAATACTCTTCTTCTTGCTCTCTATAGTTTCTCTCTCTATAGTGTCTCTTGTGAATCTCAGTGAATTGGTGAGAATGAAAGAAGAATTAAGCTTCTATTTATAGCAGAATGGACTAAATAGTAACTTATTCACGAATGATCCAGATTGATTTTCTATTAGAACGGACGGTCCATATTGATTAGTTTTAGAACCACAACCGACGCTCCAGATTGATTTACTTTTAAAACCACCACCGACGGTTCAGATTGATTACTTTTAAAACCACCATCAACGGTCCAGATTGATTTACTATTAAAACCACCACCGACTGTCCAGATTGATTGACTATTAAAACCACCATCAATGGTCCAGATTGATTTACTATTAAAACCACCATCAATGGTCCATATTGATTTACTTATTACACTTTGGTACCCCTAAAGTTTTCCAAGTTTGCATTATTCCCCTCTAACTTTTGTAATTCACATATCTTTAATAAACACATTATTAATACTTCAACAATTATTTATCATTAATATTATAACTCACAATATTTAACAACCAGATCATTCCCAGGAAAGAGGGGGCTTTCCAATAAGGATTTCTCCCTATTGGCGAGCAATTAGGTGACCAAACCTCTCATCGACAGAACTTTCTAGACATTGTCAATATTGCAAATAATAATATGAATAACGTTGTTGTCTCAATTATTGATTTAATAATATAAATATTATGAAGATGATACTATGACAATAATTGAATAAAAAATATGAGAGATATTATGCAGCAATTACTGTAGCAATAATTGAGTATAACTGAGTGACTTCTCACGTAAGCATCAATAATCAATACCGTGTGCGACTGTGCAACCACGCGTATTACTGTACTTTTATCACTGGGTAATTCAACAGTTAACGGTAAAACTTTCGTCGTTATTTTTATAAAAATATAATTTTGTTTTTTTCTAACTACGACAATACTTCCGTTGTGGGGGCCACCAATGATTGTACCATCGTACGAATATTTCCTGTTAAAACGAATATTCCCCGACCAATTGAATATTCCCTGACACAACGAATATTTTATATCAACTTGCTTACTTTGCAAAATTTTCAAATATCACCCTTAACTTTAACCTTTTATCAATTTAACCATTTATTAAATAGAATAATAATTATAAGAAAATTAGATACTTTCATTTCATATAATTCGGGGTCTTACAATTAGCCTACAGCTTGTAGATAGATCATTAACATATCTATTAGGAATAGTTGAAGACGTATTGGTTAAGGTTGACTCATTAATTTTTTTCGGCTGATTTCGTGGTATTAGACTTTGAGGAAGATAAGAACATCCCCATTATTTTGGGACGACCATTTCTGGCGACAGGACGAACATTGATTGACGTACCTAACGAAGAACTGATAATAAAAGTGTTTGATCAAGTAGTAACGGTGAAGATGTTTAAAGAAATCCCAATCCCGATTGACAAGGAAGAGTGCGAGTTGCTCAAAAAATCAACACACATCAAGTTAAGGGACTGCAAGGAGGATAATGGTCTAAAGGCGTTAATCGAGGATAGAATTTCAAATTCATCACCTAATATTCAAGTGCACGGACACGCATTACAACAGTGTTGGTGTTATGCGAAAAATACAAATCATGTCACGGATAGCCCAACCGATCCTGGATGAAACAGGAAGTAGTCAGGCTGAATGACTTAAAATAAAGTGCTAATTAAGAGGCAACCCAATCATTTCTTTTTAGTTATTTTTTTTTATTTTCATTTTAATTTTTTTCTTCCGTATTAGTTATATTATAGCTTAGGATTTTAGTTTATCAATTTTTTTTATTGATTCGTTCTATGATTCTTGGAAATCTCTTAATCATGCTCAATTTGATCAACAATCTAATAACTTTCATGTTTCATGGCTTGCAGGATGGGAAATGCAAATTCAGTGGCATATCATGAAGAAAAGATGAAAAAAGAGGCCAACTTACAGGGGGCGTGCTCGCCGGGGCGGGCTCAATTTGCCATGTACCCCCCACAGGGGTGGGGTCCTTGAACATGTGCTCTTAAAATCGGCAGTCACACAGCAACAAGCCCAATATTTCATCTTCCTAATTTAATCCTCCTTTCTCCCATTCTCACACATTACCCACGACTACCAGTTCCAAATCCATTACACCCACATCCACACCACTCCAGTACAACCACTACTCCATTACTCATCACCACAACTTCACCCCCACGATTTCCACTACCCCATTACTTCACATCATCATCTATATATATTCACACCCTCACAACCCAAATTCATCACAAACTTTCAACTACATATCGTAAAGCCACGAATTAGGGTTCCTTTTGGTAGAATTAAGCTTGTACCTGCAAGTGAGTCACAATCCTACACATTCTTCTTCTTCTCCTTCAATATCTACCACAGAAATTGACAAGTTTGGGGGAAGAAATCATTACGCATACCAAGTGCTCGTTAGTGGGTGTGAACCAAGTTTGGGGGGGAAAGATAATGTGATACACACAATTGAGAGAAAATGACTTCGTAACCAACATCTAAACGCCAAAGGGGAGAGAGTTCAAGATCCGCACAACCAACACAAACCTTTGATCGCCGGAAATTTGTGAGTGCCGCTGCCGCCAACCGGTATGATTATATGCTGACAAAAGCCCTTACACCGGAGCGGAGGTTGGCACTGGATCCCGTTGATGGGGAGATGATGCCTCAAATCTACTAGAAGGGGTGGAATAAATTCACCGAAGACCCGGAACCCGCCGTGGTCAACATAGTCAAGGCATTTTATGCAAACGCCGAGGACAAAGCCCCATTCAACGCTTATGTGCGGGGTCACTTAGTCCCGATCAGTGTCGATGCCATAAACACCTATTATCAGCTGCGGGTGCCTCGACAATGCCAATATGCACAATTACGTGATTTTGATTTGGACTATGAGGAAATACTCAAAGAAATGACTAAGCCAGAACAACATGGACCAAAGGTCGGAAAGGAGACACAGTGTTCTATAGCAAAGACCTCAGTCGGTATGGCAAAATTTGGTATGCATTCCTATGTGCTAAATTATATCCATCTCAACACACCTCAGACGTGACCAAAGAGAAGGCATTACTGCTATACGCGATTGTGCAAAACTTACTCATTGACGTCGGGGCCATTATTTGTTTCTCCATCCGCCGGTGCTTACGCGGAAACTTTTCGTGCGACTTGCCACACCCATCACTCATATGTGGGTTGTGTCGCCAAGTAGGTGTGAGATGGTCTGACGATAAGCCCACACAGATACCACTTGCGTTGCTAGACTCCAAAATGATAGCATGATATTCAGTATGGGTCGGGGGCAATTCCCATCCTCGAGGACTGGGTTTCATATTTCCATCAGCTTCGGAGGACGAAGCTGACGCTGAAGATACCTCGGAGGATGAGGATGAGGCTATGAGAGATCAAGGAACCGAGCAAGTACCGCAGACCGAGGCACTATCCAGTCCTCAGTTCCTTGACTTTCAACGTCACATGGATGCACACACAACAAGGCAAAGACATCGGAGAGATCGTGAACTCGCGATTCGAGGCAAGACCACATGTTTGATGCTATGAATGCGTCATTCGCTTCACTCAACATGATGTTTCAGAGTTTCAATCCAGCAACGCAATTTCCATATCAGCAGCCGATGCCACTGCCGAGGTTTCCACCTAGTGACTCAAACGAAGAAGATCAACCACCACCTCCCCAGACTTAGGCGATTACAGGGAAATCCTCAGGCACTTAATTTTGATTATTTATCCAATGAGGGCATTGTGTTACTTAAGTTTGGGGGATTTAAATTCTTGTTTACATGCATATGTAGTAGGTAAGGGTTAAATTTGTCATTGCATTCTAGTTTTTCATAGTAGCTTAGGTTATTGCATAGTAGTTTAGGTTATTTTTGTTATTGAATTGTTTTCATTCCTATTATTATCGTATTTTGTTATCTAAAAAAAATAAAAAATAAAAATTTTAGTTAAATATTGTATTTGCATAAGCCCAACAATGTTGTAGTTCATGTTATTTGTGGGCCAATGATGAGATTAAGAATAAGTTAACCAATACAGTATTACTTATTAGAACTGTGATATAATTTCTGTTATGAATCGAATCTTTCGCTTGTTTGAAACTGTTATAAAAAGGTTAGCACGCTAATGACATATGTGTTGACTGTTTGGGTTAAATTGATACATAAATAATTTCTACAGGATAATGCTAGTATAGATATGAGAATGACAAGAATAGACAGTGAAGACAACAAATTAGGCAAGAACCTAAGTTTGGGGGGGGGGGAAACATAGGGTGTATAAGCTACAAGAAAAAAAAATGGAAATAAGTTGAGTCTTGTGGTGGGTTGAGGAGAAATACTCCCTATTAACACAAGCGTGAGATGGAGCGTAAAACACACTCACCAACCATCTATCTAAAAAAATGGGAAAAGAACAAAAAGCCCCATGAAAAAAAAAGAGATAAAAGAAGTATAAGTACCATGCATGAACCCTTGAATTTGGTATTACTTAGTTTTAGTTGGAATGAGCCTATTTTTGGAATTTATTAGTTTGCACTATATGATTCCTTCTAAGAAATTGATTATGTATTGAATTTGAGTCTGTATCAGTTATCATAGATTTTGAACACACACGCACACTATACCAGTGATGATGGTTTAAGATTTGAGAATTAATACATAATTATGGATTGGTTTTGGTGATTCATATTGTAGTGTTTGCTTGTTTTCTCTGAGGCAGATGGGATAATGTGATTCTGCGATACTGTTGGATTCGAAAGCTTGTAGATTATATTCATTCCATCTCATTACATTGCATTGCATTGCATGTAGTTTGTTTTGTGCTCGAGGACTAGCACGGTTTAAGTTTGGGGGATTTTGATAAGTGGATTTCATATCCATGAATCGTTGTCCATTTCACGCTTAATTGTTGCTATTTTCTTGTTTTCATATTCGTTTTTATTTGTTTTGTGTTCTTTTATGTGTAGGGTGGTCGTTGTAGCATTTAACAAGATTTGGAGTCAATTGGAATCATTTCTGGAAGAATTCTTGAAGGAAGAAAAAAAATCACCTAGCAACTTTTTGTGGATTTTAGCAGAAAGGGTGGTCGTAGAAGTATGGCTTATATTAGCATATACCCACTTTGGTGGGGGTCTTGAATAACTTACTCTCTGCTGCGTTTTGAACTCTGCGTTGGGATATGGTTTTGAGCATTCTGGTATCATATGGACTCTAAAAAGGAGAGGATTTCAACTGGGACTTGTTGGTTGGATGCTAATTACTTAGTTAACAACGAATTAAACACATCACACAAGGCATATTACGAAAAATTCCAGAATTTGATAACAAGCTTTGGAGGAGTATTTTGAAGAGATATTTGTGATGATTGCAGATTAAGTCTACGTGAAGGGTGGTTTTGCATTATTCTTCATCTTAGTTCTATATTTGTAATTGAAAAGATGTTTCCTTTAAAGTATTCAGTTTTTATTTCATTCATTGTGAACTAATTCACTTTTTAGGCTTATGATGGATCCTTAGGTGAAACAATGATTTTGTAGCTTTGATTTCCAGTTCAATAAAGTATTTCCAGTTTATCTATATTAATTTGAGCTTGAATTTATGAATTGTCTGATCAACAATTCTTTGTGGATTTGTATGGAATCGAGAGAGGATATTCAAATCTAGACTTAGTTAATATAGCATGTGTTCATGAATTTTGTGAATAACAGAATCTTGATTTATGTTAAGGTAGAGATATGCTTGACATCGCATATGATCGGATAGAGAACTTAATCTTAAACCTTCTTTAATTATAATTCACATAGAGATATAGTGAGTTAGTTGATTAAGGTGTTTAACTTGTTTCTATCTAATTTGTGAATTTAAGTTAATATGGTATTAGTGCATCGAGAGGTGGCTAATATTACATTCGCGTTCTTGGTTAATAAACTGGGATACTGAGTTGAATTGGAATAAAGGTGTAGAAATCAGAGTGAAGCTTAGGGTGAAATCATAAGTCTAATTCTCCATTATTTGTTTGAAATTCTGGATTTTGATATTTGTGATTGTTTTGGGATAGTTTATTTATTTATTAATTTAGTTTCTATAATTTTAAACCATTGAATTGAATAGATTAATAGAATTAGGATTAATAGGGAATTGATAATTGTGAAGTTAAATTTCTTGCTAATTTGTCTCTGTGGGAACAATACTTTATTCATTACTATATTACTTGTTGACCACGTATACTTGCGTGTTTTGCGTATATATATTTTACCCAACAATGACTACCTTCATCACTTATAATAGCTCTCGGCGTGCCAAACATCGTAAAAATGTTCTTTTGCAAAAATTTGAGAACCACTTTGGCATCGTTCGTTGGGAGTGTTACGGCTTCCACCCACTTTGATACATAGTGCACCGCAAGCAAAATGTACTGATTGGTAAATGAGTAAGGGAATGGCCCCATGAAATCTATGCCCCATACATCAAAAATCTCTACTTCTAAAATAGTTTGAAGTGGCATCTCATTCATTTTCGATATGTTGCCCACCCATTGACATCTATCACAAGTTTTAACAAATTGGTGGTCGTCTTTAAATAATGTAGGCCAATAAAACTCGGCTTGAAGGACTTTTGCCGATGTTCTCTCACTACCATAGTGTCCCCCATACGCCGACGAGTGGCATTCATACAGTATACTATTCACCTCTCTGTAAGGCACACACCTTCTAATCATTTCGTCGGTGCACTGTTTGAATAGGTATGGCTTATCCCACATATACCACTTGACATCATGGAGAAACTTCTTTTTCTATTGTCGTGTAAGACCAGGGGGAAGCTTGTTGCTCACTAGATAATTCGCGAAGTCCGTGTACCACAAAAATTTTGAATTTATCCCAAACAGTTGCTCATTCGGGAATGACTCGTTGATTACACACTTGTCCTCTTCCTTTTTACCCTAATTTTCTAGCCTAGACAAATGATCGGTGACTTGGTTCTCCGTCCCCTTTCTATCCTTTATTTCTAAATCAAACTCTTGTAAAAAGAGAATCCATCGGATAAGGCGTGGCTTAGCATCCTTTTTCAAAATTAGGTACCGAATGGCCGAGTGATCTGTTTAAACTACTACCTTTGTCCCGATCAAACGCGCCCGAATTTATCAAACACATACACCACTTCAAGCAATTCCTTTTCCGTAGTTGTGTAGTTCATTTGGGTCTCTGTGAGTGTCTTACTTGCATAATATTTGGTGTGAAATACCTTCTCTCGGCATTGCCCCAAAACAGCCCCAATCGCACAGTCGCTTGCATCACATATTAACTCCAAGGGCATGGTCCAATCCGGCGCGACTATTACGAAAGTTGTGGTCAATTTCTTCTTCAACAACTAGAATGCCACTTTACACTCTTCATCAAACTTGAACACAAAATCCTTCTCTAAAAGACTGCACAGAGGTTTTACAATTTTAAAGAAGTCCTTTATTAATCTTCTATAGAACCTAGCATGTCCCAGAAAACTTCGAATTCCTTTGACTGAACTTGGTGGAGGAAGTTTCTCAATTATTTCCAGCTTCACTTTATCAACCTCTAAACCTTGAGCCAACACCTTGTGCTCCAAAATTATTCCTTCTTCAACCATGAAGTGACACTTTTCCCAGTTAAGGACCAAGTTCGTGTCAGTGCATCTTTGTAATACCATCACCAAATTCTCCAGACATGTATCAAAGTCATCCCCATATACAGAGAACTCATCCATGAAGACACCCACATTTTTCTCCACCATGTTCGAGAAGATGGCCATCAAACACCTCTGAATGGTAGCGGGTGCATTACACAATCCGAACGACATTCTCCTGAATGCGAATGTGCCGTATGGGCACGTGAATGTAGTCTTCTCTTGGTCTTCAGGAGCAATTACAATCTGATTATACCCCAAATATCTGTCCAACAAGTAATAGTACTCATGTTTTGCTAATCTGTCCAATAGCTGATCGATAAAAGGTAAAGGAAAGTGATCTTTGTGAGTCGCCTTATTCAACTTCCTATAATCCATGCAAACCCTCCAACCAGTCACTGTCCTTATCAGAATTAGCTCATTGTCATCATTTTGAACCACGGTCATTCCTCCCTTTTTCGGCACACATTGTACTGGACTGACCCATTTACTGTCTGAAATTGGGTAAATGATACCCGCATCCAACCATTTTAGGACTTCCTTCTTAGCCACTTTTTTCATGATAGGGTTAAGCCGTCTATGTTGCTCCACTGTCGGTCTTACATCGTCTTCCATCAGAATTTTATGCATGTAAAAGGATGGGCTGATTCCTTTGATATCCGCGATTGTCCATCCTATAGCCGATTTGTGGTCCCTAAGCACTCTCAGCAACTTTTCTTACTGCAATTCATTAAGTGCAGCAGAAATAATAATAGGTAAAGAATTAGAATGGCCTAAGTATGCATACCTGAGGTGTTTAGGGAGTGGATTAAGTTCAAGAGTCGGTAGTTCCTCCGATGACAGTTTTATCCTTGTTGTGGCTTTTTCATCCATATGCAGTGGTTCAAATGGTGCTCTAAATCTGCTAACTCGTGGCAGGGAGTTGATGATTAGGTAATATACCCATGAATTGGATATATTTGGACTTAAATTATTGCATTCTCAAGTTATTTAGTAGCATTTTTATTGTGTTTATGTCTTATTTTGCAGATTTGGGAGCTACAGGAACAAACGAGGGAAATTGGAGAAAAGAGTGGCAATATGGTAATTTCAGAGAAGTCCAAAGGTCTTTGAGTCTTTGAAAATACACTACCTACAAAGACCGGGGTATTGAGCCTCTACCGGCATTGACTGGATTAGCGCGTTTGACTTTCTGTTTGACTTGACTTGGTTATTGGGAGCTTATGTGAAGCCTAATTGGATTGGGATTGTGGAAGCTATAAAAAGGGATTGAAGTGCTGAAATTTAAAAAAAAAACCCTTCATCTATTCATTCATTCATTGGAGGCTACAGGAGGATTACTTGAAGACTAAGGATTGGCTCTGAGAGTTTTCTTCTTCTTTCCTTATTTTCAATTTGTAATTCTTTAAAGATGATTTGCAAACAATTATTGGTTTTTACTTCCGTTATGAACTAATTCTTTAATTAAGATTTCAATTGAACCTTTTATGGCTATAAATTAGTTATTCAGTTTATTCTAATTATTTATGTTGAAGTGAATTGTTTATCATGCCTTGCATCTATTGCTTAATTATTTGGCCAATAATTACCTTGTTATTCTAGAAGGAATTGGAAGAGGAATTCTAGGGTTAGATTTGGGTTTGATAACGCGTGACTTATTTATTTGCACAGTGAATAATTAGGTTTGTGAATTGAATGGAAATATCTTTTCACCGCATGTAACACATAAGAAATTGGGATTAAAGGAGTTTAATTCACTTATTTTGCATAGGAATATAGCAAGATTAATCTTGATTAAATAGAAGTCAGTTGATCACTTGGAAAAGGACTTTTGGCATTGGAGAGTTCCTGTTAACAATTCAGTAGACATAATAGTTGGGATAATTGGATAATTGATTTATAGTTCATAATTGGGGATATTGAAGTCTTAATCCTTATCTATCGGAAGTCATTCACTCAACTTTTAGTTTATTTATTTGCTTATTTTAGAATAATATCTTTAATTGTTTAATTTAGTTTTCATATTTCAGAAAATCATAATTTATCATTTTTTGAATAAAATTGGCTTTATATAGTGCTAGTAGTTGGAATTTATTAATTAGAATTCTCTGTGGGAACGATACTCTATTTTATCACTTTATTACTTGTTGACCGTGTATACTTGCACGTATTCATTGATTGCGAAATCGATCAACAAGTTTTTTGGCGCCGTTGCCGGGGAATTTTATTAATATTAATTTCATATTAGTTATAATCAATTCGGTCTTAATTTGAACGTTACTTATTTTTCTTCTTGGATTGGTAGGAATTCTTGTGCGTGTATGCACACTAGATCGAAAGCTAAAAAGGAACTTTTTCCGTATACAGACGACATCGAGAGGAAGTTCCGAAAAGTGCGTTTGAATAGTGAGGTTATACATTTGGAAGAAGAACTGACAAACCAGGAAATACTCGTGAACATGGCAGAGAACGAACAGAAATCACTTAGGCATTACGCCATGCCGAATGTCACGGATTTACAGTCGAGTATTAAGAGGCTAGCAATCAATGCGAACAGTTTCAAGATAAAACCGGGAACAATTCAGATGCTACAAAATACATGTCAATTTGGGGGTAATTCGATAGATGATCCTAATGAGCATATCTTGAGTTTCTTGGAAGTTTGTGATACCTTCAAATTTAACAATGTATCGGAAGATGCTACAAGGTTGAGGATGTTCCCGTTTACTTTAAAAGATAAAGCACGAAGCTGGTTACACTCTTTGCCTCCTGGCTCAATCACCACTTGGGATGACTTAGCTCAAAAATTTTTAGCTAAGTTCTTCCCACCAGCTAAGTCGGCAAAACTACGGAACGATATTCATACTTTCGTACAATTTGATTCAAAGTCGTTATATGAGGCGTGGGAAAGGTTCAAGGATATGCTTCGTAAGTGCCCTCATCATGGAATTCCGCAGTGGATGCAATTAGGGATATTTTGTGATGGTTTGCACGATTCCACGAGGTCTAGTATTGATGCAGCAGTAGGAGGAGCGATCATGTCCAAGAGTTTTGATGAGGCGTATCAATTGTTAGAGACAATGGCCACCAACAACTATCAGTGGCCCATGACGAGGTCTAATCATCCAAAGCATCGGAAAGTATGAAGTGGGCGATGACAAAGATTAATAAAGACAAGTGACCGATAATAGCCAAGCATATGGAAATATGGCGTCCACAAGCCACACAGCAGATAGTGATGGTTTGTGAGTTGTGTGTTGGGGGTCATGCTACGGATCAATGTGCCATAAATTCTGAATCAGCACAGTTCATAGGAAACTATAATCGCTCAACTCAACCGTATCCGACTCAAAATGCTTATAATCCAGGTTGGAAAAATCCTCCGGGGTTTTCATGGAGTAACAATCAAGTTGCAGCTCAACCACCTAGATAACAAAACACCTCTGAATTTCAAAATCAGACTCAACAACCAGAGAGGAAATCAAGTTTGGAAGAAGCCTTGAAAAAATTCATTAGAGCTTCTGACAAAAAGAATGAGGAACAAAATAAGAAATTGAATCAAGTAGAGCTTACTTTGCAAAGCCATGGGGCATCGTTAAAGAATCTGGAAAATCAATTGGGGCAAATAGCACATGCATTGAATAACCGTCCACTAGGAACGCTCCCGAGTGATACAGAAATTAATTCGGGCAGAAACGAGCATTGCAAAGCTGTAACTTTACGCAGTGGGAAGAATTTGCAAGAAACAGTTAAGGATAAGAAAAATGGGGACAACGCACCAGCTGAAATAGAAGAAGTTGTGGAAACCGGGAGAGATAAAGAGGAAGTCGGAAGCGAATGCACGGAACCAATAAATACAATGCCGCCCATACCAAGTATCCGCAGAGGTTTGAAATCCAAGTTAGTTAGCGAGTTTTCAAGATTTCGGATATTTTCAAGAAGTTGCATATCAACATCCCATTTGCTGAAGCTTTAGAACAAATGTCGAGCTACGCTAAGTTCATGAAGGATGTGTTGTCAAAGAAAAGCAAACTGGGTGATTTTGAAACGATGGCGCTTAACCAAGAATGCAGCCGTAATTATCCGAACAAGTTGCCTCCAAAGTTGAAAGATCCGGTAGTTTTACTATTCCGTGCGACATTGGTAATCAGTTTTCGGGGAGAGCACTGTGTGATTTGGGGGCCAGTATTAATTTGATGCTATTATCAGTCTACAGTCAGTTTGGGCTAAAGGCACCAAAACCGAAAAGTATCAATTTATTATTGGCGGATCGATCAGTTACATATCCACGAGGTATCGTTGAAGACGTATTAGTAAGGGTGGATAAATTCATCTTCCCAACAGACTTCGTTATCTTGGATTGTGAAGCAGATAAGCAACTTCCCATCATTCTCGGGCGACCATTCTTAGCAACGGGGAGAACGTTGATCGACGTGCAGAAAGGAGAATTGACGATGCGAGTTGAAGATCAACAGGTCACTTTTAATGTGTTTAAATCAATGTCTTATCCGAAGGAAAAAGGTGAGTGTTTGTGGGTGGATTTAATGGATGAGTTAGTTAATCACAAGATCTGCGGTAATTACTCAGAGGATCCGATAGAATCCATGTTGCTCGGAATAGACGACTATAGTATTGATAAAGACATTGAGCAGATCAATTGGCTAGACACATCATCATTCTACCAAAAAAATAATCAACCATTCGACACGCTTGATAGGCCCAAAAAGGAAGGTAAAAAGTGCAAACCGTCAATAGAAGAGCCACCGGTGTTGGAGTTAAAGCCACTTCCCTCTCATCTTGAGTATGCTTATCTGGGGAAAGATTCGACTCTACCAGTTATTGTTTCGATAGAGTTAACTGACACCCAAAAGGAAAAATTGCTACGGGTTCTGCGCGAATTCAAAACAGCGATTGGGTGGACTATAACGGATATTCGAGGTATTAGCCCATCTTTCTGTATGCATAAGATTTTAATGGAAGAGGGGTCAAAACCAACCATTGAGATGCAAAGAAGGTTAAATCCCATTATGAAAGATGTGGTGAAAAGGAAATTATAAAATGGTTGGATCTTTAGATTATTTACCCAATCTCGGGACGGTTAGTGGGTAAGTCCATGACAGCATGCATACCAAAAAAAAGGGTATAGCGGTGGTGAAGAATGAAGCTAATGAGCTCATCCCGACTAGAATCATTATAAGTTGGAGAGTATGTATGGATTACCGCAAGTTGAATAAAGCCACACGCATGAGGATCACTTTCCTTACAGTTCATTGATCGGATGTTGGGCGGAGTTAGCGGGACATCAATTCTCTTTGTCTGCTTGGATGGATATTCAGGTACAATCAAATTGTCATAGCTCCAGAAGATCAAGAAAAGACCACGTTCACATGTCCATACTACTGATACGTTTGCATTAAGGCGTATGTCTTTTGGTTTATGTAATGCGCCGGCAACCTTTCAACGATGTATGATGGCAATCTTCTCTGATATGGTCGAACAGAACTTAGAGGTATTTATGGATGACTTCTCCGTGTTCGGTGATAGTTTTGACTTGTGTTTGAAGAATCTGATTTTGGTGTTAAAGCGGTGCGTGGAAAATAACCTGGTGCTTAACTGGGAAAAATGTCATTTTATGGTGCAAGAAGGGATTATTCTGGGACATAAGGTTTCCGCATCCGGATTAGAGGTGGATAGAGCAAAGATTGAGACAATTGAGAAACTGCCTCCTCCATCATCTGTAAAAGGCATTTAGAGCTTCTTGGGACATGCGGGTTTCTACAGATGCTTCATTAAAGATTTTTCAAAGATTTTGAAACCCTTATGTTCACTCTTAGAGAACGATGTGCTTTTTAAGATGGATCAGTCCTGTATCGAGGCATTTGAGGTATTAAAGAAGAAATTGGTCTCTGCTCCAATCATTGTAGCGCCCGATTGGTCTTTACCGTTCAAATTGATGTGCGATGCCAGTGATTACGCAGTGGGAGCAGTATTGGGACAACGTCATGACAAGATTTTTCACACCATCTATTACTCTAGTCAAGACGTTGACAGATGCCCAGTTGAACTACATAACCATCGAAAAGGAATTACTTGCAGTGGTATTTGCCTTCGACAAATTCAAAGCTTATCTTATTGGCACCAAGGTAATTGTCTACACTAATCATTCTGCCCTTAAATATCTGATTGAGAAGAAGGATGCAAAACCGCGTTTAATACGGTGGGTACTGTTGTTACAAGAATTTGATCTGGAGATCCGGGACAGAAAGGGTACAGAAAATCAGGTGGCGGATCATCTTTCTCAGTTGGAAAATGCAGAGGTACAGATAGAAGACAACATACTGATCAATGAAAAATTTCTGGATGAACAACTGTCCCGAGTAACCACAATATTGCCTTGGTATGCTGACTATGTGAATTGCGTGGTTGCCAAAGTGTTACCTCCGGATTTGACCTCACAGCAACGAAAGAAGTTTCTCCACGATGTGAAGCAATACTATTGGGATGAACCATTTCTGTTTAAGGCCTGTGCAGATCAAATGATAAGATGTTGTGTGCCTCATGAAGAAATGGATAGTATATTAGGCCATTGCCACTCCTCAGATTATGGAGGTCATTATTCCGGTGATCGCACAGCAGCAAAAGTACTACAATCGGGATTTTTTTGGCCTTCTTTATTCAAAGATGATTATCTCTTTGTGCTGAAATGTGATTGATGCCAACGCGTAGGTAACATCTCCAAGCGCAATGAAATGCCACTCAACACAATTCTGGAGGTTTAACTATTCAACGTTTGGGGAATCGATTTTATGGGACCGTTTCCATCTTCCTTTAATAATCAGTACATCTTGTTGGCGGTCGATTATGTTTCTAAATGGGTAGAAGCCGCAGCTTTACCCACAAATGACGCCAACGTTGTTCTCCGATTCAGAAGAAAATATCTTCACCCGATTTGGGATCTTGAGAGCAATAATAAGTGATGAGGGACTCACTTACGTAATAAGCGATTCACTAAATTACTTGTAAAGTATGGGGTTCGCTATAAAATTAACGCCTCATATCATCCCCAAACCAATGGTCAGCGGAGGTCTCGAATAGGGAGATTAAGCGAATTCTGGAAAAAGTGGTCAATCCGTCACGAAAAGATTGGTCATTGCGTCTTGATGATGCTCTATGGGCCTATCGAACAGCGTACAAAAATCCGATCGGCATGTCACCTTACAGAATGGTATTTGGAAAGGCGTGTCACCTCCCGGTTGAGTTAGAACACAGTGCACACTGGGCCATTCAGAAATTGAACTTCGATCTAGAAGCAGCGGGTGAGAAAAGGTTACTGCAGTTAAACGAGATGGACGAATTTCGGTTCAATGCCTACGAGAATGCAAAGCTTTACAAAGAGAAAGTCAAAGCCTGGCATGATAAGAAAATTCTCGATCGGACATTTGAACCGGGCCAACAAGTACTACTTTTCAACTCACGCTTGCGGTTATTTCCTGGGAAATTGAAATCCCGGTGGTCTGGGCCATTCGTGATTATATCTGTCGCTCCACACGGAAACATTGAGGTCGAGGAACCGAACTCAAAGCGTACATTCAAGGTTAACGGTCAACGTTTGAAACATTATTGGAGTGGAACCATCGAACGTCAAGCTACGGTCCAGTACCTCTCCGAACCAGTGGATAACTGAGCAACACCGCAAAGTCGGACTGACGACTATAACCCAAGCGCTATAGGGAGGCAACCCCAAGAGTTTTAGTTTTATTTTATTTTTAGTTTTATATTTATATCGTATTTTATTTTTAATTCTTATTCTAGTTTATTTTATTTGACTTCATGCACTTTTATTGATTGACAGATGAGTTGAAATTCCAGCCAAAGCCAAGTTCAGATGATGGTGTTATACCTTGCCGCTTGCTCCACTATAATGATTCACGCCCGGTGCTAAGGGATAGAAACTCCAAGATAGGCCTAGCGCCCCGATGCTAAGGGACAGAAACTCCAAGATAGGCCAGCAGCCGGCGCCTAATATGAAAGGACTCGGGCCGCCGTTGAGGTCAACTCTCGATAACCCATGCGGCGCCCTTCCCATTGCCGTCTCGATCTAATATTGATTGCCTTTGCTATATAGGGTCACAAAGAATTCATTGAGCAACGCCGGTGCTATCTTAATACTATAACCTTGGCGCCGACACCGGGTCAGTTCACGATTCCTATTCCTTTTTCAATTTCATTCAGTTCCATCTTGTGTCTCCTCAACTTGTGTCCCACGATCTCCATTACACGTCTCTTGCTCTAATATGGTAACGGTCCCATCTATTTATTATAAATTGCATAATTTGTGGAGCCTTCTGTTAGGTTTGTAATATTCAAGAACGCAATCAAATTGCAAAAATAATGCGGAAACGTGTAAAAATCAGAGTTTTAAAATTATACAAACCATATACCCGGATCACCCTTTATGCACAATTATTAATTAAACGAAAAAGATAACGAATAAGAATCATACCCTTGAAGATCGAGCTTCCTCAGGTACAAGTTCACCTCCAATCCTTTTCGCGTTCAACTTGAATCCATCGGGTTTGGTTCCTTCCTTTGATCAACGTTAGCCACCCAAGTGTTTGGCCTCTAGAGGTGATCCACCAAGGAAGAAGAAAGATTCAAGAAGATGGGTGGTTGGCTAAACCCTAGTTTTTCTATCTCTATAGAAAAGGAGCGTACTCTCCAACCATTGGAATTATAACGTAGTCTTGATATCCGATATAAGACTCTTCTTATAAAGATATCAAGTAACCTAATAAAATCGGTATTATTTAATTAAACCCTTTTAATTAAAGGGCTCCCTAATCTTATTAGAGATAATTAATTAAACTCCTTTAACTAATTTTCCTTCCTAATCCAATTAGGAATAAATGAAAGTACTTATATTAAATTAATTCCTAAACTCTTTTAGAAATTAAAATAATAATAATAATTGTAATAATATTAATAAGACTCCTCTTATTAATTTATATTTAATATTTCTAAAATATTAAATAATAAATATTAAGCTATTTAATTTATTCTATCACCATAGATTAAATTAAATATACATAACATATATTATTACGATTATGCCATTAACTTCTTAAATAATTATTCTTCCTTTTATGGTGTGACCCTTTAGGTTCTCCATATTAAACCGGTTGTGAATAAATCAATTAGAACAATTCTAATCTTATTTAAATAAATAAATTAAACAATTAATTTATTTAAATAAATAATATTTATTCTACAATAAGGATAAGCCTCCCTAGCGATCAACGACTTTCCAGATAATATAGATTTCAACATTAATCATAAAAGAACCTTTGAGTAAATAGTTACTGTACAATTCAATCCTTCCACCATACAATGTCCCAATTAAATATAAGACATGGAATTACTGTCAAGTCTTATTTTATTTAATTATATGTATTTCGATCCTTAAATGCACAACTCCAAATAATGCAAATTAGAAACTCCTTTCTAATTTCATTATGCCTTGGCCAAGGACTACTGGGTTGTCATTTATCGAATCACATAGGACATTTCTCTTCTTTTATTAGAAGCGATAGATTCTTTATTGATCATATATTATCTCCATGTACAACTTGTTATACCCAAGCATACCCTTTGATATACCCTAAGGGTCTTAAGGAATAAGTCAAAGTATAACTCATCATACACAAGATACTATGATGATCTCAAGTCCAAGGATTACTTGTCTTACTATCACTACAGAAATTCTATTGACAGCAAGTAAAACTCCATTAGGTATTCCTTAGCGAGCCACGTTCAAATTGAACTTATTCTCTAATAAGCACCTACATACTTGCTTTAGTGTCTCCACACAAATGATCATGAGATCAATCATCCTCATCCAATGAAATGACAACGTATGTACCAATCTATCCGGATTCACTAATCCCCAATTTAGTAATCCAATGATTGGGAACTATTTTAGTTTTAAGCTTTCTAAGAATTTAGATCTCATTAGAATGATCATCATCATTATTCTAAAAGCATTGCTTAAAACTATGGGTTTATCACATATTATAAAACAAAGATCATGTAGATAATTAAAAGCCTTTAATAAATTAATACTTTTTATTAATAAATGAATAAGATTGTTACAAAGTATATGATTTATCATCAAACATGATTGGCTTGTGTGCATACTACTTTCAATCTCCCACTTGCACTAAAGCCAATCGTCATGGTATATCATACTCTTCTTCTCTAAGTGACGATTATCCTGCTTTGTTGGATAAGCTTTAGTTAATGGATATGTAATGTTGTTCATGAGAGTCCACTATCTCTATAGTGATTTCCCATCTTTCAATGATTCTAATAATCAAATGAAAGTGCCACAACACATGTTTAGATCCAAGATGAGACTTAGGAACTATTCCTAGTTACGTAATGAACTTTTAATCTAAACAATCAACTTGCGACTTCATTTATAGCTATATACTTTGTCTTTATCACTAAACCAAAGAACTCTTTCTTTGTTTGGAACCTTTCAATTCATCGCACCATTGCTCAAGATAACGCTTTACCTTAAAGTGGATTTTTCTATCATCTTGGTGTGTCTCGAAAAACTTGAGTGCATTAAGCCCTCTAGTTTTAATTTAGACCCACCATGAATATGATCACATCCTTAGTGCTTGGGTTAAGAACTTTAAGATGTTTTTCAACGACTCATAGTGAACTTCTCCATAATATGGTGATCAACATCGGGTCTCGTACATTTCATTGCATACATGATTGTCACTCATGCGACCTCTCTTTTCGAGAGTCCTGTGGGGACTATTAAGAGAGATACACTCCATAGCTCATCGACATGAGACATCTCTTGGAGTTTTCCATGCTAAACGACTTTAGCATCAAATGAATATCGTTCCTTGGGTTAAGTCGAGCATCCTCTTGATCTATCTATATAGATTTTATCCCCAATTAAGATACTCTTCCCAAACCATTCATGGAGGAATGTTTAGACAACTTTATCTTTACCGATTATAGCATTGGCATGTTATTCATTATCCGTAGTATATCAATATATAATACTAGAAATGTCATAACGCGCCTCCCAATCGACCCTTTTGTACACACTAGAACTCTTACCTCATCGTATGTAACTCTAGATCATCATCTTCTATGATGCGTGCATCTCATCATCATCATCTATGATGAATCCATACCTCCTAGGTATCTTGGTACTATTCAGATTTACGATTGATTTGTAGGTACAATAGGTCTATCTACTGAGTTCCTCTTATTTGACTTATAGTGTTTTGTGGTTCTTGAACTCTTCAAGATCTATTATCCTCCCACTAGCCCCTTCAATGATAAACACCTTTATCTTAGAAGGAAGCGTGTTTCATAATAAACACCTTTTGCTATGTAGGATTATAGAACATATGCCCTAAACTTACTTTAGGATGTCCCACAAATCAGTACATGTCAAATTTTGTCCCAAGCTTATCCTTTGAAACCTTTTCACATAAGTTGGACAACCCCTTATCTTAACATACTTAAGATTAGGAATCCTCCCCATCCCATAACTTTTATGGAGTCTTGAAATTTGGATTTTGAGGTTACCTTTTCAGTAGATATGCGACCATTTCTAGGACATTGACCTGAGGGATAATTGGAATGTCGGTAAAATCATTATGGACCGCACCATGTCCAACAAGGTACGATTTTTCCTTTCAGATACATAAATCATTTATTACATATCAGGAGGCGTCCATTATGAGAAAACCATTTGAGATGATCAAGAAACTTATTGCACAAGTATTTATTCCTTGATCTAATCAAAGAATCTTAATACTTTGTCAATTTGTTTCACTTCTGAATTCTTTGAACCTTTCAAATAATTCACACTTGTATTTTAACAAATACACACATTCAACTCTTTGAATGATCATCTCCTTTTCTTGTACTAGTTTGTTCAATTTGCAAAATTATTTTTCACGTAAGTCAAGTATACAAAATGAATTAATTAATATTCCGGTTCTATACAAAACATTATTATTATAAATAGAACAACAATTGTTCTTAATTATAATACCAAAGATTTCATTATCCAACAATAAAATAGAAATAATATTTCTAACAAGAACTGGAATACAATAACAACTTATTGACTTAATAGATTTGCTTCGTAGGCATTGCTAAACTATAAGTTTCTATGGCTAATGTGGCAACCTTTGCTACATTTCCATACGTGGGATTACTTATATTTGTTTAGCTTTCTACTTCGCTTGGTCCCTTCATAAATCTATATTTATGATAAACCAAAGTCGGTATCCAATACCCAAGTAGAACCTTGACTTAAAGAAAATTTATTTTAAATCATGAACAAATTTGTATTTATGTAGAAACTTCACTAAGCTTCTTTGGTTAGCCTCTACAAGATGCTTCGCAGATTTCTAACCAAAGTGTCGAAGCTTATTGCGAAGGGAAGCAAACTCCTTTGCTATCCGTGTCGGGCTTTTTCTCTTATTATCCTTTGTTTACGCCTTTCTATTTACCTTCTTTGAATCGTTCTTCTTTTCGAGGAAGATCCTTTGGCCCCTACTAGTAAGACTTGATCTTTCTTGGTTGGAAAGTGACTCTCAACATTTTTCAATATGTTAAGCAAATCATTTAAGGGCGATATCTAGCTTGTTCATATGAAAATTCACAACAATTGTGAAAGGAGTAGGGAGTGAGTGCAAGATCAAATCTTGGCTCAACTCTCCATCCATGACAAAACTCGTTGTCCTAATTGATCAATCAAATTGATAATGTTAAGGACTTTTATCATCTTTGTAGTGTCATCGATCATTCTAGATCGGAAGAGCTCCTTAGATATCTCGATATCTATCGGTCCTACTTTCCTCACCATCAACTACTTGATGTGCGGGAATATAGTAAAGCATCTATAGTTTCATCGCCGATGAAGCTCGTTACTTTCGTGGATGCGAGCATGATGCATCGAGCCAATTGTGCATCATTTTGCCGCTTTCTAAAAGTAGCAATCTCTTCCTCGGAGGCATTGTCGCAACCATTGCGAGGATAGGCGTATTAAGGACATAAGATAGCTTTTAAATATGAGAACTATTCTCATATTCCTTAACCAATCCATTTAATAACGGTCCGGTTAAATAACATCTAATATGTTTCGCATGTTGATAGTAATTAAGACATTGTAAAATTTTGTAAATGAATTTGTATTTAACAACATTTTAACATACATTCTTTTATTAATTACCAAAATAAATTAGGTCTTGTTTTAAATTGGTATCTCCCACTATTTTCTTCAAACTATATTACCCTCAATATATATAGTTTAAGCAAAATCTAATTAAAGATTTGCTAGTGAGAATAAGGATCTCATTTCAAATGTATATAGCCTTGTGGTGACACAACAAACTATATATAAATAAATAGGTAAACAACTCTTGTCAATTACATCAACTATGCAACTCCTTGTATTTTGCCTCTTAGATTATTTTGATCAAGTGGTGGCACATCCAAATCAAAAATTATCCAAGTTAAGTCCAACCTAGCACTCCATATATTCAAAAAAGAAAAATATCATCCTTGTGGTGACACGACAAAACAATATTGTTCAATTTTCTTTATAAGCATCAAATGTAATAAATTAACATCTTAAATACTTAATACTTACCTTGTGGTGACACAACAAACTCATATTAAATATTTAATACTCTATTAATTTTATCATGCTAGAAGGTGACGTTCGATATTCCAAATATCTTTGAACGCTTAGGACTTAATATAAAAAATATTTAAGGGGTTTGTTATTAATTTGTCTCATCGTGTTTAGCGCGCATGCACATATATATATAAAATACGCGTCATATTAATTAACATGCGAAGCATGTTTGCATAATATATAATATATATAGTATAAGCATGCACATATAGAATACTATATTCTACCTGGATTGATTATGGACTTTTATTCTAGTTTGGTTCACTAGAGCCACCAAGTGAACCAAAAGGTCAAACCCCAGGGTTGCAAGAATTAATATTTAAATATAACTATTACATTTAAACCTAGGCTCCATTACAAATGGGTCTTCAAGCTCAAGCGCTCCTTGCTCCTTGATCTCCAATTTTTTAAAATTAATTCTAACTATTCCTATTACAAAACTAATTAAAATAAATAGAAACCTTGATGATCAAATCGAGGGAAGTACATAGGAGGAGATAGAATTTACATTCGGAAAAATTAGAGAAGCGAAAGGTATGCAGACCCCATTTAATAAAAACCCATACATTCATGCATCCAACTAAAATAAAATCCAATCACATTGGTCAATTGTCCATAATCAATCTCATTTATTATCATACATATCACCATATGCATCAATACATAACATTCATCATCGATGAATAATAAACATTCAAATATATATATTGATATCATTTAATGGGAAAATTTAGTTAGTATAAAATCTAATTTTGAATCAAAATAAACTCCTTTATTTTAATCCAAATTTAAATCAAAATAAACCTATTTTATTTTAATTTATCCAATCTTGAATAAAATAAACTATTTTATTTTAATCAAAATCTTTAATCAAAATAAACTCTTTTATTTTAATTAATTATAGAATCCAATTCCATGAGAAAAAAAACTCCTTTATTTTTAATAATATGAAATCTTATTTCATATCTAAATAAACTCTTTTTTTAAGGAAAGACTGATTTTTTTCTATTCACAAATAAACTCTTTTATTTTGAATAATATGAAATCTTATTTCATATCTAAATAAACTCTTTTATTTAAGGAAACATGGAATTCAATTTTAACTCCAATTAGTTATCATGAAATCCAATTCCAACTCTAATTAGTTAGCATAAAATTCAATTTTAAAATTAAAATAAACTTTTTATTTTAAGATTAAAATAAATTTTTATTTTAATATTAAAATAATTTTTTATTTTAATTATAAAATAATTAAGAATATATATATATATATAATATAATAATAATAAATACGGTTATTATATATACTCTATATATATATAGAGTAAAGTTACATATAACTTTAGTTAATATTATATATATATATATATATATATATATATATATATATATACAAGATAGTAATCCGGATCCGTGAATCAATAAAGGAAAAACGTGAATCCTGTAACAAACATATATATAATACCATATAATTATATATAATGTTATAAAGGTCACGTGAACTGATTTCTCCTTTTTCAAAAAAAATGATCCTGGCCACGTTATTATATATATAATATAATAACCAAATCGCGGAAGATAGTTTTAGAAAAACGAGAATATGCAACAATTAGCAGCATCACGTATTTCGCGATTTTATATTTATTTATTTTTTTTAAAATAAATTTTATACAATAAAATTATGTTCAATTAAATTGTTCTAAACACATATCAATATACATATTAAATTAAAAAATTAATAATTAGCTTAAAGGTTTGTGTGACGCCCCCAAAATTAGGTATACGTCACCCATCTTGGGTCGCCACTTACATGGTACATAAATTCAAATACAAACTTAATTATACATCTGTCGTGTAACATACGACAATACATAAACTGAGAGTTCTAATAGGAATATTGTCATTTAGACAATATCCATACTCAAGGAGTCCTCATTACAATTATTATCACACTATTTCACGCGAATAGTGAGGACTACTAATGCTATCTTCAGGACCATCACTCGTTTCCCCAACTCGTCCCAAATTTATATTCTCATTTCACAAGAGAACGGTGAAAGAAAGGGTGAGCTCAACTAGCCTAAGAAGAAATATTATGACTAAGATAATGCGAATAAATTATCATTAGCCTTCAACAATGTTAAAGCGATAAAATACAATAGACAACCGGTTTAAGCTGTGGCGAATATGCAATCCATTAAAAGAGTCAAGTAGAAAATAAAGTCTACTATCTTTTAGGTTTAAAAGGTTTTCATCAATTTTTATCACTAAGACTCGGTTTAATGAATAAACCACAATATATATTCATCCCTCGTACCACGGCCAAGGATTTTCATCAAATTATCAATGGTCATAACTATATAAGAATCACCCCGGGTCATAATCATACCAAAACCATCCATCAATTGCATTACATGCCACCGAGGACTTTTATCACATCATTTATAACAAACCATGATTATACCGAATGATCCTCGGTCATAATCATACTAAGTTCATCTATGCACGTAAGCCAAAGATAACATAATATAACATGAGGATGATGACAATGACATAATAATTCAATAAAACAAGTTCACGAATTAATTTATTCAGAACTAATAACGTCCAAATCACAACATGATCTTCGCTTTGTAGAGTAAAATTCAAGAATGATCGGAAGAATATTTCCATGAAAGAGATCTTTGGATGAAACGCAAATATCAAAAGATATTCTACTAATTTCATGGAGTATATAAGTCAAAGTTTTAACCAATTTGGGTATAATAAAGAATGGAATAACAAAAGAAATCACCATGCATGCTAAATACTTCGATGATAGGAGTTATTCAATAGAATAATAATAACGGAACCAGGTCAGGTGAAATTCACACCGACAGGATGATCCAACAGAATAATAAATGCTAAATAATAAACAATGGAACCAGGTTCGGTGTAAAACACACAGACAGGATATTCCAACAGAATAATAAATGCGGAATAATAAACAATGGAACCAGGTCCGGTGTAAAACACATGATGTAGAGGATATTCCAATGAGAATAATAAAGAATGGAATAATGTAAGAAGATCACCAAGTATAGGGGATTCCGCGATACCAGTTATTCCAAACAAATAAATAAGAATGGAATAATATAAGGATTTCACCAAGTATAGGGTATGCCGCATATACAGGTTATGTATAGGGTATGCCACTTTTACAGGTTATTCCAACAGAATAATAATGAATGGAATAACAGAAGTTCTCTTCATGAATAAGAAAGAATAACACCCTTTACTTACAGTACAACAAATAATATCCCTTGAAGTAAAAGACCTTTGGATATCAAAGTAGTGAAGTACCGTAATACTCTTCTTCTTTCTCTCTATAGATTTTTCTCTATAGCTTCTCTCTATAATTTCTCTCTCTAGAGTTTCAAAGTGAATTCGTAAGAAAATAATGAAGGAATGAGCTTCTATTTATAGGAAAATAGAATGCATAGTAATTAATCCATTGAGCAGTCCAGATTGATTTACTTTAATCGACGGTCCATATTTAAAGCAAAATCTTTTAAATAAAATATCATATATTCTATTTATATAAAAATATTTTACTATGCAAACACTATGCAACACTATGCAAAAACACTATGCAACACTATGCATAATAAAATATAATATATTCTATTTATAGAATAACTTTAATAAAGTATTACATTTTTATATAAAAGATGTTTACATTTTATTACGTTAATAATCCGAATAAAACAAAAGCGTCATTATCGCTATAATAATTCATATTATTAATGGAAATAATAATGGAATCAAACTGGTGACTTCTCACATAAGCATCAATAATCAATAGGTGTCTGCTCTTATGCAACCACATGTATTGACATCGTACTTTTACTACCTGAAAGTAGTTCAACAAAGTATCAACGGTAAAACTTCCGCCGTTATTTCAATAAAATATTTTTGTCGTTTTCTCAATCCGACAATAATTCTATTAATGGGGTCCACCAATGATTGAGTAGTTGTCATGCGAATATTCCTCGCTAAACCGAATATTTCCCACCAATCGAATATAATATAACCACTTGCATACTTTTGCAAAATTTATAAATACTATCCACAACTATAATATTATCTCAAATTCACACCATAATATTAAAAGTTATTTCAACAAAATTTAAATCTTTATTGATAAAATCTCAGGGTCTCACAATCTCCCTCCTTATGGAATTTCGCGCCTCGAAATTAGGGTACGATACTGATATGATAAAGAGGTGAGGATACCTTGAATACCTTTATCGTTAAAAATATTAAATTCATCTTCGCAATCCGCCAAAGATATTCATTAACAATTCATCTTTGCACTACAGGCTAAAGATATACAACTGTAAAACCAATAATCTTTGAGACGCAGGTTTAATAGTATCACAACCACGAATTATCCATGCCTTCTTCGCCAAGGATATTCGTGTTTTCAATTACGGTCATGATTATCCGAATAATCCGTGGTCATAATCATACCAAGTCTATCAATGCACTACTGACCAAAGATGACTTTTACCACATCCATGAATTAATATTTCATTCTTTGAGACTCATTTCAATAATTAATCCATATCATCGAATCATCCCCCGCACTACGTGCCAAGGATATTCATTAGTATCACGACCACGAATTATCCATACACTACGGCCAAAGATAATCGTGTATTCATTAGTATCACGAGCACAAATTATCCATGCACTACGGCCAAAGATAATCGTGTATTCATTAGTATCACGACCACAAATTATCCATGCACTACGGCCAAAGATAATCGTGTATTCATTAGTATCACGACCACAAATTATCCATGCACTACTACCAAAGATAATCGTGTATTCATTAGTATCACGACCACAAATTATCCATACTACTACCAAAGATAATCGTGTATTCATTAGTATCACGACCACAAATTATCCATGCACTACTACCAAAGATAATCGTGTATTCATTAGTATCACGACCACAAATTATCCATGCACTACTACCAAAGATAATCGTGTATTCATTAGTATCACGACCACAAATTATCCATGCACTACTACCAAAGATAATCGTGTATTCATTAGTATCACGACCACAATTATCCATGCACTACTACCAAAGATAATCGTGTATTCATTAGTATCACGACCACAAATTATCCATGCACTACTACCAAAGATAATCGTGTTTTCAATTACGGTTATGATTATACCGAACAATCCACGGTCATAATCATACCAAGTCCATCTATGCACTACTGAAGCCATGTAGATGACTTTCAACATAATATAAACATGAGGATAATGATATAAAGAATCAATCAAATGAGATAAAGGATAAATAATAAACATTTATAATATAATTTATCCGGATTCAAGAATATCCCCATGTTATCAATCACTTAATAATCTCATAATCTAATATCATTAATATTATAACAATATTTTAATCACTTCTTAAATTTATAAACAATTTATCTCAATTATTTACGCTTTACCATATAATGCATTTAATCATTCAAAATGCCATACTCATAAGATATCATCACCAATGATCAAATCCTTCATCAAAAATATGCATATACTCTATATAGGATTCTTTAGCCATAAAATCCTATTTTCCAATTTTGTTACTTCACATAACATATTTAACTCATATGTTAAGTAATTAAACTATTTTTATGAAAAATACCAAATCAGTCCCAAAAATATTTCTTTTCTGGGATTTAGCATAATATAGTCCCATGATGAAAAATATATTTTTCGGAATTTTTAAAATTCATTTACTATTTTTCAAAAATCAATTTCTAATTAATTCCTTAAGAAATTAGCTACCTCAAGTTTAACTCCAAAAATTCCCAAATCTTGACAGGACCTTACCCATGTTAACGTGAGCTTCAGTTTAAATTTCATGGTCGCCTGAGTTATAGAACTCGGTTATAGCATTTTTAAATCGGAAAAACCTAAATATTGAAATAGTCATAACTTGCTCATTTTAAGTCGAGAATGAGCTCATTTTTGGACAGGAGGTACTTTATACCATATACCTTCATGTCCCAAAAGGCCAGAATTTTTCTCATAATTTAAGTGGCCGAAACAGCCCCTCTAAAATCATGGCGTAGTTTTTTTTTGGTTTTTGCAACTTTGCCTCCTTTGCTAAAATCAGTCCACACAAAAATTTACAACACCTTTTCCAGTAATTCCACTTGGATTAGTTAGGTAACTCATAGATCTAACTCTAGGACTTGACCATACTCAAAAATTCAAAATATAATAGGAGATATGGTTAATTGAATTTCATGTTACGCTTTTTCACCAAAAATCGATTTTCAACTCTTTGTGATTTCTAAGAAACTTCATGTTTTCACATACTAACCAACATAACTCATCATAAAACTTACTAATACTTCATATACCCATGATTTTCATTAGTTCTATACTTTATTATGACTTTCATCATAATCCACGTAAACAGATCCTTTTAGTTGAAGAAATATTTGAGGGTTTAAGAAATGGGTTTTTGTACTGGGGTCAATAAAAAATTCAATTTCACGCTCTAAGTAGGCTAAAAAGTCTTCAAGAATACGCCAGGAAATTTATTAATAATAGAAATATCATTCAAAACTGTGACTCTCATCCAAGACTTGGATAGTACGTCACATTGATACCAACTGTGACTTCTATCCCTTAACCTAGATATAGCACCTCACAATGATACCTATAAACTTGCCATCTTCATTCACGATGTCGCCTCATGAAAGTCCGGCCGCTTTGCATTTCACACAAGGAAGTCAACAACGAAAGGTTCGGGGCTCTTTACTTATGGCTTGATATGACAATAATTGACTTTAGTAGTTTGGTTACTTGAATTCACACAACAGGTTGGTTATGAATATAAAAGCTAACAACCTTACAAAAAGAATAACGAGTAGTTAATCAATCGTTTTCAAAAATTACCTCAAAGGCAAGTATTTTCAAAGAGATAAGATCGACAGGTAACGTGAAAGTGTTTATTTGAATCAAACAAGATTTAAAAATAGTAAGCGATAACGAAGGCTCCTACTAACGAAGTTTTAACCAATAAGTCAAAGTCTAACTTCTCCTGAGTCAAATTTAAACGTTGAACGCAAGCAAGTGAGATAAAATAATGGGTAGAACTCAGATCTTATAAGGTATAGACTTCAAGAATTTATAATTAACTAACTCGTGCTAACTTCGTTCGGTTTACTCGCTTTTTGAGAAGTCATGAAAAATGCACTTCCTAAAACCAACGACTTTGTTTTGTCCATATCCACCTTTGGTGCCACCGTAGTCCAGCTAGACTTGACTTTGGTGCACAACAAAATTGAGCTAAATTACCTTCTCTTCTTGCAATTTCCACTTCTATTATCTTTGCCATGATTACCACATGTAGTGGTTACCATTCTTAGCATGATAATTTCCCCACGATGGTTATCATTGTTACGATAAATTTGCCACCAAGATGATTATTATATATTATTGGTCGTTACCTTTTGTTTGGTGAATCAACACTCTCATGTGCTTCATTGCTTATCTTAGCATTTTCAGATGTCATTCTCAAACACTGTCACAAAACAAGGGTTAATTAACATGTCACATATTATCCCTATACACTAACCGACCAATTAAATACCAAATAAACTTAGGTAGGTCATACTAGCGAAGGAATTTCCCGTCTCTCCCCTCCTAGTTCTTATCTCACATCTTAGACAGGGATCATATCCCTAAGCTCTGATACCAACTGTGACGCCCCCAAAATTAGGTATACGTCACCCATCTTGGGTCGCCACTTACATGGTACATAAATTCAAATACAAACTTAATTATACATCTGTCGTGTAACATACGACAATACATAAACTGAGAGTTCTAATAGGAATATTGTTATTTAGACAATATCCATACTCAAGGAGTCCTCATTACAATTATTATCACACTATTTCACAGAATAGTGAGGACTACTAATGCTATCTTGAGGACCATCACTCGTTTCCCCAACTCGCCCCCGGCTATATTCTCATTTCTTCAAGAGAAAAAGTGAAAGAAAGGGTGAGCTCAACTAGCCCAGTAAGAAATATTATGAATAAGATAATGCAGAATAAATTATCATTAGCCTTCAACAATGTTAAACTGATAAAATACAATAGACAACCAGTTTAACTGTAGCGGAATATGCAATCCATTAAAAGAGTCAAGTAGAAAATAAAGTCTACTATCTTTTAGGTTTTAAAAGGTTTTCATCAATTTTTATCACTAAGACTCAGTTTAATGAATAAACCACAATATCTATTCATCCCGCATTCACGGCCAAGGATTTTCATCAAATTATCAATGGTCATGACTATACCGAATCACCCCTGGTCATAATCATACCAAAAACCATCCATCAGTGCATTACAGGCCACTGAGGACTTTAATCACATCATTTATAACAAACCATGATTATACTGAATGATCCCTGTGTTAGGTTTGTAATATTCATGAACGCAATCAAATTGCAAAATTAAGCGGAAGCGTGTAAAATCAGAGTTTAAAAATTATTTACAAACCATAAACCCGGATCACCCTTTATGCATAATTATTAATTAAACGAAAAGATAAAGAATAAATCATACCCTTGAAGATCGAGCTTCCTCAGGTACAAGTTCACCTCCAAATCCTTTCGCGTTCAATCTTGAATCCACCGGGTTTGGTTCCTTCCTTTGATCAACGTTAGCCACCCAAATGTTTGGCCTCTAGAGGTGATCCACCAAGGAAGAAGAAAATTCAAGAAGAAGGGGTATTGGCTCAAACCCTAGTTTTCTTATCTCTATAGAAAAAGGGTACTCTCCAACAAATTGGAATTATATCGTATGTTGTAAAAGTCAACAACCCCCACTACCCATAATAAGACTCCTCTTATTTATAGATGTGGGCAACCCACCTTAACAATTAAGGAATTGGGATTTATTTAATTAATTAAATTCTTTTAATTAATTAAGCTCCCTAATCTTATTAGGGATAATTAATTAAACTCCTTTAACTAATTTTCCTTCCTAATCCAATTAGGAATAAATGAGAGTACTTATATTAAATTAATTCCTAAACTCTTTTAGAAATTAAAATAATAATAATTGTAATAATATTAATAAGACTCCTCTTATTAATTTATATTTAATATTTCTAAAATATTAAATAATAAATATTAAGATATTTAATTTATTCTATCACCATAGATTAAATTAAATATACTTAATATATTATTACGATTATGCCATTAACTTCTTAAATAATTATTCTTCCTTTTATGGTGTGACCCTTTAGGTTCTCCATATTAAACCGGTTGTGAATAAATCAATTAGAACAATTCTAATCTTATTTAAATAAATAAATTAAATAATTAATTTATTTAAATAAATAATATTTATTCTACAATAGGGATAAGCCTCCCTAGCGATCAACGACTTTCCAGATAATATAGATTTCAACATTAATCATAAAAGAACCTTTGAGTAAATAGTTACCGTACAATTCAATCCTTCCACCATACAATGTCCCAATTAAATATAAGACATGGAATTTCTGTCAAGTCTTATTTTATTTAATTATATGTATTTCGACTCTTAAATGCACAACTCAAATAATGCAAGTAGAAACTCCTTTCTAATTTCATTACGCCTTGCCAAGGACTCTTGGGTTGTCATTTATCAAATCATAGGACATTTCTCTTCTTTTATTAAGTGGTAGATTCTTTATTGATCATACATTATCTCCATGTACACCTTATTATACCCAAGCATACCCTTTGATATACCCTATGTGACGCCCCCAAAATTAGGTATACATCACCCATCTTGGGTCGACACTTACATGGTACGTAATTTAAATACAACTTATTAACATAAGCTGTCGTGTACAATACGACATAAAGCGTGAGTTTAAATACAAATATCGCTCTACTAGATATTATACAAACTCAAACAAAAAGTCCTCATTACAGATTATTATCACACTATTTTACGAATAGTGAGGACTACTAATGCTATCTTGAGGACCATCACTCGTTTTCCGACTCGTCCCAATTTATATTATCATTTCAAGAGAAGAAATGAAAAGAAAGGGTGAGCTCAACTAGCCCAAGAAGAAATATTATGACTAAGATAATGCGAGAATAAATTATCAATAGTCTTGATAATGTTAAACCGATAAAATACAATAGACAACCCGGTTTAAGCTGCAGTGAATATGCAATCCATTAAAAGAGTCAAGTAGAAAATAAAGTCTACTATCTTTTTGGTTTTAAAAGGTTTTCATCTTTGTTATAGTTGAGACTCACTTTAATAAATATTCCACATCATCGAATCACCCTACCGCATACTACTGACGAGGATATTCTTTAGTATCACGACCACAATTATTCATGCACTACGGGCCAAGAATATTTGTGTATTCATTAATGGTCATGATCATGCCAACAATTGTCCATCAATGCACTACTACTAATCGAGGATTTTATCACATCATTTGTAACATTACGGTCATGATTATTGCGAATAGTCTCAGTCATAATCATACCAAGTCCATCTATGCACTACAAAGCCATGATGACTTTCAAAAAAAAATATAAACATGAGGATGATGACAATGATATAAGAATTCAATAAAACAAGTTCAAGAATTATTTTATCCAGAATTATTAACGTCCAAATTATCAACATGATAATCTTTGTTTTGTAGAGTAAAATTCAAGAATGATCGGAAGAATATTTCCATGAAAAGATCTTTGGATGAAACGCAAATATCAAGGATATTCTACTAATTTCATGGAGTATAGAAGTCAAAGTTTTAACCAATTGGGTATAATAAAGAATGGAATAACAAAAGAAATCACCATGCATGCGATAGGCCGCATGCAGACGAGGTTATTCAGCGAGAATAATAAATAACGGAACGGTGAGGTGAAATTCACACGCAAGCGGGATGTTCCAACAGAATGATAAAGATGGAACCGAGATCCGGTGTAAAACATGAGATAGATATTCCAACGAGAATGATAAAGAGCGGAACCAGTCCGATTGTAAAACACATGGAGCGGGATGTTCCAGCGAGAATAATAAAGATTTTAACCAGTCCTGTAAAAACATGCTGACAGGATGTTCCCACACACACATGCATTGAGGATGTTCCAACAGTAATAATAAAGCAGAACCGTGTCCGGTGTAAAACACACGCATGAGGATGTTCCAATGAGAATAATAGAAGAATGTCACCAAGTATAGGGTAAACCACATTATACAAAGTTATTCCAATGAGAATAATAAGCAATGGAATAACAACAGTTCTCTCTTCATGAATAAGAAAGAATAACACCCCTTACATTTGGTAGGAGATTGAATCTCGCTTGGTGCGGTGTAGTAACAAAATACTCTTCTTCTTTCTCTCTTATTCTCTCTATACTTTCTCTCTCTATAGCTTGAATGAATTCGTGAAAATAATGAAGCCCTAGGCCTCTATTTATAGAAGATTTCTAGCTAAGCACTTGCCGTGTGAAAAGGAAAGTAAGGCTTGACGATCGTTTGGCCTGTAATGTGAAACGACAAGTGGTTTGACGCTTCAGTAAAGGTAATTATTATTAACGAAGGTAAATACTATCGACGAAGAGACTCTTAGATGATGACATATGAGCCCCCATAAAATAATCAAACTTACCACAAATCATTTTTTTTCATCAACACATATTTAATCTTTCAACAATTATTAATCATTTATAACTTGTCGTCTCAATTATTGATTTAATACTATAACATATTATCTATGATGATCTTTGTGACAATAATTGAATCAATAATATAAGAGATATGATGCAAGAATTCTATGTAGTAATAATTGAGCATATTGAGTGACTTCTCACGTAAGCATCAATAATAAATACCGAATGTGCTACTATGCAACTACGCAGTACATCGTATTTTTTACCATAGGGTAGTTCAACAGATTTTAACGGTAACACCTCCGCCGTTATTTTTATAAAATATTTTTGTCGTTTTCTCAATCCGACAATAATTACATTGTAGGGGTCCACCAATGATTGAGCCATTTATCGAATATTCCTAACAAAAGAATATTCCCGACCAAACGAATATTTTATAACAACTTGCATACTTTGCAAAATTTATAAATATTACCCACAACTATAACATTATATCAAATTTATTCCATAATATTCAAAAATAATATTTATAGAAAAATTCATCTTTATTTATAAAAGTCGGGGTCTTACAACCTCCCTTCTTATGAAATTTCGCCCTCGAAATTAGGGTACGATACTGGTATGTTGAAGAGGTAAGGATACCTTGATTTCATTTTGATTCTAACTCCCAAGTCATTTCCTCAACATCGTGGTTCCTCCACAAAACTTTGACTTGAGGTATAACCTTGGAGCGTAGAATATGTTCCTTCTTATCCAAAATTTGAGCAGGGAACCTCTTCATACGTCAAATCTTCCGCTATTTCATCCGGTTCTAACTCAATAATATGGTTCGGGTCTTTCACATATTTACGTAATATAGATATGTGAAAACGTTATGAACACGAGACATATTTGGCGGTAAAAGTTTAGTCTATAGGCCATGATTCCTACTCGATCGAGGATTAAAATGGACCGATGAATCGAGGGTTAAGTTTTCCTCTCTTTCCAAATCTTGTAACTCCTTTCCATGGAGCAACTCTTAACAACACATGATCTCCTATATCGAATTCCACGTCCTTTTCGATGAAGATCAAGATAACTCTTTTATCGATTTTGTGAGGTTTTTATACGTTGTCGGATCGTTTGAATCTTTTCCGTAGTCATACGTACCAACTCCGGTCCCAACAACGTTGCTTCACCCACCTCATCCCAAAGATACCGAGAACGACACTTTCTTCCATACAACGCTTCGAATGGAGCCATGCCGATACTTGCTTGATAATGTTGTTGTAGGGAAAACTCCACCAATGGTAAGAACTTGTCCCAACTCCTTGAAATCAAGGACATGAGTCTTAATAGATCTTCAAGAGTTTGAATAGTCCTCTCCGATTGTCCGTCCGTCTCGAGGATGATATGCCGAAGCTAAATCGTGAAAGTCTGTGCCCATAGCTTTTTGCAAACTAACCCAAAATCGTGAAGTGAATCTTGGGTCTCGATCGAAACTATGGATACCTAAGCATACCATGCGGTCTTACAATCTCGTTTATGTACATATCTGAGCAAGACGTTCAAGTGTATAAGTTTCTCAGATCGGTAAGAAATGAGCGGACTTGGTCAACCTATCAACAATGACCCAAATCGCATCAATGCCTTGAGAAACCTTAGGAAGGCCGTGAACGAAATCCATGGTAATGTGCTCCCACTTCCATTACGGAATTTCAAGTGGTTGCAATGGACCTTTAGTACTTGATGCTCCGCTTTAACTTCGTTGACAAGTTAGACACCTTGAGATAAGCATGCCGCTATCTCTCTCTTCATATTGCTCCACCAAAATGTATAGCCGAATATCATGATACATTTTGGTACTCCCGAGATGGATTGCAAATGGTGTGTTGTGTGCCTCCATCATGATATTATACTTTAAATCGAGGTCGTTAGGAACACAAAGTCCGGAGTTCACTCGAAGTATTCCTTCTTCATCGATTCTTGCTTTAAGATAGCACCTTCTTGCACTTTCTTCCTCATACGCATCGGCTCCGTGTGCGTAGCTTGAGCGACTTTAACTTTATCAATTAAAGTCGGTTCTACTCGTATACTCGCTATCATCACATCGTCCTGGAGTCTTTAATTCTATCTCCATCCTTTGCAAGTCACACAAAATGGGCCTTTGCGTTGACAATATCGCTTTTCGTACTTGCATATGATTTTCTACTCAATCGTCACTACCACGTTTCGCTTTTCGGGATGGTATTGGATGGTATGATCATAATCTTTCAGCAGTTCAAGCCAACGTCGTTGTCTCATGTTGAGTTCCTTTTGAGTGAAGAAATATTTGAGGCTTTTATGATCCGTAAAGATCTCCACTTTCTCCCCATACAAGTAATGCCTCCAAATTTTAAGTGCAAGAAGACAACATTTGCCAACTCTAGATCATGAGTAGGATAATTCCTCTCATATTCTTTAAGTTGTCATGAGGCATAGGCTATTACTTTTCCATGTTGCATGAGAACACATCCCAACCCTTTGCGAAGCATCATTGTAGATGACAAATCCCTCCGAGCGAGATGGTATTGTCGAGCAGTCTTTGAAATAAGTCTCCTCTTGAGTTCTTGAAAACTCTTCTCACATTCTTCGCTCAACCGAACTTTGTATCTTTCCGAGTCAATTTGAGTCGATGGAATAGCGATTCGAGAAAATCCTTCCACGAATCTCCGATAATAACCAAACTAAACCGAGAAAGCTACGTTTTGGCCATCGATGATTTAGGTTGTTCCCTTTGAATAGCTTCAATCTTTCTTTGGGTCAACAGATATTCCATGACTTGATACCACGTGCCCAAGGAATGCTACTTCTTCAAGCCGAACTCGCATTTCTTCAACTTGGCATAAAGCTTATATTCACGAAGCTTTTGGAGTGTCAGCCTCAAGTGTTGCTCATGATCTTCACGGCTTTTGGAATAAATAAGGATGTCATCAATAAAGACGACCACAAAGTGATCTAAATATTCCTTGAATACTCGGTTCATCATATCCATGAAGGCAGTAGGAGCATTAGTCAATCCAAAGGACATGACTAGGAATTCATAATGCCCGTCTTAGGAGTTACGAAAGTCTTTGGAATGTCGTTGGTTCTAATCTTCAATTGGTGATATCCTAACGAAGATCAATCTTTGAAAAGAATTTGGCTCCTTGCTGGTGGTCAAACAGGTCATCAATACGTGGCAATGGATACCTATTTTTGATGGTGACATGATTCAACTCCGATAATCAATACAAAGTCGCATACTCCCATCTTTCTTCTTCACGAATAGAACAGGAGCACCCCAAGGAGAAGTACTAGGACGAATAAAGCCAATGTCTAACAATTCCTGCAGTTGGGTCTTTAACTCCTGAAGTTCAATAGGAGCCATTCGATATGGGGCTTTGGAAATAGGTTTTGTACCGGGTTCAAGGTCGATACAAAATTCAATTTCACGCTCTGGGGGTAGGCCAGGAAGTTCTTCGGGGAATACGTCAGGAAATTTATTAACAATAGGAATATCGTTTAAAACTGACGTATTTTTATTTAAATCTGTGACATGAGCTAAGAAAGCTTGACATCCGTTTTCAATAAACGAATAGCTTTATGGCTTGAGATGACCGTGATTGATTTTAATGGTTTGGTCATTTGAATTTAGCATAATAGGTTGATTAGGAATATGAAAGCTAACAACCTTACGAAAATAATCAATTTTTGCATGATAAGTAGTTAACCAATCAATCCCTAGAATCACGTCAAATGCAAGTATTTTTAATGAGATAAGATCGACGAGGTAATGTGAGGGTACCGATTTGAACCAAACAAGACTTATAAATGATTGGATGTAATGAAGGTTTCTCCCAACGGAGTTTCCATGAGATAAGTCAAAGTCTAATTTCTCCGAGTCAAATTTAATCGATGAGCGCAAGTAGGAGAAATAAAAGAATGGGTAGAACCAGTATCAAATAAAGTATAGACTTCATTAGAGTTTATGATAAGCTTACGTGATGACTTCATTCGGATTCCTTGCTCTTTGGGAGGTCACAACAAATGCTCTCCCTCAGACTCTGGGTTTTGAATTTTACGGGATGGCCTTTGGTGCCTCCATCCTAAATTGAATTTGTCTTGATGAACGACAAAATCGAGCTAAGTGACCTTCTCTTCCACAATTATAACATGCTTTGACTGGCATGGCGCGTTTTGGGTGATGTGTCCTCTCCTCCTCATTTGAAGCATATGATAGGTGGTCTTTCTCCTTCCTTAACAATGGGTCTTTGGTCTTTGACGTCTTTCCATCATTGTTGAATCTCCTTTTCTTGAAATGTCCATTCTTATTGTTTTTGTACGATTACCACCAAGTGGTTACCATATCGGCCTGTTAATTCCCCTCCACGCTTGTTGTCACCGCCTCGATGACTATTCTCATTGTATTATAATTTTGCTTACGTTGCTCTCTCTTTTAGTTTCGTTGACTCATTATCGCGCTCCACTAATCGAGCCCTATTTACAACATCGAATACAAACACGGTTTATGAGAAATAAGATGTTGGACGTATCTCCCGCTTCAAACCTCTTAAAAACATTCGCGCCATTCTCTCTTCATTATCCACTAAGTGGGATATAAACCAAGTGATAACTCCGCAAATTTTGCCTCGTATTGCGACACGGCCATATTGTTTTGTTCCAACTTGATAAACTCCACCTCCTTCATGTGGCGAATACTTTCGGGAAAGTATTTGTCGTTGAACGACTCTGGAACTTCTCCCAAGATATCAAGATAGTTGGTTGAGTACGTTTACCGATTCCCACACGATAATCCGCCTCTCGCGCAACATAAAAGCGGCAAAGGGAACCTTTTGCTCTCTCGGAGCATCCCAAGACATCAAATATCTTGGTAATCTGCTTTATCCATGCTTCCGAGAAGTGGTTTTGGCTCTCCCTTAAACTCCGGTGGTCGGCTCCTTAAATTGTTTAGCGGTGACCGCTGAGAGAGTTTTCCGTGTTTCCACCCCACGTTTTTGGACGAGAGTCGCCTCTCGCTTTCTTTGTTGCATAAATTGCATAAAGCCTCCGAACATTTGATCATTCGTCATTTGTCGGTGTTGTTGTTTTGCATGAGGATTGTCGCCTTCACGATGCACATTATCACGATTATTGATATGTGGTGAATCAACGATCGTCGCTGCGCTCCATTGCTTTATTCTCAACATTCTCGAGATGTCATTTTCGACATCGCCACAAAACAAAAGGTTAATTGACATGTAACAAATTATCCTATCTTCGACCAACCAATAAAATAGCACATAAACTTAGGTAGGTCATACTAGCGAAGGTATTCCCCGTCTCTCCTCCTAGTACTATTCTCACATCTTAGCCGAGGATCATATCCTAAGCTCGATACCATTGTGGCGCCCCAAAATTAGGTATACATCACCCATCTTGGGTCGACACTTACATGGTGCGTAATTTAAATACAACTTATTAACATAAGCTGCCGTGTACAATACGACATAAAGCGTGAGTTTAAATACAAATATAAATCTACTAGATATTATACAAACTCAAACAAAAAGTCCTCATTACAGATTATTATCACACTATTTTACGAGAATAGTGAGGACTACTAATGCTATCTTCAGGACCATCACTCGTTTCCCGACTCGTCCCGGCTATATTATCATTTCAAGAGAAACGATTGAAAGAAAGGGTGAGCTCAACTAGCCCAAGAAGAAATATTATGACTAAGATAATGCGAATAAATTATCAATAGTCTTCAATAATGTTAAACCGATAAAATACAATAGACAACCGGTTTAAGCTGCAGTGAATATGCAATCCATTAAAAGAGTCAAGTAGAAAATAAAGTCTACTATCTTTTTGGGTTTAAAGGTTTTCATCATCAATTATAGTTGAGACTCAAACTTTAATAAATATTCCACATCATCGAATCACCCTCGCACTACTGGCCGAGGATATTCTTTAGTATCACGACCACAATTATTCATGCACTACGGGCCAAGAATATTTGTGTATTCATTAATGGTCATGATCATGCCAACAATCATCCATCAATGCACTACTGACCATCGAGGATTTTTATCACATCATTTGTAACATTACGGTCATGATTACCTTGAATAGTCTCTCGGTCATAATCATACCAAGTCCATCTATGCACTACTGAGGCCACGAGATGACTTTCAAAAAAATATAAACATGAGGATGATGACAATGATATAAGAATTCAATAAAACAAGTTCAAGAATTATTTTATCCGGGAATTATTAACGTCCAAATTATCAAACATGATCTTTGTTTTGTAGAGTAAAATTCAAGAATGATCGAGAAGAATATTTCCATGAAAGATCTTTGGATGAAACGTAAATATCAAGGATATTCTACTAATTTCATGGAGTATAGAAGTCAAAGTTTTAACCAATTGGGTATAATAAAGAATGGAATAACAAAAGAAATCACCATGCATGCGATGACCGCCATGCATGTGTTATTTCAATGAGAATAATAAATAACGGAACCAGTCGGTGAAATTCTGCACCAACAGGATGTTCCAAATGTAATGATAAAGATGGAACCGGATCCGGTGTAAAACACACGAGATAGGATATTCCAACGAGAATGATAAAAGCGAGTAAACCAGTCGGTGTAAAACACACGCACGAGGATGTTCCAACAGAATAATAAAAAAGACGGAACCAGTCGATGTAAAACACATGACAAGATGTTCCAGCGAGAATAATAAAAAGCGGAACGGTCCGGTGGTGTAAAACACATGAGACGGATGTTCCAGCAGTAATAATAGAAGAATGTCACCAAGTATAGGGTAAACCACGATACAAAGTTATTCCAAGCAGAATAATAAGCAATGGAATAACAATGAGTTCTCTTCATGAATAAGAAAGAATAACACCCCTTACATTTGGTAGGAGATTGAATCTTTGCAGAAAGTGTAGTAACAAAATACTCTTCTTCTTTCTCTCTTATTCTCTATACTTTCTCTCTCTATAGCTTGAATGAATTCAGTGAAAAATAATGAAGCCCTAGGCCTCTATTTATAGAAGATTTCTAGCTAAGCACTTGCCGTGTGAAAAGGCAAGTGGCTTGACTTTTGACCCAGTTTGGCCTTTTGTAATGTGAAAGCGACAAGTGGTTCGGACGCCTTTGGTAAAGGTAATTACTATTAACGAAGGTAAATACTATTCGACGTGAAGAGACTCTTAGATGATGACATATATGAGCCCCCATAAAATAATCAAACTTACCACAAATCATTTTTTTTTCATCAACACATATTTAATCTTTCAACAATTATTAATCATTTATAACTTGTCGTCTCAATTATTGATTTAATACTATAACATATTATATGAGATGATCTTTGTGACAATAATTGAATCAATAATATAAGAGATATGATGCAAAGAATTATTGTAGCAATAATTGAGCGTATAGGTGAGTGACTTCTCACGTAAGCATCAATAATAAATACCGTATTGCTACTATGCAACCATGGCAGTATCTTATTACTTTTACCATAGGTAGTTCAAGCAGTTTTAACGGTAACACCTCCGTAGTTATTTTTATAAAATATTTTTGTCGTTTTCTCAATCCTGACAATAATTACATTAATGGGGTCCACCAATGATTGAGCCATTATACTAATATTCCTAACAAAAGAATATTCCACGACCAAACGAATATTTTATAACAACTTGCATACTTTGCAAAATTTATAAATATTACCCACAACTATAACATTATATCAAATTTATTCCATAATATTCAAAAATAATATTTATAGAAAAATTCATCTTTATTTATAAAAGTGGGGTCTTACACCCTAAGGGTCTTAAGGAATAAGTCAAAGTATAACTCATCATACACAAGATACTATGATGATCTCAAGTCCAAGGATCACTTAGTATTACTATCACTACAGAATTCCTATTGATGCATAAATAAAACTCCATTAGGTATTCCTTAGCGAGCCACGTTCGATGAACTTATTCTCTAATAAGCACCTACATACTTGCTTTAGTGTCTCCACACAAATGATCATGAGATCAATCATCCTCATCCAATGAGCAAGCAACGTATGTACCAATCTATCCGGATTCACTAATCCCCAATTTAGTATTCCAACGATTGAGAACTATTTTAGTTTTAAGCTTTCAAAGAATTTAGATCTCATTAGAATGATCATCATCATTATTCTAAAAGCATTGCTTAAAACTATGGGTTTATCACATATTATAAAACAAAGATCATGTAGATAATTAAAAGCCTTTAATAAATTAATACTTTTATTAATAAATGAATAAGATTGTTTCAAAGTATATGCTTTATCATCAAACATGATTGGCTTGTGTGCATACTACTTTCAATCTCCCACTTGCACTAAAGCCAATCGCCATGGTATCTCATACTCTTCTTTCTCTAAGTGGCGATTATCCCGCTTTTGGATAAGCTTTAGTTAATGGATATGTAATGTTGTTCATGAGAGTCCACTATCTCTATAGTGATTTCCCATCTTTCAATGATTCTAATAATCAAATGAAAGTGCCACAACACATGTTTAGATCCAAGATGAGACTTAGGAACCATTCCTAGTTTTGTAATGAACTTTTAATCCAAACAATCAACTTGCGACTTCATTTATAGCTATATACTTTGTCTTTATCACTAAACCAAACAACTCTTTCTTTGTTTGGAACCTTTCAATTCAACGCACCTTTGTTCAAGGTAACCCTTTACCTTAAAGTGGATTTATCTGTCGTCTTGGTCCGTCTCGAAAAACTTGAGTCATTAAGCTCTCTAGTTTTAATTTAGACCCACCATGTTTGCTCACATCCTTAGTCTTGGGTTAAGCACTTTAAGATGTTTTTCACTTACTCATAGTGAACTTCTCCATAATATGGTGATCAACATCAGTCTCGTATATTTCATTGCATACATGATAGTTACTCATGTGATCTCTCTTTTGGAGTCTTTGGGGACTATAAAGAGATACACTCCAAAGCTCATCAACATGAGACATCTCTTGGAGTTTGCCATGCTAAACAACTTTAGCGTCAAATGAATATACGTTCCTTGGGTTAAGTCGAGCATCCTTTTAAATCTATCTAAATAGATTTATATCCCCAATTAAGATACTCTTCCCAAACCATTCATGGAGGAATGTTTAGACAACTTTATCTTTACTGATTGTAGCATTGGTATTAAAATTCCTCATCCGTAGTATATCAACATATAATACTAAAAATTTCACGACGCTCCCCATCGACCCTTTTGTACACACTAGAAGTCTTACCTCATCGAATGTAACTCGGATCATCATCTTCTATGATGTGTACCTCATCATCATCATCCATGATGAATCCATACCTCCTAGGTATTTTGGTACTATTCGATTTACGATTGATTTGTGGTACAACAGGTCTATCTCTGAGTTCCTCTTATTTGACTTATAGTGTTTTGTGGATCACGAACTTTTCAAGATCTATAATCCTCCCACTAGCCCTTTCAATGATAAACACCTTTATCTTAGAAAGGCGCGTGTTTCGCAACAAACACCTTTTGCTAAGTAGGATTATAGAACACATGCCCTAAACTTACTTTAGGATGTCCCACAAATCACATACATGTCAAATTTTGTCCCAAGCTTATCCTTTGAAACCTTTTCACATAAGCTGGACAACCCCTTATCTTAACATACTTAAGATAGGAATCCTCCCTGTCCATAACTTTTATGGAGTCTTGGGGCTGGATTTAGAGGTTACCATTTTAAGTAGAATATCAGACCATTTCTAGGACATGGACCCTAGAAGGATACTGGAATGTCGGTAAAATCATTTTGGACCGTACCATGTTTAACAAGGTATGATTTTTCCTTTCAGATACATGAATCAATTATTGCGTATCAGGATGTGTCCATTATGAGAAAACCATTTGAGATGATCTAGAAACTTATTGCACAAGTATTTATTCCTTAAAGAATCTTAATACTTTGCCAATTTGTTTCATTTCCTAATTCTTTGAACCTTTCAAATAATTCACAATTGTATTTCAGCAAATACACACATTCAACTCTTTGAATGATCATCTCCTTTTTCTTATACTAGTTTGTTCAATTTGCAAAATAATTTTTACATAAGTCAAGTATACAAAATCCTATTAGTGATATTCCGATCCTATACAAAACATTATTATTATAAATAGAACAACAATTGTTCTTAATTATAATACCAAAGATTTCATTGTCCAACAATAAAATGGAAATAATATTTTTAACAAGAACTGGAATACAATAACAACTTATTAACTTAATAGATTTGCCCGTAGGCATTGCTAAACTATAAGTTTCTATGGCTAATATAGCAACCTTTGCTTTATTTTCCACACATAGGATTACTTATCTTTGTTTAGCTTTCTACTTACGCTTGGTCCTTCATAAATCTATATTTATGATAACCAAAGTCGGTATCCAATACCCAAATAGAACCTTGACTTAAAGAAAAATTTATTTCAATCATGAACAAAAAGCGTATTATGAATAGAAACTTCACAAAGCTTCTTTGGTTAGCCTCTGCAAGATGCTTCTCATGATTTCTTTCCAAAGTGTCCGAAGCTTATTGCGGTGGAAGCAAACTCCTTTGCTATCCGTGTCGCTTTTGTTCTTATTATCCTTTATTTTGCCTTTCTATTTACCTTCTTTGAATCTTTCTTCTTTTCAGAAGATCCTTTGGCCCCTACCAGTAAGACTTGGTCTTTCTTGGTTGGAAAGTGACTCTCAACATTTTTCAACAAGTTAAGCAAATCAGCGAGGCTGATATCTAACTCGTTCATATGAAAAATTCACAACAATTGTGAAAGGAGTCCGGGAGTGAGTGCAAGATCAAATCTTGGCTCAACTCTCCATCCATGACAAAACATGTTGTCCTAATTGATCAATCAAATTGATTATGTTAAGAACTTTTATGCATCTTATAGTGTCATTTGGCCATTCTAGATTGGAAGAGCTCCTTAGATATCTGATATCTATTAGTCCTACTTTCCTCACCATCAACTACTTGATGTGCAGGAATATAGTAGGAGCATCCATAGTTTCATGCTGACGCTGAAGCTCATTACTCATGGATGCGAGCATGATGCATTGAGCCAACTGTGCATCATCTTCCAACTTTCTAAAAGTAGCAATCTCTTCCTCAGAGGCATTGTCTGCAACCATTGCAGGGATAGGCATATTAAGGATATAAGATAGCTTTTTAGCCGTGAGAACTATTCTCAATTTCCTTAAACAATCCGTTTAATTCGGTCCAATTAAATAACATCTAATATGTTTCGCAGTGATTATAATTTAGACATTGTAAAATTCTGTAAATGAATTTGTAATTAACAACATTTTAACATACATTCTTTTATTAATTACCAAAATAAATTAGGTCTTGTTTTAAATTGGTATCTCCCACTATTTTTTTCAAACTATATTACCCTCACTTATATAGTTGGCAAAATTTAATTAAAGATTTGCTAGTGAGAATAAGGATCCCATTTCAAATGTATATAGCCTTGTGGTGACACAACAAACTATATATAAATAAATAGGTAGACAACTTTTGTCAATTACATCAACTACGCAACTCCTTTTCTTTTTGCCTCTTAGATTATTTTGATCAGTGGTGGCACATCAGAATCAAAATTATCCAAGTTAAGTTCGACCTAGCACTTCATATATTCAAAAAGAAAATATCATCCTTGTGGTGACACAACAAAACAATATTGTTCAATTTTCTTTATAAGCATCAAATGTGATAAATTAACATCTTAAATACTTAATACTTGCCTTGTGGTGACACAACAAACCCATATTAAATATTTAATACTCTATTAATTTTATCATGCTAGAAAGCTGACGCTCGATATTCCAAATATCTTTGAACGCTTAGGACTTAATATAAAAATTGAGGGGTTTGTTATTAATTTGTCTCATCTTGTTTAAGCGCATTTACATATATATATAAAAATACGCGTCATATTAATGAACATGTGAAGCATGTTTGCATAATATATAAAATATATAGTATAAGCATGCACATATAGAATACTATATTCTACCCAGATTGATTATGGACTTTTATTCTAGTTTGGTTCACTAGAGCCACCAAGTGAACCAAAAGGTCAAACCCCAAGGGTGCAAGAAATAATATTTAAATATAACTATTACATTTAAACCCGGGCTCCATTACAATCGGGTCTTCAAGCACTCCTTGCCCCTTGATCTCCAATTTTTCAAAATTAATTCTAACTATTCCTATTACAAAACTATTTAAAATAAATAGAAACCTTGATCGTGAAATAAGGGAAGTACATAGGAGGAGATAGAATTTACATTAAGAAAAATTAGAGAAGGCAGTACTGTGAAACCCCATTTAATAAAACCCATACATTCATGCATCCAACTAAAATAAAATTCAATCACATTGGTCGATAGTCCATAATCAATCCCATTTATTATCATACACATCACCATATGCATCAATAAATATCATTCATCTTATGAATAATAAACATTTAAAATATATATTGATATCATTTAATGGGCAAGTTTAGTTAGTATAAAATCTAATTTTGAATCAAAATAAAATCCTTTATTTTAATCCAAATTTAAATCAATATAAAAATATTTTATTTTAATTTATCCAATTTTGAATAAAATAAACTATTTTATTTTAATCAAAATCTTTAATCAAAATAAACTCCTTTATTTTAATTAATTATGGAATCCAATTCCATGTATAAAAATCTTTAATTAAAATAAACTCTTTTATTTTAATTAATTATGGAATCCAATTCCATGTAAAAAAAATCTTTAATTAAAATAAACTCTTTTATTTTAATTAATTATGGAATCCAATTCCATGTAAAAAAAAAAAATATTAAAGGAAACACTAATTCTTTTCCTATTCACAAATAAACTCCTTTATTTTGAATAATATGAAATCTTATTTCATATTTAAATAAACTCTTTTATTTAAGAAAACATGGATTCTCTTTCCTATTCACAAATAAACTCTTTTATTTTGAATAATATGAAATCTAATTTCATATCTAAATAAACTCCTTTATTTAAGGAAATTAGGCAATCCAATTTCAACTCCAATTAGTTATCATGGAATCAAATTCCAACTCTAATTAGTTAGCATGAAATTTAATTTTAAAATTAAAATAAACATTTTATTTTAAAATTAATATAAACTTTTATTTTAAAATTAAAATAAACATTTTATTTTAATTATAAAATAATTAAAAATATATATATATATATATATATATATATATATATATATATATATATATATATAATAACCATGCGTGAGTCACTATCAAAAAAAAAAAAAAAAACAGGATTCAATTATATATCATTACTAAGTGAGTCACTAACATGATAATCATATATCACGTGAGTACTTCAGTTACCGAATTTTTTTTTTTTTTTTTTTTCGTGCTCATGATTACTTTAATCATTACATGCTAATGATTACTATAATCATTACTAAGTGATTCATATCCCTTTGTAAATAAACTGAATCACGTTTTTTTTTTTTACGGTTTATTCCGAAATTTATTACGTTTTTTTTTTTTTTTTAATTTCATACAATAAAATTATGCCCAATTAAATTGTTCTAAACACATATCAATATACATATCAAATTATAACAATTAATAATTCGCATAAAGGTTTGGCTCTGATGCCACTGTTAGGTTTGTAATATTCATGAACGCAATCAAATTGCAAAATTTGCTTTAAGCGTGTAAAATCGAGTTTAAAATTATTTACAAACCATAAACCGGATCACCCTTTATGCATAATTATTAATTAAACGAAAAGATAAAGAATAAATCATACCCTTGAAGATCGAGCTTCCTCAAGTACAAGTTCACCTCCAAATCCTTTCGCGTTCAATCTTGAATCCATCGGGTTTGGTTCCTTCCTTTGATCAACGTTAGCCACCCAAATGTTTGGCCTCTCAGAGGTGATCCACCAAGGAAGAAGAAAATTCAAGAAGAAGGGTATTGGCTCAAACCCTAGTTTTCTTATCTCTATAGAAAAGGGTACTCTCCAACAAATTGGAATTATGTCGTATGTTGCCAAAAGTCAACAACCCCACTACCCATAATAAGACTCCTCTTATTTATAGATATGGGCAACCCACCTTAACAATTAAGGAATTGGGATTTATTTAATTAATTAAATTCTTTTAATTAATTAAGCTCCCTAATCTTATTAGGGATAATTAATTAAACTCCTTTAACTAATTTTCCTTCCTAATCCAATTAGGAATAAATGAGAGTACTTATATTAAATTAATTCCTAAACTCTTTTAGAAATTAAAATAATAATAATTGTAATAATATTAATAAGACTCCTCTTATTAATTTATATTTAATATTTCTAAAATATTAAATAATAATATTAAGCTATTTAATTTATTCTATCACCATAGATTAAATTAAATATACTTAACATATTATTACGATTATGCCATTAACTTCTTAAATAATTATTCTTCCTTTTATGGTGTGACCCTTTAGGTTCTCCATATTAAACCGGTTGTGAATAAATCAATTAGAACAATTCTAATCTTATTTAAATAAATAAATTAAATAATTAATTTATTTAAATAAATAATATTTATTCTACAATAGGGATAAGCCTCCTAGCGATCAACGACTTTCCAGATAATATAGATTTCAACATTAATCATAAAAGAACCTTTGAGTAAATAGTTATCGTACAATTCAATCCTTCCACCATACAATGTCCCAATTAAATATAAGACATGGAATTACTGTCAAGTCTTATTTTATTTAATTATATGTATTTCGACTCTTAAATGCACAACTCCAAATAATGCAAATTAGAAACTCCTTTCTAATTTCATTACGCTTGCCAAGGACTCATTGGGTTGTCATTTATCGAATCACATAGGACATTTCTCTTCTTTTATTAGAAGTGGTAGATTCTTTATTGATCATACATTATCTCCATGTACAACTTATTATACCCAAGCATACCCTTTGATATACCCTAAGGGTCTTAAGGAATAAGTCAAAGTATAACTCATCATACACAAGATACTATGATGATCTCAAGTCCAAGGATCACTTGTACTACTATCACTACAGAATTCCTATTGATGAGCAAATAAAACTCCATTAGGTATTCCTTAGCGAGCCACGCTCAAGTGAACTTATTCTCTAATAAGCACCTACATACTTGCTTTAGTGTCTCCACACAAATGATCATGAGATCAATCATCCTCATCCAATGAGCAAGCAACGTATGTACCAATCTATCCGGATTCACTAATCCCCAATTTAGTAATCCAACGATTGGGAACTATTTTAGTTTTAAGCTTTCAAAGAATTTAGATCTCATTAGAATGATCATCATCATTATTCTAAAAGCATTGCTTAAAACTATGGGTTTATCACATATTATAAAACAAACATCATGTAGATAATTAAAAGCCTTTAATAAATTAATACTTTTATTAATAAATGAATAAGATTGTTTCAAAGTATATGCTTTATCATCAAACATGATTGGCTTGTGTGCATACTACTTTCAATCTCATACTAAGTTCATCTATGCACGTAAGCCAAAGATAACATAATATAACATGAGGATGATGACAATGACATAATAATTCAATAAAACAAGTTCACGAATTAATTTATTCAGAACTAATAACGCCCAAATCACAACATGATATCGCTTTGTAGAGTAAAATTCAAGAATGATCGGAAGAATATTTCCATGAAAAGATTTGGATGAAACGCAAATATCAAAGATATTCTACTAATTTCATGGAGTATAGAAGTCAAAGTTTTAACTAATTGGGTATAATAAAGAATGGAATAACAAAAGAAATCACAATGCTTGCATGACGTCAGATGTATAAAGTTATTCCAATAGAATAATAATAACGGAACCACGGTCAAGTGAAATTCACACCGGCTACGATGATCCAAATGTAATAATAAATGCTAAATAATAAACAATGGAACTGCAGTCAAAGTGTAAAACACATGACGAGGATATTCCAAATGTAATAATAAATGCGGAATAATAAACAATGGAACCGTGTCCGGTGTAAAACACATGCATGTGATATTCCAATGTAATAATAAAGAATGGAATAATGAAGAAGATCACCAAGTATAGGGATTCAGCGTATCTGAGTTATTCCAATGTAATAAATAAGAATGGAATAATATAAGGATTTCACCAAGTATAGGGTGTATGCATATACAAAGTTATGTATAGGGTATGCCACTTTTACAAAGTTATTCCAATGAGAATAATAATGAATGGAATAACAAAAGTTCTCTTCATGAATAAGAAAGAATAACACCCCCTTCCGTACAACAAATAATATCCCTCACCGTAAAAGACATTTGGATATCAAAGTAGTGAAGTACCGAATACTCTTCTTCTTTCTCTCTATATATTTTTTCTCTATAGCTTCTCTCTATAATTTCTCTCTAGAGTTTCGGTGAATTCGTAAGAAAATAATGAAGGAATGAGCTTCTTATTTATAGGAAAATAGAATGCATAGTAATTAATCCATGAAGCGGGTCAGATTGATTTACTTTAATCGACGGTCCATATTTAAAGCAAAATCTTTTAAATAAAATATCATATATTCTATTTATATAAAAACATTTTACTATGCAAACACTATGCAACACTATGCAAAACACTATGCAACATTATGTATAATAAAATATAATATATTCTATTTATAGAATAACTTTAATAAAGTATTCATTTTATATAAAAGATGTTTCTATTTTATTACGTTAATAATACTGAATAAAACAAAACGTCATTATCGCTATAATAATTCATATTATTAATCGACAATAATGGAATCAAACCGAGTGACTTCTCACATAAGCATCAATAATCAATAAAGTGTAGCTCTTATGCAACCACACGACATTGTACTTTTACTACTGAGTAGTTCAACAAGATCACCCAGTAAAACTTCCGCCGTTATTTCAATAAAATATTTTTGTCGTTTTCTCAATCCGACAATAATTCTTTGTGGGGTCCATCAATGATTGAGCCGGTTGTACGAATATTCCCTGCTAAACCGAATATTCCCCGACCAATCGAATATAATATAACCACTTGCATACTTTGCAAAATTTATAAATATTACCCACAACTATAATATTATCTCAAATTCACACCATAATATTAAAAATTATTTCGACAAAATTTAAATCTTTATTGATAAAATCTGGGGTCTCATAGTTTGGCTCTGATGCCACTGTTAGGTTTGTAATATTCAAGAACGCAATCAAATTGCAAAAATAATGCGGAAACGTGTAAAAATCAGAGTTTTAAAATTATGCAAACCATATACCCGGATCACACTTTATGCACAATTATTAATTAAACAAAAAAGATAACGAATAAGAATCATACCCTTGAAGATCGAGCTTCCTCAGGTACAACTTCACCTCCAATCCTTTTTGCGTTCAACTTGAATCCATCGGGTTTGGTTTCTTCCTTTGATCAACATTAGCCACCCAAGTGTTTGGCCTCTAGAGGTGATCCACCAAGGAAGAAGAAAGATTCAAGAAGATGGGTGGTTGGCTAAACCCTAGTTTTTCTATCTCTATAGAAATGGAGTGTACTCTCCAACCATTGGAATTATAACGTAGTCTTGATATCTGATATAAGACTCTTCTTATAAAGATATCAAGTAACCCTATTAAAATCAGGTATTATTTAATTAAACCCTTTTAATTAAAGGGGCTCCCTAATCTTATTAGGGATAATTAATTAAACTCCTTTAACTAATTTTTCTTCCTAATCTAATTAGGAATAAATGAGAGTACTTATATTAAATTAATTCCTAAACTCTTTTAGAAATTAAAATAATAATAATAATTGTAATAATATTAATAAAACTCCTCTTATTAATTTATATTTAATATTTCTAAAATATTAAATAATAAATATTAAGCTATTTAATTTATTCTATCACCATAGATTAAATTAAATATACATAACATATTATTACAATTATGCCATTAACATCTTAAATAATTATTCTTCCTTTTATGGTGTAACCCTTTAGGTTCTCCATATTAAACCGGATGTGAATAAATCAATTAGAACAATTCTAATCTTATTTAAATAAATAAATTAAATAATTAATTTATTTAAATAAATAATATTTATTCTATAATAGGGATAAGCCTCCCTAGCGATCAACGACTTTCCGGATAATATAGATTTCAACATTAATCATAAAAGAACCTTTGAGTAAAATAGTTACCATACAATTCAATCCTTCCACCATACAATGTCCCAATTAAATATAAGACATGGAATTCTTGTCAAGTCTTATTTTATTTAATTATATGTATTTCGATCCTTAAATGCACAACTCCAAATAATGCAAATTAGAAACTCCTTTCTAATTTCATTATGTCTCGCCAAGGACTCTTTGGGTTGTCATTTATCGAATCACATAGGACATTTCTCTTCTTTTATTAGAAGCGGTAGATTCTTTATGGATCATATATTATCTCCATGTACAACTTGTTATACCCAAGCATACCCTTTGATATACCCTAAGGGTCTTAAGGAATAAGTCAAAGTATAACTCATCATACACAAGATACTATGATGATCTCAAGTCCAAGGATCACTTGTATTACTATCACTACAGAATTCCTATCGACAGCAAGTAAAACTCCATTAGGTATTCCTTAGCAAGCCACGTTCAGTGAACTTATTCTCTAATAAGCACCTACATACTTGCTTTAGTGTCTCCACACAAATGATCATGAGATCAATCATCCTCATCCAATGAGCAAGCAACGTATGTACCAATCTATCCGGATTCACTAATCCCCAATTTAGTAATCCAATGATTGGGAACTATTTTAGTTTTAAGCTTTCTAAGAATTTAGATCTCATTAGAATGATCATCATCATTATTCTAAAAGCATTGCTTAAAACTATGGGTTTATCACATATTATAAAACAACATCATGTAGATAATTAAAAGCCTTTAATAAATTAATACTTTTTATTAATAAATGAATAAGATTGTTACAAAGTATATGCTTTATCATCAAACATGATTGGCTTGTGTGCATACTACTTTCACCTTCAACCCTTGCAAGCTCGTTCCAGCCATCATCTCATAAAATTGTGATTATTATACCCTCCCCAAGGTATGTTTTCACTTTTCATGTCGATTTTTGTTGCACCACATATCTTCAGTATTTATGGGTAAGTGTAAATCGTGTGTGCCTCACTTGCAATCGAGATTGTAAACCATGATGAACCCTATGATATGGGTGGTGCATTACTTTGGACCCCAAGTTGATCAGCCGTTATAAAGTGTGGACAGGTGGGGCAAATCACCCTAGGGGATTGGGTTTCATAATTCCCCAAGTTGCACCGACACAAGCCCCACCACCGCAGGCTCCACCTACTTATGGCTCATCTACAGCAGCTCATCGAGGTGTGGTCCCCGAAGCTGTCCAGTGGGAGATAGACGGCTGGTTTTACAATATGGAGTCCCAGAATGTGCGCTTGTCGGAACGTCAAGACATGATTTTCAAGTTTTTAGTTGACCAATTTGCTGCACAGAATGCACTGATCGTCCAATCACATCCGGGCGTTCAACTTAGCCATTTCCCAACTGCTCCTGTTCTGCCAGTATTTCCCCCTTCCGATCAAGAGATGAGCGAGGACTATGATGCTCCACCCGAGGAATAAGCTCGTCAGGGAAGTCCTCTGTTTTATTTTGCCTTATTTTTCGCATGAGGACATTGCTCTAGATTAGTTTTGGGGTAGTTGATTAGTTGATTTTTATTTCTAAGTTGTAGTTTGTGGATTTGGTTTGTGATTGTTAGTTTAATGTTGCATTTAGGATTGCATGTTAATTCCAGCGTTTGATAGTACGTATATTTGGGGGCCAATGATGAAAGTAGAATTGCATGGACAAGTCTAGTAAGGATTGTTGAGTCAGTGATATGATTTTCTTGACATAAATTTGAATCTTTATCTGTTTGACACTGATATTATAAGAAAGCACTTTGAAAAACGACCATGTTGGCTATGATAGTTTAAATGGTTAGATAATAGAGTTCTAAAGGAAGATTGCTAGTGAAATGACAGGACAATTTGAATAGCTAGTGAAGACGGAATTTATACATAAACTCGAGTTTGGGGGAAAAATATTTGGAATATATAAGCTAAAAAACAAAAAAAAATATACAGGGTGACTAGTCTTCTTTCGGGGCCTTTGTTACTTGAGCAAGTACGCCTGAGGGGATTGTCTTTACACCTAGCGCCCTAAGGTCTTTTTCATGGTGGGAGTCTTTGGTTGAAAGCTCGCTAAGGGGTAACACTGTTAGCCTAATGGGATGAGACATTGCACAGTCATTTATGTATATTTAAAAAAAATGCAAATAAAGCGGGAAAAGTGCAAAGAGCCCCCGTTATAAAAAAAAAAAAAAAAAAGAAAAGAAAAGCATAAGTATTCCATTTTGACTCTTGAATTCGGGTAATTGTTTGATTTCAGTTGAAACAAGTATATTTGATGAGTTCTCAAGTTTACACTGTATGATGAAATTTATTATCTTTCATATTTTTGCCTTTCATGGGTTAGAATGGTTGTTGAACACACTCATAATATCAGTAATAACAGATACAGATTCGTTGATTGTTGGGATATTATTGATTTGTTTTTGCATGATGAATTAGCATGTTTTTGTGATTTTTCTGAGGCATATGGATATACGTGAGCTTTTGAATTGCTGGAATTAAGAATATATAATAGTTTGCATTTGCACGATGTTTAGTTTTGTTTTGTGATTTTATGTTTTGTCGCATGAGGACACGCAACGATTTAAGTTTGGGGATATTTGATGTTTGGGTAATATACCCATGAATTGGATATATTTGGACTTAAATTATTGCATTCTCAAGTTATTTAGTAGCATTTTTATTGTGTTTATGTCTTGTTTTGCAGATTTGGGAGCTGTAGGAGCAAATGGGGGAAATTGGAGCAAAGAGTGGCAATATGGTAATTTCAGAGAAGTCCCAATACGGGTAATCGGAAAATACACTACCAACAAATACGGGCTACTGAGAGCCTCACGGCATCGACCGGATTAAGCGTTTACTTTTCTGTTTGACTTGACTTGGTTATTGGGAGCTTATGTGAAGCCTAATTGGATTGGGATTGTGGAAGCTATAAAAAGGGATTGAAGTGCTGAAATTAAAAAAAAAACCCTTCATCTATTCATTCATTCATTGGAGGCTACACAGAGGATTACTTGAAGACTAAGGATTGGCTACAGAGTTTATCCTTATTTTTAATTGTAATTCTTTAAAGATGATTTGCAAACAATTATTGGTTTTTACTTCCGTTATGAACTAATTCTTTAATTAAGATTTCAATTGAACCTTTTATGGCTATAAATTAGTTATTCAGTTTATTCCAATTATTTATGTTGAAGTGAATTGTTTATCATGCCTTGCATCTATTGCTTAATTATTTGGCCAATAATTACCTTGTTATTCTAGAAGGAATTGGAAGAGGAATTCTAGGGTTAGAACTGGGTTTGATAACGTGTGACTTATTTATTTGCACAGTGAATAATTAGGTTTGTAAATTGAATGGAAATATCTTTTCACCGCATGTAACACATAAGAAATTGGGATTAAAGGAGTTTAATTCACTTATTTTGCATAGGAATATAGCAAGATTAATCTGGATTAAATAGAAGTCAGTTGATCACTTGGAAAAGGACTTTTGGCATTGGAGAATTCCTGTTAACAATTCAGTAGACATAATAGTTGGGATAATTGGATAATTGATTTATAGTTCATAATTGGGGATATTGAAGTCTTAATCCTTATTTGTCGGAAGTCATTCACTCAACTTTTAGTTTATTTATTTGCTTATTTTAGAATAATATCTTTAATTGTTTAATTTAGTTTTCATATTTCAGAAAATCATAATTTATCATTATTTGAATAAAATTGGATTGATATAGTGCTAGTAGTTGGAATTTATTAATTAGAATTCTCTGTGGGAACGATACTCTATTTAATCACTTTATTACTTGTTGACCGTGTATACTTGCACGTATTCATTGATTGCAAAATCGATCAACAGGAGTATAGCATCTACAAGTAGTCCACAAATTCTGGATCATCAGATTCTTCATCTCCCAACAGTGTCGTTTCCAATGGATCGTTAACCAAACTCTTGCCCAAATCTTCGCTGATTATTTGATCAATGATGTCCATCCGAAAACAATCTTCTTCATCCGTAGGAAATTTCATGGCCTTGAAAACGTTTAATTTTACTTCTTGGTCTTAGACCTCATCGTTAGTTCACCTTTGTGTACGTCGATGAGTGTTCTACCCGTAGCCAAAAACGGTCTCCTGAGGATGATTGGGATATTCTTATCTTCCTCAAAATCCAGAATAATGAAATCCGCGGGGAATATGAACTTGTCTGCCTTAACCAATATGTCCTCCACAATGCCCCTCGGGTACGTGACCGACCTATCCGCCAACTGTAAAGAGATGTTTGTAGGCTTTGGAGCTGGCAAACCCAATTCTTTATATACTGATAATGGCATAAGGTTCACACTTGCTCCCAAATCACATAAACATTTATTGAATGCCATATTCCCAATCGTGCACGGAATGGTGAAACTCCCCGGATCTTTCAACTTTGGTGGCAATTTTCGCTGTAAAATTGCACTACACTCCTCTGTTAATCCCACTATCTCGAAATCTTCCAATTTCTTTTTCCTAGACAGAATCCCTTTCATGAATTTCTCATAACTCGGCATCTGCTCTAGGGCTTCTGCGAACGGGATATTAATCTAAAGTTTCTTAAAAACTTCCAAAAATTTCGCAAACTGCTTGTCTAATTTCCACTTTTGAACTCTTTGTTGAAACGGCGGTGGAGGATACACAACTGGCTTGTCATCTAACTTTGTTTTCTCAATTTGCTTATCCTCACCCTATTTTTCTTCAGTCACTTTGTTGTCATCAATTTTTCCATCCGATATAGCTAAATTTTATGCACCTTTCCTTTCCAAATATTTTCCATTTCTCAAGGTGATTGCCTGACACTATTCATGATTTCCCTTCTGATTTCTTTTGGTGTCACTTGGTAGTGTCCCTTGAGGTCTATTGTTCAATGCTAATGCAATTTGTCCCATCTGATTCTCTAGATTCTTGATGGCTATCTCTTGCGATTTCATTGCCATTGCTTAATTTTTCATGGCTACCTCGTTTCTCATTATATACTTTGATAGCAACTCCTCTAAATCTGATTTCCTCTCTTGACGTTGAACTAGTTGTTGTTGATTCTGAAATCCAGAGGGATACGATGGTCGTGGAGCTTTCTGATTCTGATTATTATTCCATGACAAATTCGGATGATTCCTGTTTCCCCGATTGTATGCATTCTGGTATGTATTCTGAGGAATTCTGTTGTAGTTACCCATAAATTATACTGACTCCGGGTTGATTGCACATTGATTCGTCGGATATTCACCCTCGCACAACTCATAAATAACTGCAACTTGTTGTGTTTGTCCTCCTGACCAAACATCGAACTTCTTGGAGAGTGCTGAAATTTGCGATGTTACTGCCGTCACTCCATCTACCTCTAACACTCCAGTGACTGTAGGTTATGTCATTCTTGCCGTGGGCCACTGATAGTTGTTAGCAGCCATTATCTCTATCAACTGATATGCCTCCTCATAGTTCTTTGCCATAAAAGCTCCCCCTGACGCTCCATCAATACTGGTCCTGAGATTCCCATGTAGTCCGTTATAAAATGTATTCATCTGCAACCACTTAGGCAATCCGTGATGTGGGTAATTTCTGAGCAATTCTTTGTATCTCTCCATGCCTCGTATAATGACTCCCCATGTTGCTGATCAAACATGGTAATCTCGTTCCTCGTCTTTGCAGTTTTCGTTGGCGGGAAGAATTTTGCTAGAAATTTCTGAGCCAAGTCATCCCATGTAGTTATCAAACCCGTTGGTAGAGAGTGTAACCAACTCTTCGACTTGTCCCACAGAGTGAATGGGAACAAGCGAAGTCTAACTGCTTCATCCGACACTCCATTGTACTTGAAAGTGTCGCAGATTTCCAGAAAAATAATCAAATGCTCGTTAGGATCTTCATTTGCGAGTCCCACAAACTAAAACGAGTTCTGTATCATCTGAATAGTCTCAGGCTTAATCTCGAATGTATTCGCAGCTATAGCAGGCCTGGTGATACTCGACTACAGCTCAGTCACCTTAGGTGTAGCAAAGTCCCTCAACGCTTTCTGGTCTTCAGCAGCCATTGCCACTTCTTTATCAGAATTTTCAAAGTCGTCCCTTGTTTCCTTGATCCACTTACTTAACCTCTGAAACCTTCTCTCAATGACGTCCTCAAAAGGAAGCAAGTCTGGATTTTTGGATCGAGTTTGCATAAACCAACTTCAAAAACCTGAAATAAGATGAATAAAACAAAAACAAAAAGTGTTTAAGTAAAACTAGACTAATTAAACTGATATTGCAAAATAATAAAATATATACTAAAGTCCCCGACAACGGCACCAAAAACTTGTTGGGTAAAATCTAATTACGCACAGTACACAAGTATACGTGGTCAACAAGTAATATAATAGTAAGTAAAGTATCGTTCCCTCATGCTATAAAATAGAATTTAAACCTCACAATTACCAATTTCTTATTCATCCTAATTTTATTAAACTAATCAATTTCCAGTTTGTAACTAACAATATTAAAACTATTAAAATCACCACACAATCAATAAACGCTAAAAACTGAATTTTCAAACAAATAATGGAGAATTAGGCTTTCGACTTCACTCTAAGCATCACTCGGATTATTACACCTTTATTCAAGTTTAACTCACTATCCCAGTTTATTAATCAAGAACACATACGTAGAACTAGCCACATCTCGATGCACTAATACCATATTACCCCAAATCCACAATCAAGATAGAATTAAATTAAACACCTTAATCAACTAACTCACTATATATCTATGTGAATTACAATTAAAGAAGGTTAAAGTTCAAGTTATTTATCTGATTACATGCGTTGTCAAGCATATCTCTACCCTAACACTCATCAAGATTCTGTTCAATCATATAAATTAAGAACATATGCTATATTAACTAAGTCTAGACTCATATTTCATCTCTCGAGTTCATACAAGTCCACAACGAATCGTTGATCAGGCAATTCATAAATTCATGCTCAAATTAATATAGATAAACCGGATTATAGCTTATTAAACTGAATCTAAAGATTACATAATCATCGTTCCACTTAAAGATCTGTCTTAAGGCTAAAAAGCAATTAGTTCATAATGAATGAAAGAATAACTGAATAAATTAAAGATAACATCTTCTCAATTACAAATATAAACTAAAGTAGAAGAATAACGCAGAACACCCTTCACTTTAGCCTCAATCCGCAAACGATATGAACGTTCTTCAAAATCTTCACTCTGTTGCTCAATATGAAAATATGTGATTAATTACTGTTAATTTCTTTGCATTATGATGATTTTGTTGTTTGTTGAGCACTATATATCCACCCCAGAGTTTTGGCTAAAATCCCATGTAAAATAAAGTCCCAAATCCATCCAAGTTCCACCATCCATTTGGCTTATATATATATATATATGTAGTATACTAAAAGTTATAGTAATCTCAGGAAATACCCTTTTAAAAAAAAATTAAGTGAAGCAATTGACAAAAGCAAATAAAATATGCAAACGAAACATACCATAGACTTTGGGGATCTGATGAAGTAGATGAAAATGACTTGTAAGAAGACTTCAGAGAAACCCTAACCAGAAATTTCTGAGACAGATTAGAGACGGACATATTTTATGAAGGGTTTGATCATCAAAAGATTTAAAGAGAATCCTAAGAACGAATTTGTGGTTAGGGCAAAAAAATTTGAAAAATAACTCAGACATGATTTTTTTAAAAAAAATTAAACAGAACGATTTAAAAAGAGATTGTTCTTTGATCGAAGCCCTAGAAATTTGATGGCTTGGGTAAGCAAAACAAAAATGTCTTTTGAGCTTTTTGTAGTTGGGTTCAATTGATGAACCCTAATCCTTAAAAAACTGCAGATAGTTGATCTTCGGATGTTTCACAAATCAGAAAACTCAAAGATTTGTTTTAAAAAAATATTTGTTTCAAACAAACAAATAAAAAAAAAGATTTTGAGTATTTTATTAAGGCTAAAGATCTTTGTATTTTTGGAAAACGAAGAACACATACAAATGTTCGAAAATCTTAAAACAAGCGTTCTCAGATCCAAAAAAATGACTGAAACCCTAAAAATTTTAAGACTATAAACACGATTTTTAGTCCAAAGTTTGAGAGTCATGATCAGAGAATATAAAATAACAGAAAATCGGAGACAGAGATGAGAGATGGTGAATGAGAAGCCGGGGAGAATGAGAGACGAGTGAACCGATGAACTGAGAGGTGAGAGAGAATCGGAGGTGAGAGTTGAGAAGATAGAGAAAGAAAGATTGAAAATGAATTAAAAAATAAAAATTGTATATATAGTTTGTCTTACCAGGTAAATCCAACGGTGGAGAGGTTTGCGCAGATCAAGATCAACGGCTATAAATGAATCTGAGATGTGTTTCTTTTTAGAATATGATCCAATGGCTGAGATCAATGCTTAGTGTTGATCCAACGATTCTGATTCATAATCCGTGTGCTTCATAATGGTGGAGTCTGATTGGTTTGATGAAAGAGATGCGGATTGGTCAATTTTGACCCTTGGATATGCATAAGATTGATGGTGTAGATTTAATCCTTGAAAAAAATATATAAATATGTAATATACCTTCCTTTAAAAATGATAAAATAATCATTTAAATAAAAAATATTTATATTTATAACTTAGTTTAATAAAAATTATTAAAAATAATTATATATATAGTCTATTAATAAAAATAATTAAGTGGAAATTTGTTTAAACAAAATAAAATAAAAATAAAACAATTAAGAAGAAATATCTAGCATACCTAACTTAATTCTTAATTTGCAAAATCTTTCCGAACTTAGTGGTTTAGTAAATATATCAGCTATATTTAATTCAGTGTCAATATGTTCTAGCTTAATACTTCCGTTATTAACATGATCACATAAAAAGTGATGCCTAATGTCTATATGTTTTGACCTAGCATGCAAGACTGTATTTTTACTGAGATTTATGGTACTAGTATTATCACATAAAATTGAAACACAGTCAAATTTCAAGTTATAATCAGCAAGGGTCTGTTTCATCCACAGTATTTGAGCACAAAGATCGATGCGGTATAGCGATTCCAACTTGATGGTTGAAATAGATATCGAGTTCTGTTTTTTAGAAAACCAAGAAACCAAACATCCTCCTAGGAATTGGCAGGTACCACTGGTACTTTTTCGATTGACATGATGACCTGCATAGTCAGAGTCTGAAAAGCATACTAGGTTAAATGTTTGATCCTTAGGATACCATAGACCCAATTCAGTGGTTCCTTTAAGATATCAAAAATCCTTTTTCTTTCGCAATCGGTGAGATTCTTTAGGATCAGCTTGAAACCTGGCACATTTACAAACATTAAACATGATGTCAGGTCTACTAGCAGTTATATATAATAGAATTCCAATTATTCCTCTATATTTCTTTGAGTCAACAGATTTTCCATTTTCGTCAATAATTAATTTATCTGACGTTGACATAGGAGTGTTAAGAGGTTTTGCTGATTCTAAGCCAAATTTTTTGATCATTTCTTTACAGTATTTAGACTGAGATATATGAATACCTTTTTCTCCTTGTTTGATCTACAGTCCGAGGAAGAAGTTTAATTCTCCCATCATACTCATTTCAAATTCTTTTCTCATACTTTCAGAAAAATCATTGCACATAGTAATGTTAGTAGAACCAAAAATAATATCATCAACATATATTTGAATTACTAAAATATCATCATTTTTAGTTTTAGTAAATAAGGCAGTATCAACAGTTCCTCGTTTAAAGCCATTTTTCAACAAAAATTTACTCAACCTTTCATACCAAGCTCTTGGAGCCTGTTTTAAATCATATAGAGCTTTATGTAATTTATAAACATATTCATGATGACTAAAATCTTCAAATCCAGGAGGTTGTTTAACATAAACTTCCTCTTCTATAACACCATTTAAGAATGCAGATTTCACATCCATTTGAAACAGTGTAAAATTCTTATGGCATGCAAATGCTAATAACATTCGAATATATTCAATTCTACCAACAGGAGCATATGTTTCATCATAGTCAATTCCTTCCATTTGATTATATCCTTGTGCAACTAATCTTGCTTTATTACGAATAACAGTTCCATTTTCATCAAGTTTATTACAAAATACCCATCGAGTTCCAATGATTGAAATTGTAAGACCCCAACTTTCATAAATAAAGATTAATTTTTCTCGAATTATATTTTTGAATATTAAGGTGTGAATTTGTTATAATGTTATAGTTGTGGGTAATATTTATAAATTTTGCAAAGTAAGCAAGTTGTTATAAAATATTCGCTTAGATTTCTGGGAATATTCTTTTTGTGCAGGAATATTCATACGACGACACAATCATTAGTGGACCCCACAATGTAATTATTATCTGAGTTAGAAAATGACAAAATTATCTTTTATAAAAATAACGACGAAAGTTTTATCGTTAATCGTTGAAATACCGGTGGTAAAAGTACAAGAATGTCGCGTGATTGCATAGTAGCACACCAGTATTATCACAAATATCTTGGATTATTGATGCTTACGTAAGAAGTCACTACTCAATAATTGTTATAGTAATTACTGTTCAATATTTTATCTTATTGATTCAAGAATTGCTACATTGATATTTTATATTATTGATTCAATAATTGTCATTGCACAGTATTTCAAATTATCAACTCAATAATTCATATTATTTGAATAATATTATTATTTGCATTATTGATAATGTCTAGAAAGTTCTGTCTAGGAAAGGGGTTTGGTCACCTAATTGCGCGTCAATAAGAAGAAATCCTTATTGGAAAGCCCCCCTGGTTGTCAATATTATAATTTTGTAATATTATTTGTGAATAATTAATTGTTCATATATATGATAAGAAAATATTTATTCAAAGTGGATTTAAACTGAGGAATTTTTAGCATGTGACATTTGTTGAAAGTTGGTGTTTTATCTTTTTCGATAAAATAATTCATTCAAATATATTATTATAATATTACATTATAATAGTATGATGTGATTATATAATAGTACATTTTTTATAATTTGAATGGTAACATTATTATAGTAAATTTATGGTATAAAAGTAAAAGGAGGTGGAAGAGAACAAATTGAATTTGAATTCATATGATGTAAGCGATGATGTCATCGAACGATGAGGTAAGCGATGATGTCATCGGATGATGAGGTAAGAAATGATGTAATATGATCGATGATGTCAGCGATGATGTCATAAATTATGGCAAAAAGACTATTTTACCCTTACTCTGCCAAGCCTATAAATAGAAGCTCATTTCTTCATTATTTTTCACAAATTCATTCAAGCTATAGAGAGAGAAAGTATAGAGAGAATAAGAGAAAGAAGAAGAGTATTATGTTACTACACTATTATAAGTATCCAATCTCCTACTAAGGTAAGGGTATTATTTCTTTTCAGATTCGTAAGTGATATTATTCTTGTTCAATATTAAGTAAGAAATATTATTTTCTTCCATACTCGTAGTATGTAAGTAATATTATTTCGTTTCATATTTCTAATTCTACACTTATGTTGATAAGTATTGCTTTTATACTCCATGAAATTAGTAGAATATCATTGATATTTGTGTTTCATCTAGTATCTTTTCATGGAAATATTATTCTGAGCATTCTTGATAAATTTTAATCTTTTCATGTCATGGTACTATTCATGGGTTACTATTCCTGAAGTACTATTCATGGGGTACTATTTACTCGGTTACTATTCACGGGGTACAATTCACGATAAAAAAATTGATTTCTTTTTTTGTCCAAATTATTTTTGATACAATATTATTCATGAATTTTACTCCACAAAGTAGTATCATGTTGGCAATTTGGACATTACTGAATTCTGGATATATTGAATTATAAATCTTTAAAATTTATCCTTGCTCTTATTTAAATTGAATTCTTATATCATTGTCATCATCCTCATACTTATATTGTGATGAAAGTCATCTTTGGCCGTAGTACATAGATGGGTTGTTGATTGGTATGATTATGACTAGGGATTATTCGGTATAATTATGATCCGTAATGTTACAAATGATATGGTAAAAGTCATCATTGGCCCGTAGTGCAGTGATGGATAGTTGTTGGTATGATCATGACCATTGGTGATACTAATGAATATCCTTGGCCGTAGTGCAGGGATGATTCGATGATGTGGATTATTTATTAAGCTGAGTCTCATCGATAAAAATGTTGATAAATTTTTAAATCATATAAGATAGTAGATATCATGCTCTACTTGACTCTTCTAATGGATTGCTTGTTCCGTTGCAGTTAAACTTGATGTTTATTATATTTTATAAGTTTAACACTGTTGAAGGCTAACGATAATTTATTTTGCATTATCTTAGTCATAATATTTCTTACTGGGCTAGTTGAGCTCACCCTTTGTTTTCATTGTTCTCTTCAGGAAATGAGAATATAGCTGGGACTAGTCAGGGAACGGAGTGACGGTTTAGATAGGTGGCTATAGTAGTCCTCACTATTATGTGAAATAGTGTGATAATAATTGTAATGATGACTTTATTTGAGTTTGTATACTCTCTACGAGACATTATCCGTGTTGAAACTCTCAGCTACGTTTTGTCGTACTGTATCAAATAAGTTTGTATTTAAATTCTGTACCATGTATTTGGTAACTCAGGATGGGTGATGTATACCTATTTTGAGGGCATCACAAAAACATCCTCGGGTTGTGGGACTAATTCCCATACTTTGTTTCTAGTGAATTGTTCAAGTTCGTCTTGCATAGCCATTATCCAGTCTTCATCTAGTAAGGCATTTTTATCAATTTAGGTTCAATTTGAGACAAGAAAGACAAATGACCAGCTAGATTATGTGCTTGTGATCTAATGATAACCCCTTTTTCAATATTACCAATAACATTTTCTATAGGATGATTTTTAATAACATGAGACTCTTTGGGTAAATCATTCAACTGAGGGTTTGGATTTTTCAAGGGGATTCTCAACAATAGGTGGAGATGCATTATCTAGTTTTGGTTCTATGTGGCGCCTCCAAAATAGGTATACATCACCCATTCGAGTCGCCAAATACATGGTACATAAATCAAATATAAACTTCTTTTTATACAATATGACAACAACGTAGCTTAGAGTTTTTTTACGAATATTGTCTCTCATGAGCAATGTATTCAAACTCAAATGAAGTCCTCATTATATTTATTATCACACTATTTCATAAAATAGTGAGGACTACTATAGCCACCATCTCGGACTGTCACTCTGTTCCCCGACTAGTCCCGACTACGTTCTCATTTTCTAAAGAGAACAATGAAAGCAAAAGGGTGAGATCAACTAGCCTAGTAAGAAATATTATGACTAAAATAATGCATAATAAATTATCGTTAGCCTTCAACAGTGTTAAACTGATAAAATACAATAAACATCAAGTTTAACTGCATCGGAACAAGCAATCCATTAGAAGAGTCAAGTAGAGCATGATATCTACTATCTTCTATGATTTAAAAAGTTTTTCATCAACTTTATTGTTGAGACTCAGCTTAATAAATAAACCACATCATCGAATCATCCCTACACTACAGGCCAAGGATATTCATGTAATCATCAATGGTCATGATCATACCAACAACTGTCCATCAATGCACTACGGGTCAATAAGGAATTTTACCACATGATTTGTAACATTACGGTCATGATTATACCAAATAATCCCTGGTCATAATCATATCAATCAATAGTACATCTATGCACGTAAGCCATATATGACTTTTATCACAATATAAGCATGGGAATAATGACAATGATATAAGAATTCAATTAAAAGAAACCAAAGGATAAATTTTTAAAGATTTATAACTTAATTTATCCAGAATTCAATAATGTCTAAATTGTCAACATGATACTGCTTTGTGAAGTAAAATTCAAGAATAATATTGTATCAAAAATGATTTGGACATCAAAGAAATCAATTTTTTTCATGAATAATTCTCCGGGTGAATAGTACCCAAGTGAATAGTACCCCATGAATAGCACTTCAGGAATAGTACCCCATGAATAGTACTTCATGAATAGTACTTTGTGAATAGTATCCGTGAATAGTACTTTATGAATAGTACTGTAAAAATGAATACTACTCATGGACAGTACTCCGTCATGAAAAGCTTAAAATTTAACAAGAATGTGCAGAAAATATCATTGTGAAATGATACTAGATGAAGCACAAATTTCAAGGATATTCTACTAATTTCACGGAGTATAGAAGCAATACTTTAACAAAATGAGGGTATAATCAAGAATACGAGATGAAATAATATTACTCACATACTACAGAGTATGGAAGAAAATATTATTCCTATGAATACTGAACAAAATAATATCCCTTATATCAGAAGAAGACTGGATACTAGAATAGTGAAGTAGCAGGCTTCTCTTCTTCTTTCTCTCTATAGTTTCTCTCTTTCTCTATAGCTTCTCTCTATATAATTGCTCTTGTGAGTCTTAGTGAATTGGTGAGAATGAAAGAATAATGAGCTTCTATTTATAAGAAAACATAGTTTCGATAATTGCACGTTTTGGGGCTTGAAATATTACAGTATAATACCTTCATCTTTTCCTTCATTTTTAATTTAGTCCTGCAAGTATTATCAAACTTGCACCACCTCCCCTAATAGTACATCATGTGAATCAATAGTACATTAATGTGAATCAATAGTTCTATACATGTGAAAAAAAAAATAATTACGATATAGTACCTTCATCTATACCTCCATTTTAAAATTTAGTCATGCAAGTATTATCAATCTTGCACCACCTCCCCTAATAGTACATGCATGTGAATTAATAGTACACACATGTGAACAAATAGTTATAAGCATGTGAATTAATAGCAATTAATTGCTCATTTATCCGATTAATTATCCGATTGGTCAATATAACCTCTAGACATCAATTATTATCGAAATAGATGGCGATTTCCACTAACACTAATAATCCCCACACAATGGAAATATAAATTTCATCTTTAATCAACACGAACGTATTCATCATTAATATTATAACTCATAATATTTAACAACGAGATCATTTCCCGGAAAGAGGGGCTTTCAGATAAGGATTTCTCCCTATTGGCGGCATGATTAGGTGACCAAACCTCTCCTTGATGAGAACTTTCTAGACATTGTCAATATTGCAAATAATAATATGAATAACTTTGTCGTCTCAATTATTGATTTAATAATAATAAATATTATCACGAGATGATCTTTGTGACAATAATTGAATCAATAATATGAGAGATATTATGTAGCAAATTCTTTGTAGCAATAATTGAGTATAACTAAGTGACTTCTCACGTAAGCATCAATAATCAATACTGTGTGCTCTATGCGACCACACGTATTCTTGTACTTTTTTACGGGTAGTTCAACAGTTTAACGGTAAAACTTTCATCGTTATTTTTATAAAAAGATAATTCTGTCATTTTCTGAATACGACAATATTTCCGTTGTGGGGTTCACCAATGATTGTGTCGTCATATGAATATTCCCTATTAAAACAAATATTCCCCGACCAATCGAATATTATATAACCACTTGCTTACTTTGCAAAATTTATAAATATTACCCACAACTATAACATTATATCAAATCCACACCATAATATTCAAAAATATAATTTGAGAAAAAGTAATCTTTATTCATAAAAGTTGGGGTCTTACAACCTCCCCTTCTTATGAAATTTCATCCTCGAAATTAGGATGCGTACCTGGTATGTCGAAGAAGTGAGGATACCTCGACTTCATTTCAGATTCTAACTCCCAGGTCATTTCCTCAATATCGTGGTTTCTCCACAAAACTTTGACTTGAGGTATAACCTTGGAGCGTAGAATATGATCCTTCTTATCCAAGATTTTAACATGTACCTCCTCATACGTTAAATCTTCCGCTATCTCATCCGGTTCTAATTCAATAATGTGGTTCGGGTCTTTCACATATTTACGTAACATAGATATGTGAAAAATGTTATGAACACGAAATATACTTGGCGGTAAAAGCGAGTCTATAGGCCACGATTCCTACTCGATCGAGGATTTAAAATGGGCCGATGAATCGAGGATTGAGCTTTCCTCTCTTTCCAAATCTCATAACTCCTTTCCATGGAGCAACACGTAACAACACATGATCTCGATATTGAATTCCACGTCCTTTCGATGAAGATCGGCATAACTCTTTTATCGATCTTGTGAGGTTTTTATCGTTATCGGATCATTTGAATCTTTTTTCCGTAGTCATACGTACCAACTCTGGTCCCAACAACGTTGCTTCACCCACCTCATCCCGGCATCTTTGGAGAAGCGACACTTTCTTCCATCTGGCGCCTCAAATGGAGCCATGCGATACTTGCTTGATAAGCTTGTTGTTATAGGAAAACTCCACCAATGGTAAGAACTTGTCCCAACTTCCTTTGAAGTCGAGGACACGAGTCTTAATAAATCTTTAAGAGTTTGAATAGTCCTCTCATTTGCCCGTCTGGTTTGAGGATGATATGCTGAACTAAATCGTAAATCCGTACCCATAGCTTTTTGCAAACTAACCCAAAATCATGAAGTGAATCTTGGGTCTCGATCAAAAACTATGGATACTGTCATACCATGCAATCTTACAATCTTGTTTATGTACATACGAGCAAGACGTTCAAGTGTACAAGTTTCTCGTATCGATAAGAAATGAGCAGACTTGGTCAACTTATCAACAATGACCCAAATTGCATCTATGCCTTGAGAAACCTTGGGAAGACCAGTAACGAAATACATGGTAATGTGCTCCCACTTCCATTCTAGAATTTTAAGTGGTTGTAATGGACCTTTTGGCACTTGATGCTCCGCCTTGACTCGTTAACAAGTTAGACACCTTGAGATAAACCCCGCTATCTCTCTCTTCATATTGCTCCACCAAAAATGTATGTCGAAGATCACGATACATTTTGGTACTCCCAGGATGGATTGCAAACGGTGTGTTGTGCGCCTCCATCATGATTTTATACTTCAAGTCGAGAATCGTTAGGAACACAAAGTGCAGAGTTGACTCAAAGTATTCCTTCTTCATCGATTCTTGCTTAGGAATAGCACCTTCTTGCACTTTCTTCCTCATACGCATCGGCTCCCGGTGCGTAGCTTGAGCGACTTTAACTTTATCGATTAAAGTCGGTTCTACTTGTATATTTGTCATCATCACATGGGTCCTGAGTCTTTAACTCTATCTCCATCCTTTGTAAGTCATACAAAATGGGCCTTTGCGTTGACAATATCGCTTTTCGTGCGCATATGATCTTCTACTCAATGCATCAACTACTACGTTTGCTTTTCCGGGATGGTATTGAATGGTATGATCGTAATCTTTCAATAGCTCAAGTCATCATCGTCGGTGTCGCATGTTGAGTTCCTTTTGAGTGAAGAAATATTTGAGGCTTTTATGATCTGTATAGATCTCCACCTTCTCTCCATACAGGTAATGCCTCCAAATCTTAAGCGTAAAAATGACAGCTACCAACTCTAGATCATGAGTAGGATAATTCCTCTCATATTCTTTGAGTTGTTGTGAGGCATAGGCTATGACTTTCCCATGTTGCATGAGAACACATCCTAAACCCATCGCTGTATATGACAAATCCCTCTGAACCAGCTGGTATTGTAAGAACAGGTGTTGAAATTAGCCTCCTCTTGAGTTCTTGAAAACTCTTCTCACATTCCTCGCTCCAACCAAATTTTGTATCTTTTCGAGTCAGCTGAGTTAATGGAGTAGCGATTTGAGAAAATCCTTCCACGAACCTCCGATAATAACCAACTAAGCCCAAAAAGCTACGTACTTCGGTCACTGACTTAGGTTGCTCCCAGCTTTGAATTGCTTCAATTTTTGTCGAGTCAACAGATATTCTATAATTTGATATCACGTGCCCAAGGAATGCTACTTCCTCAAGCCAGAACTCGCATTTCTTCAACTTGGCATATAACTTGTTTTCACGAAGCTTTTGGAGTATCAGCCTCAAGTGTTGCTCATGATCTTCGCGGCTTTTGGAGTAAATGAGGATGTCATCAATAAAGACGACCACAAAGTGATCCAAATATTCCTTGAATACTCGGTTCATCATATCCATGAAGGCAGCAGGAGCATTAGTCAATCCAAAAAACATGACTAGGAATTTGTAATGGCCGTATCGAGTTCTGAAAGCAGTCTTTGGAATGTCATCAGTTTTAATCTTTAATTGATGATATCCGGAACGAAGATCGATCTTTGAAAAGAATTTGGTGCCTTACAACTGGTCAAATAGATCATCAATACAAGGTAACGGGTACCTATTTTTGATGGTGACATGATTCAACTCCCGATAATCAATACAAAGTCGCATACTTCCATCTTTCTTCTTCACGAATAGAACAGGAGCACCCCAAAGAGATGTACTAGGATGAACAAAACCGATATCTAATAATTCCTGTAGTTGGGTTTTTAACTCCTGAAGTTCAATAGGAGCCATTCGATATGGGGCTTTGGAAATGGGTTTTGTACCAGATTCAAGGTCGATACAAAATTTAATTTCATGCTCTGGGGGTAGGCCAGGAAGTTCTTCATGGAATACGTCAGGAAATTTATTAACAATAGAAATATCATTCAAATCTGATGTATTTTTGTTTAAATCCGTGACATGTGTTAAGAAAGCTTGACATCCATTTTTCAATAAAAGAATAGCTTTATGGCTTGATATGAAAGTGATTGACTTTAGTGGTTTGGTTGTTTGAATTCGCATAATAAGTTGGTTAGGAATATGAAAGCTAACAACTTTACAAAAACAATCGATTTTAGCATGATGAGTAGTTAACCAATCAATCCCTAAAATCACATCAAATGCAAGTATTTTCAAAGAGATAAGATCGATAGGTAACGTGCGATTACCGATTTGAATCAAACAATACTTATAAACAATGGATGTAATGAAGGTTTTTCCCAACGGAGTTTCAACAGATAAATCAAAGTCTAATTTCTCCGGAGTCAAATTTAAACGTTAAGCGTAAGTAGGAGAAATAAAAGAATGGGTAGAACTGGTATCAAATAAGGTATAGACTTCACTAGAGTTTATGATTAACTTACCCATGATCACCTCGTTCAGATTCCTCGCTTTTTGGGAGGTGACGACAAACGCTCTCCCTTGAACTATAGGTTTTGTCTCTTCTGGGATGGCCTTTGATGCCTCCATCCCAGCTGGACTTGACTTCGGTGCATGACAAAATCGGGCTAAGTGACCTTCTCTTCCACAATTGTAACATGTTTTGGACTGTTGTGTACAATTTGGACTGATGTGTCCCTCCCCTCCGCATTTGTAATATACGATCGGCGATCGTTCTTTTTCCTTAACAATAGGTGTTGGTGCTGACGTCCTTCCATCATTATTAATTCTCCTCTTCTTGAAATTCCCACTTTTATTGTCTTGGCCATGATTACCACAGAAGTGGTTACCATTTCTGGCATGTTGACTTCCACCACGTTTGTTGTCGCCGCTTCGATGACTGCTACCACTGGTATTATCATTTTGTCGGCTGCTCTCTCTTGGTTGGGTTGACTTGTTATCGCGCTCCAATAACTGAGCCCTATTTACAACATCTGAATACAAACACAGTTTGTGAGAAATTAGGTATTGACGTATCTCAGGTATCAAACCTCTTAGAAACATTCGCGTCATTCTCTCCTCATTATCAACCAAGTGGGATGCAAACCGGGACAACTCGGCAAACTTAGCTTCGTACTACGATACGGTCATATTGTTTTGCTCCAGCTTGATAAACTCTACCTCCTTCATGTGACGAATACTTTCGAAAAAGTACTTGTCGTTGAACAGTTCTTGGAACTTCTCCCAAGACATCTTCAGTGTGGCAGGTTAAGTACGCTTCACCGATTCCCACCAGTAATTTGCCTCTCCTCGCAACATAAAGGTGGCAAAAGGAACCTTTTGCTCCTCAGAGCATCCCGAGACATCAAATATCTTGGTGATCTGCTTTATCCACGTCTCCGCCTTAAGTGGTTTTGGCTCTCCAATAAACTCCGGTGGTCCCAGCTCCTTGAACTGTTTAACAGTGACCGTCCAAGAGTTGCCAGTGTTTCCACCTGTATTTTGAACAGGAGTCGTTCTCGCCTGATGTTGCATGAATTGCATAAAGCCTTTGAACATCCCATCGTTCATCATTTGGTCAGCGTTGTTATTTTCCTGAGGATTATTGCCATCCTCATTCACATTATCCTGGGTATTGATCATTGGTGACTCAACGGTTTTATGTGCTTCATTGCTTATCTCAACATTTTCGAATGCCATTTTCAAATACTGCCACAAAACACAAGGGTTAATTGACATGTCACATATTATCCCTATACTCTGACCGACCAAATAAACTTAGGTAGGTCATACTAGAGAAGGAATTTCATGTCTCTCCCCTCCTAGTTCTAGTCTCACATCTCAGCCAGGGATCATATCCCTAAGCTTTGATACCAACTGTGACGCCCCCAAAATAGGTATACATCACCCATTCTGAGTCGCCAAATACATGGTACATAATTCAAATGCAAACTTCTTTTATACAATATGACAACAGCGTAGCTTAGAGTTTTTACACGAATATTGTCTTATAGAAAGTATTCAAACTCAAATGAAATCCTCATTACATTTATTATCACACTATTTCATAAAATAGTGAGGACTACTATAGCCACCATCTCGAACCGTCACTTTGTTCCCCGACTAGTCCTGATTACGTTTTCATTTCCTCAAAAGAAGACTGGATACTGGAATGGTGAGGTAGCAGACTTCTCTTCTACTTTCTCTCTAAAACTTCTCTCTTTATAGCTTCTCTTTCTATAATTGTTCTTGTGAGTCTTAGTGAATTGGTGAGAATGAAAGAAAATTGAGCTTCTATTTATAGGAAGATATAGTTTCGATAATTTCACATTTTGGGGCTCGAAATATTACAGTATAATACCTTCATCTTTTCCTTCATTTTTAATTTAGTCCTGCAAGTATTATCAAACTTGCACCACCTCCCCTAATAGTACATCATGTGAATCAATAGTACATTCATGTGAATCAATAGTTCTATACATGTGAAAAAAATAATTACAGTATAGTACCTTTATCTGTACCTCCATTTTAAATTGAGTCATGCAAGTATTATCAATCTTACACCACCTCCCCTAATAGTACATGCATGTGAATCAATAGTACACACATGTAAACAAATATTTATAAGCATGTGATTTAATAGCAATTAATTGCTTATTTATTCGATTAATTACCCGATTGGTCAATATAACCTCCAGACATCAATTATTATCGAAATAGATGGCGATTTCCACTAACACTAATAATCCCCACACAATGGAAATATAAATTTCATCTTTAATCAACACGAACGTATTCATCATTAATATTATAACTCATAATATTTAACAACCAGATCATTCCCAGGAAAGAGGGAGCTTTTCGATATGAATTTCTCCCTATTGGCGCGCAATTAGGTGACCAAACCTCTCCTTGACAGAACTTTCTAGACATTGTCAATATTGAAAATAATAATATGAATAACTTTGTCGTCTCAATTATTGATTTAATAATAATAAATATTATGCAGATGATACTGTGACAATAATTGATTCAATAATATGAGAGATATTATGCAAGAATTCTTGTAGCAATAATTGAGTATAAGCGAGTGACTTCTCACGTAAGCATCAATAATCAATATCGTGTGCTACTATGCACGACCATAGCGTATTCATCGTTCTTTTACCGCAGAGGTAGTTCAAGCGATTTAACGGTAAAACTTTAAATCGTTATTTTTATAAAAAGATAATTATGTCGTTTTCTAAATACGACAATATTTCCGTTGTGGAGTCCATCAATGATTGTGCCGTCGTACGAATATTTTCTATTAAAATAAATATTCCTCGACCAATCGAATATTATATAACCACTTACTTTCTTTGCAAAATTTGTAAATATTTCCCACAACTATACATTATATCAAATCCACACCATAATATTCAAAAATATATTTTGAGAAAAATTAATCTTTATTCATAAAAGTTGGGGGCTTACAGAGCCTCTATTTTAATAAGCTCTTATTACATAGTTTAACCAAATGCTACCTTTAGAATATTTAAAATAATCTCACTTACCAAAACTTCCAAACGTGTTATTCATCTTGAAGCATAACATATTGAACAAGCTTCTATGCATTTTTGAATTTCTCTACAAAACAAATAGAAAACAAAAGCATTAGAAATTGAGTCCAAAAATGATATAACTACTAAACTAATTTTATATTGCAAAAGGAATAAAAATTGACCTTATTACCTTTTTCAATATTTTTATATTCTTGCATTTCATCCGGTTGCCACCGAAGATCAATAACATTTGGGGATGTTCTTGTCCAATCTCGAGTACAAATCAAAATTTCCACTGTTCTAAGAGATAGAGAACTCCTATTTTGAGCTAACGACACCCGTCATCCGCTACAATTAATAGCGGACGTGAATTTTTCAATTCCAATCTCGATCGTTGGTTCTTATATTGGACGCTAATGATGGTGTTGATCAATTCAAGGTATTAGTTTAAAAAAATACATGTTGTTCGTGGTGTTTCGCTTCACTGACTAGTTTGGATTGGGAGCATAATCGTCCAAATTTTATTTTAAACTAGTCCGCTAGAATGACTAGCGGACAGGGAGCTGTCATTTTTAATCTTGGCCTTTAATTTTTGTAATGGAAGGTAGAATGTTATTTGACAATTTTTGATCCATAACCAATAGATGATATGGATCATTACCCTATATATAAACCATCATAATATCTCATGCATCATGAATAATAGTAAAATCCCATAAACATCATAAAAATAAAGTATACATGTCTAACGTATGAAAGGGTATAGGCGCTCCCGAAAATTAATGTCATTATCTAAATCAGTGGATTCATCAAAGAAATCATCTCTTAAAGGGCTCGAGCATGTCTAATATATGTGGCTCGACTCGACCTCATCTGTCTATATCCCCGAATGATGACTCCTTTCGGTCCTTAGACCACTTACTCGATGGCTCATCCTCTAATTTGTAACCACTTTAAGTGGGTCTCCTCCCTAATCCCAGATCTGCAATGATAGAGCCTCCACCTACTCGGACATGTTATCAATCTGGTGGACAACGTTGGGCTTTCGACGCACTGGACCTAATCTCTCATAAGCAGCGACCACAGAACAAGATCTTTAATATAATGTGTCTCCTCCTCTAATTTGTAACCACTTTAAGATCATTGCCTCCACCTGCTCGGACATGTTATCAATCTGTTGGGCATCGTTGGTGTTAGTTCCTAGTAGGCAAAAGTTATCTAGAAGGGGGGGTTGAATAGATATTTGAAAATCTTTTCTTTTTAAACTTGTTCTTTGATAATGATTAAAACTTAGCGGAATTAGTATTTGTTTTAGTCTTCATTACCAAGCAATGGAGTTATGAGCGAGTAAGGCGGTTATAGCGATATATAGCAGATATAACATGAATGTAAATGACACGATTGTTTTTAAGTGGTTGAGCACTTTCAAGCTCTAGTCCACTCTTCTTCTACTCAGCGAGTAGGATATCCACTAAGGATGTCTTTTACAATCTTACGAATCATTGATTCCTTCTAGACCCGATGATGCAGGAACTTCTCTAGTTCACTCTTGAACTCTTCAAGTCCAAGCAGACTTGGCTTTCTTCTGATTCACTCTGAACTCTTCAAGTCTAGCAGACTTGGTACTCTTCTTCGATTGATTGATAGTTGTTAAGTTCTTGATGGTTACTACTCGATCATTTGTGTAAGCACTTGTTCTAAAGAAGGCGAGTGGTGAGCAAGCTTTGCAATATCTCGGATCGTAGAGTTGAGCTTGAGAGAGATGTTCACATTATTTGTTTAATGCTTGCTTAATTTCTCTCATCATACATCGATGCGTATATATGTGATGTTGAAAACTATCCGTTGGATCCATCCGTTGTGGCATTAAATGCATCTAAACTTTACATCTTTGTGATGGAGACATTTACGCACATCTTCTAAATTCGCGCATTACATTGCTTGACAACTGCGGTATTTGCTTTCTCACCTACCACGAAAAGGTGTTTTGTCCCTCTTACCCCATGGTACTATCCTTAGCTTCTTCACTACACTTCTTTGTTGCATACTAAGGATATTTCATATATTCGGGGGTGATGATTCTACTGCGACATCACGGGATCCATTCCTCACTTGTTGAAAACACAGATCATGAGGCTCGACGTTTTCTGACATGAGACAGATGATGCTCTACGATTTGGATCGTGATGTTCTACGATTTAGATCGTAGTGTCTTTGACATCTTTGCATACTATGAAGCTATTAGTTCGAGAGCACTACGATTTCCCTTAATCCTTCGCACACTTCGATCTTCTCTTGCTCGTGTTGTTGACTCTACGTTCCCGAGAGCACACTACGATCGTTGACTTGTAAAACTTCATGTTTCCTTCAGCATACTGTGATCGTAGAGTTGGCTCGGCAAACGTTGGGACCACTCTACGATTTTTGAAGAGTCCCCTTCAAGGCAGGCACACTACGATCTTCAGGCTCTCGTTTTACGCGCCTTGACTTACGCAATGTTGATCAGATGGATGCACTCTGATTTCTTCAAGACTAATCTATTACATCTTAAGATCAACTAACGGTTTTGATCTTTCTATCTATACATTCTTTATCAGAATGGTACACGTTGAAAGCTTAGATCAACCTAACAATTTTGATCTATCACTAAGTCCTTGTACATATATTCATTTAAGGACCTTACAAATAATCATGAACATATACATTAAAACATCAAATCATAATATGCATTCTCCCAACAATCTCCCCCTATTTGATGTTGACATAACCAAAGAGATTTGTTGTCATGATTATTAGTGACTAGATGCATTTGTAGGAAATTTAAACATGACTTAGTATTTCAGTGAGCAGCTAAAATTTCTAGAGAATAAGTATGAATTTATTGATGATCAGAAGATATTACAATTCAGCATTACATCAATAGGAAATTTAAGTTTTAACTTATCTGTTTCCTTGACCTCTTATGTGGAGGTGAGTTGGCATACTCCTCAGCCCTTCTTTTCCTTTGAGCTTCCTCATTTCTTGCTAACTCTTCCAGCTCGCTTAGACTTAGAGCTGGATTCTCCTCATGTCTGCGCATGAATGCGGGATCTCAGTTGGCATTCTTATCGTCTGATGTAGTCACGTCTTGTGAAAGCTGGGAGTTGGCTCTTGACGACTCAGAGGAATAGCTGTCATAATTGCCTGTTGACCAGATCGTTGAGTCTGATGATGTCTTGCAGGAGAGCTTCGTGATGTCTGAGCATGAAATTGACTTCTCCCCCTTTCTTGAGTTCCATGGCCTCCTCTGCCTCTCGCCTTGGCTTACGACCTCCTTGATCTCCTTTCCTTTATTATTCTCCCCTTTATGTCACCATCAAGGGTTCGAATATCTGCAGACAGCCGATTAACTCCTTAAACAAGCTCATTCAGTTGGCTTTAGGTTTGAACAATGTCCTCTCTATTTTCCTTGATCATTTTTCGACTCTAGCTTCTTTATTTTGGAAGGTATCGAGAATCATATCATTATGCTTCTCCTGATTGGCATAAGATTTCTGGAAGTCATAGATAGAAGCTTTCAAGTTGAGAATATTGTCCAGCATAATTTGATGTTGATGATCTTGGTGTTTTTGCATTTCAAGTACAGCCTCTCTTTGCTTGGCAGCAACCTGGAAGTGGATCTCATCTCTGTCTGACATACTTTTCAGAATCTCTTTGATAATTTCCCTTAGCCTCTTTGTAAGCTCAGTGTTCATAGTGCGGAAATTGTTTTCATTATTATCATTTGATTGATGGGATGTTAAGGAGATCAGAGTGAGATTCCAAACTTGCTTCGATAGACTTGATCATCTTCTCAGAAGTTTCTTTTAAGTCATCCTTGGTGGGCAGGCTTGGTAAGGTATCATTTGCTTGAGGATTGTCCATTGGAGGGGTTCTTGGTTGGGATTGATCTTGCAAATTGTACTGAGTGAGATCAAGACTGAAGTAGTCATGTGATGAGGAGGATGGTATATTATTTGGAGGGCTTGGGTTTGGATATGCGGGATAGGTGACTCTACGATTTTAATGTTGGACTCTACGATGTGGCTTGAGTCTGGAGTCGTAGAGTTGGTGATTTGAGGGAGCAGGGTAAGGTTGATTTCTTCTGGTTCTTGATTCTGAATTTTGGGATTACTATTTGAGGCCCGATTCTTGGATTGAGAATCACTTCCAGCCATTTAGGAAATTCATAGAAATAGCTAAATGAAGATGATGATAAGTGATTAGCTCTGAATTTGATAGGAATAGACAATACCTCAGAGTTGTCTTTTGATGAGGAATGGTTGGTTAAAAGCTTCTTGGCAAAGATGACTTTCCCTGGAAATCCATTAGCCAGAACTGAGATTGCTGGATATTCCTTGAAGCTCCAGAACATGTGATCCCATGAATTCAGGATTTGAGCTTGATGATATGCCATCATGGGTAGGTAGGAAAACAGTTGAGTGTACAGATAGCTTCTATATCCATTTTTCCCTACTCCAGTGATTTCAAGCTCATTATCATCATCATCATCATCCTCTTCCTCTTCGTTGTTTTCTTCTGAAGATTCCATTATCTCAATGGTCTCTGGAAGGTTTGGCATTGGTTCCACTTTATCTTGGGCAGGGACCTCTTCTTCAGCCATTGGGATATCATGAGGCTCCCCCTCAACATGAACATCTTTTTGGAGGTTTAGAAACTCCCCCTCAGCTGGTACAACTTCTTCTAAGTTCAGAAAGTCCCCTTCAGCTGGAACATCTTCTTGAGCTGTAGACTTTTCCGCCTCAGCTGGTGTATACTCAATCATGAGAATTTCAGGGATCTCCCCAAATTTGGACCTTCATCCTCTTCGTTTGCTTGGGGGCAGTTCTACTTTTGCAGCCATACTCTTGGCTTCCTTCTTCAACACTTTTTCATTTTCAAGAATATACTTCTTGACCAGCTTCCTCTTTGACTTGCTGGGTTTAGCCACCATTTCTGGATTCTCTTGAGTCTTTGCTTTGCCATGTTGAACAGCCACTCTTCTTGAAGCAGCTTCTTCCATTTCTGCCACACTTGGCCTGGTCTCAGAGAACAGCAGAGACTCTACGATCGAAGAAACTGTTGGTCTTTTGGACTTATGACCAGTTTTGTTCTTCTTTAGGATCTGTGATATGGTGGCTTGATCCTCTTCAGCTTCTTCTTGTTGTTGCATCTTCCTTAGCCTCCTTAGAGTCTCTATGTCAGAGGACTCTACTAGGAATGTCAGTTGTAGATCCTTGAGGCTCTTCAATTTGTCTTGCCTTAGCTTTCTCTTGCCCTTGCTTTTTCTGGCAAGAGTAGAGGGTTCTCCCTTATCTACTTCTCCTTCTTCTTCAACTTCTCTGACAACAGACACATGCCTCTGGAAAGCTTTGCCTCATTTAGTTCCCAGTTCTCCCCTTTGGACTCTGTCATCATTCGAACATACTCGTGAGGTTCCTTTCCAGTTCTTAAACAAGCTTCTTTGGGTCATTCTTGATTTGGGTTGATGGCTTCTCCTTCATCATCCCCAATTTTGTCACCCGGTGCAGATTGCGAGAATGATGCTTATGAATCTCCCATCTGACATCTTTGGGGTGCTCTTTGATTTCTTGAGTTGACTATCCACTTGCTTAGATCCACTCGAGCAATCTGATTATAGTTGAGTTGTGTACCATGAACCATGGCCGTCATGAGCTTAAAATTTGAGTCTCATTTACTTAGAGTCATGACTGAGCTTTTCTGATGATGCATTTTCCAATAATGCGACCAAAAATTTGTACCTCTGAGGGAACTCCTTCTTTTTTGTAGCCTTTCAAGAGGGTTCTTTTTGTGATGCATTTTCTTGATCCCTCTTGGAAGCCTATCTTTGTCTAGAAATGGGTGCCCACATTCTTGAAACCTAGGGCGAGTTGAAGTCTTCTTCCACTGAGTCTCATTTCTCTCCCTTTACTCGAGTAGTGATGGTGTTGTGTTCAGTACACTCCATTCTTATAGAACTCCTTCACTAACTTTGGATAGATGAGTGTATCGATTGCTCAGCGCCTCTTGAGACCCGCCTTCTTCTTGATAAGGCTAAGCGTCTTGTGAAATTTTGGTGGAGCATCCTTGAACTCGTTGAAGCAGCAGTCTGTGTAACTGAAATTACATTTAGAAGCGACCATTGATTTTGTAGTTGAGAAGTGAGATCTGTTGAGCTTTCTTTTGATTTAGGGTTTTGCTTTGAGAGAGAGAGAGATAATCTTTTGAACTTGATTTCAAAAACACGTTTCAATTTGTACTTGTAGCTTCCCTCTCTCTTTTGACTTAGTGGGACAGTGTGTAGCCTTTTGCTTGGCTCTACGATTTTACTTGTCTAGGAATGTCTTGATTTTGCCTTTTTAGTCTTCTTGGTGAGGTGTCCTTAGGATGACTACGATCGTAGAGGTAGTCTTCATTCATTGAGTACATCTGCGATCGTCGAGAGTCTGTCGTTAGTCGGTCGCGGTCGTTGAGTCGAGTCATTAGTAGAGAGTCATCCCACGATCGTTGAGTGCATGCGGATCCTTGTGATGAGTTTTGACTAAGCATTCTTTTAAGGTAACTTCGGGAAGGCCAACCTCTTGGTGTGATTCAAGGGTTAGGTTTGTCCCTGAGGCACCTCTTAGAGAGATTGCTTTGTTATAAAGCTTGTCATCACAGGATTCACTTTACTTGTTGAAAAGGCTTTTGGTCATCGTAGAGTCTGCACTATGATAGTTGAGTCTTTGCTACGATCGTTGAGATAGTTGTCTGTTCAGCTCTACGATCGTGAACTTTCCTTGATCATGTCTACGATTTTGAGTACAGCCTTTATATCTGTCATGGTTAGCACAATCTAGAGCATACATTTCATGGTTGAAGATTTAGCATGCCTAGCTCACTAATTAACTTGTTAAATCTGGATTCATCTAGTGGTTTTGTAAAAACATCAGCAAGTTGATTTTTGATATGGATATATTGTAAAGATATAGTTCCATTTTGCACATGATCCCTAATGAAGTGATACCTTATTCTATATGCTTGGTCTAGAATGCATAGCGGGATTATGAGTTATTGCTATGGCACTTGTGTTATCACGTGTATGGGAATAGATTTGAAATCGAACCCATAGTCAACTAGGTGATTTCTCATCCATAGGATCGAAACAGCGGCCGATTTGCCGGTGACAATATATTAAATTTTCTGCGGTTGAAGTGAACCTTTGAGTTTTGCTTTTTTGCTAAACCGGGACACAAGTCTGTTTCCCGAAGTTGACAGGTGCCTTTGGTACTTTTTTTCTATCTATTTTGCATCCTGCAAAATCGGCATCAATGTATCCTATTAGTTCAAATGAGGATTCCTTGGGATACCTGACCCCAAGTAGGGTGTACCCTTGAGATACTGAAGATCCTCTTTCTGACGAAGACAAATGTGACTCTTTAGGGTTAGCACGAAATCTAGCACATATACATGTTGCAAACATTATATCTCTGTCTCTCTTGGCGATTAGGTATAAAAGAGACCTATCATACCTCTATATTGAGTGATATCAATACTTTTACCTTTCTCATCCTTGTCAAGCTTGGTTGCAGGAGCAATTGGTGTTTTTCATGGGGAAGGTGATTCCATGCCATACTTCTTTAGTAAGTCTTTGATGTATTTGGCTTGGTTGATGAATATTCCTTCATCGATCTGCTTCACTTGCGATCGAGGAAGAAATTGACTCACCCATCATGCTCATTTCAAACTTGCTCTTCATTAGCTTAGAGAATCTCTTACATAACTTTTCGTCAGTAGAACTAAAAATGATATCATCAACATATATTTGAACTAGTAAGACTTTGTCTTTATGCTTTCTAAGAAATAGTGTGGTATCTACTCTACCTCTAGTGAATCCATTTTCTATTAAGAAGTTAGTCAGTGTTTCATACCATGCTCTAGGTGCTTGTTTAAGACCATATAAAGCTTTATCTAATCTATAGACATAATTGGAAAGAGATGGATTGATGAAACCTGGAGGTTGCTCTACATAGACTTCTTCTTGGAGTTCTCCATTTAGAAATGCACTCTTGACATCCATCTGGAAGACTTTGAACTTCATGTGGGCAGCAAAGGCAAGAAAGATTCTGATGGCTTCTAGTCTGGCAACGGGTGAAAATGTCTCATCATAGTCAATTCCTTCTTCTTGAGAGTAGCCCTTTGCCGCTAATCTTGCCTTGTTTCTGGTAATGACCGCATCTTCATCCATTTTGTTCCTGAAGACCCAATTGGTTCCTATGATAGGATGACTCTTTGGTCTGGGCACCAATCTCCAAACTCTGCTTCATTTAAATTGGTTAAGTTCTTCCTGCATGGCTTCTATCCAGTTGGAGTCTTCCATAGCATCCTCTATCTTCTTTGGCTTTATCTGTGATAGGAAGCTTAGATAAAAGCATTCATTCTGAGTAGCAGCTCTTGTTTTGACTCTTGCACTTGGATCTCCAATAATTAGATCCTGAGTATGATCTCTTGCCCATCTGTTCCCGATTGGGACATCTGTCCTGATGCCTTCCTGTCTTAGGTCTTCGAGGTCTATCTCTTCTTCTTGGAGTGGAGGCTCATTTGTCTGGATGGACCTTTCTACGATTTCATTATCATGCTCTACGACTTCACTATCGGCGCTTTCGATTGTAGTGTTGGGCTCAACGATTTCATTTGTAGTGTATTCTTGCACTTTATCGGTCGTAGTGTCTTGAGTAATCTTGCTATGTCTAAGTCGGTTTCATCAAAGATGATGTGTATTGAGACTTGACATCTCGGTGTCTTCTTGTTAAACACACTGTAAGCTTTCTTTATCATGGCATATCCAAGAAAGATCCCTTCGTCTGACTTGGGCTGGAATTTTGTCAGATACTACTTTCCATTGTTGAGAATATAGCATGCACAGCCAAAGACATGGAAATAGCTGACACTCGACTTCCTTCCTTTCCACAGTTCGTAGGGTGTCTTCTTGATCGTAGAGTGAATTAATGATCTATTCTGTGTGTAGTATGCAGTGTTGTGACTTACGCTTGAAGTATTCATGCGCAGACATTTCTTTGCTAGTAGAGTCCTTCCGACCTCTATCGGGGTTACATTCTTTCTTCAAAGAACTCCATTTTGTTGAGGAGTTTGTGGAGCTGAGAAGTTATGACTGATGCCATTGTCTGAGCAGAACTTGTCTATCTCTGAGAAATCAAATTCTCTTCCATGATCACTCCTTATAGCCTTGATTTTCTCTCCTTTCTCGTTCATCACCAGTCTGAACATCTTGATTAATTCGGAGCTTGTCTCATCCTTTGAGGTTAAGAAAAATACCCGTATGAATACGGTGAAGTAAATGTCGACTATGACTAGAGAGTATCTTTTTCCTCCCAGACTAACTGTTGGGATTGGTCCAAAGAGATTCATGTGGAGCAGCTGCAGGGGTTTGTCAATGGAGTTGGCAGTCTTGCTTTTGAATGAGCTTCTGGTTTGCTTTCCAAGCTGGAAGGCATTGCATGGCCTTTCCTTCACAAAGTTGAACTTGGGTAGACCAGCTACGAGGTCTTTTGATGCCAAATTTGTTTAATCTTGGGTCTCACATGCATGGAGTTATAATAACACTTTGTAGCCCTATGACCTATTTTTATTGCATATGAAACATCTATTATGATGCATGCCTATGTGTGTGTGGTGATTCATCTTCCACTTGGACTTGTGTGGTTCCTTAGTTAACCTTCTGTTAAACTGATTCTCTTTCTTCCACGTGTCCTTAGGTTTCATAAATGGTGATGAGTGTGCCTTACCTCTACTGTACCTTCCCAGTTGATTCGTAGAGTTGGTCTTACTTGACTCTACGATTCTTCGAGATGGGTAAATAGATGTTGGGTTACTCTTCTCCTTTATGAATCCCAGGCCAGCATGAGATTCTTTACTTCATTGAGTATAACTAGAAACAGTAGAACAAGGTTGAACTGGTTCTTCCAACTGTGAGGATTTCACAAAAGCAATGCCTATACTAAAACTTGAGACATTACTAGTGCTAGTTTCCATTGTCTTTTCCACACTTAGCTCTGAGATGAATTCCCCAAAGCCTAAAGCACATTACATCGAATGTGCTTCTCTGACTAGAGAGCAGGCAGTCCATGGATGATGAGGATTTGTTCCATGTAGAGATTGTCTTCTCTAGATCCTCAATTTTAGAGGTTAGCTTAGACTCTCTTTGTGTATGATGTGTGTTTGTCTGTTTTAAAGTTTCATTCTCAGCTTCAAGCTTGGAGAGAAGATTAGTACTTAGAAGGGTTGTTTCAAGCTCTTCTTGAACTTTCTTCTTTTCCTCTTGAAGAAGTGAATGATCTTTGAACAAGACTGAACCACTTCATGTATTGATGTAGGTCGATTGGTTACGCCGTGCAAGCAGTTCTTAAGTTACTTATATCTACATCAGGAGAATTAAAATCAAATACCTCATCGATACTTACATCATGTATGTTTAGGCTTTGTTTGTCCTTTGCATGTTTGGCCATTAAACACAGATTGGCCATATGTGGTTCTTCCTCATCTCTGAGATGCGCATTTGAGTCATTATCCGAATCACTCCACGATCCTCCGTGACCTGTGCCTTTGTCTCTTTTCTGAGGCCTCTTGGTTCCTTTGTATTCTTTCTTTGCATGAGATTTCTTCTTTAGTTCTTCTTTGATAGGCTTGTTACAATTGGCAATGAAATGACCAGGTTTCTTGTAGTTGTAGCATAAATCATTCATTTGTTTCTGGCTGACGTAGTTGCTGACTTTCTTTGGCTTACCGGTTCTGCCTTGTCGCATAAACCTTCTTAGTCTCTTTACCAGCATAGCAAAGTCATCGTCATCGTCTTCATCATCATCGAGTCAATCGATCTGGTTATGACTTTTGATACACCTTCATTTGCCTTGAGAAGCAACACCCTTATCTTTTTCTTCTTCCTTCCGATAAGGTTTCGACGCGTTGGGTCGACTCCGGTTCATACGTCGGGAGATTTCCATCGATTGTTGAGCGTCATCCCATTAAGATTCTTTGATTCTCTTATTGTTGTGGTCTTTGCATCCCACCTGCTCGGTAGGGCTCTCATGAACTTTATGGTTAGATCCTTGTTAGGATAGATCTTCCCATACGCTCGTAGAGAGTTGAGCAGAACGTTGAATCTTTCATAGGTTGCAGTCACGTTTTCTCCCTGCACATGAGCGAACATTTCATACTGCTGTGTCAGGAGAGACTGCTTGTTCTCTCTGACTTCTTCAGTTCCTTCGTGCATAATCAGCAGTGCTTCCCAAACTTCCTTAGCTATTTTGCTGTTTACAACATTTTCAAACAGATCGTCCTCTAAGGATTGGAACAGGATGTTCTTCGCCTTTTTATCAAGTTGGACATCTCTCTTCTCTGTGTCTGTCCATTCTTCTTCAACTTTGATTTGTACTCTGTTTAGATCGTCAATGGTTGGTGCAAGCTTTGTTGGTATATAGGGCCCATTAAGAACAGTCTCAAATAGATCTTCATCTATTGAGTCCATGTAAGCTTGCATCCTGACTTTCCAGTTAGCAAATTTATCCTTGTTGCACATTGGTGGCTTGCTGCCTCCCCCGGTCCTGGATTCGCTTGGTACGAGTGCCATTTGGATCTACTAAAGCGTGTAAGCTGTAAAATAGAACCTACTCTGATACCAATTATTAGTTCCTAGTAGGCACAAGTTATCTAGAAGGGGGGTTGAATAGATATTTGAAAATCTTTTCTTTTTAAACTTGTTCTTAGATAATGATTAAAAACTAGCGGAATTAGTATTTGTTTTAGTCTTCGTTACCAAGCAATGGAGTTATGAGCAAGTAAGGCAGTTATAGCAGATATAGCAGATATAGCATGAATGTAAATGACATGATTGTTTTTAAGTGGTTGAGCACTCAAAGCTCCTAGTCCACTCTTCTACTCAATGAGTAGGATATCCACTAAGGATGTCTTTTACAATCTTCTGAATCACACAGATTCCTTCTAGACCAGCAGTCTAGGAACTTCTCTAGTTCACTCTTGAACTCTTCAAGTCCAGCAGACTTGGCTTTTCTGATTCACTCTGAACTCTTCAAGTCCAGCAGACTTGGTACTCTTCTTCAGTTGATTGATAGTTGTTAAGTTCTTGATGGTTGCTACTCAGTCGATGTGTAAGCACTTGTTCTAAAGAACTGAGTAGCTGAGCAAGCTTTGCAATATCTCAGATCGTAGAGTTGAGCTTGAGAGAGATGTTCACGTTGTTTGTTTAAGGCTTGCTTAATTTCTCTCTCATCTGTCTGATCTGTATATATGTGATGTTAAAAACTATCCGTTGGATCCATCCGTTGTGGCATTAAATGCATCTGAACTTTCTGTACTGTGATGGAGACATTTCTACACATCTTCTGAATTCTGCATTCTGGCCCACTTGACTGCTGCAGTCGCTTTCTCACCTACCACCTGAAAAGGTGTTTTGTCCCTCTTACCCATGGTACTATCCTTAGCTTCTTCACTACGCTTCTTTGTTGCATACTAAGGATATTTCATATATTCTGGGACTGATGAGTCTTTGCGACATCGGGATCCATTCCTCACTTGTTGAAAACACAGATCATGGGGCTCGACGTTTTCTGACATGAGACAGATGATGCTCTACGATTTGGATCGTGATGTTCTATGATTTAGATCGTAGTGTCTTTGACATCTTTGCATACTCTGAAGCCTTTATTAGTTCGAGAGCACTACGATTTCCCTTAATCCTTCGTGACACTACGATCTTCTCTTGCTCGTGTTGTTGACTTCTACGTTCAGAGAGCACACTACGATCGTTGACTTGTAAAACTTCATGTTTCCTTGACATCTTGTGATCGTAGAGTTGGCTCGGCAAACGTTGGGACCACTCTACGATTTTCGAAGAGTCCCCTTCAAGGAAGGCACACTACGATCTTCAGGCTCTACGTTTTCTGTCTTAACTTCTGCAATGTTGATCAGATGGATGCACTACGATTTCTTCAAGACTAATCTATTACATCTTAAGATCAACCTAACAGTTTTGATCTTTCTATCTATACATTCTTTATCAGAATGGTACACGTTGAAAGTTTAGATCAACCTAATAATTTTGATCTATCACTAAGTCCTTGTACATATATTCATTTAAGGACCTTACAAATAATCATGAACATATACATTAAAACATCAAATCATAATATGCATTCTCCCAACAGTTGGGCTGTCGACGCACTGGACCTAATCTCTCATAAGCAGCGACCTCGGAACAAGATCTTCAATATAATGTTTGGCCCGGGCTTGAGCTCCAAATGTAATGGCTCCCACCACATCTTGAAAGCATCTGAAGTCACATGATCGTCTAATAGGTCATAGCCAGAAATTGCCTCAAGAGGGATGTCCTGAATTTGCTTTGTCTTACCATGATCGACGCGACGGAGGATGGATATGGATATGTATGTTTAGCTATGAAATTTGTCATTCGTTTCAATTTGTCAAAGGCTTTCATTTTTCGTAACGAAATTCATTGGTCATTGCAAATTATCATTGTCAATTCGTTAGCAGGAAAAAAGAATCCTGCCTATTTATTTTTTTGTTGCCAATGTGAGGTTAAAAATTCACCTCCCGCCACTTAATTTTTCTTCATCGTGAGCAACCAATTTTTTTTGACTAAGTAGCCTAATATAAACCACATTCATTGTCAACAATTTTTCTTTCCTCACGTATTTTATAAGATATTTTACGACTATTAAAATGGCAATCACCAACCATTAGTTCAGTGGTTTTCTTTTCATTGTCCAATATACCTGATTCATTCTCAAACATTATATTAAAGGAGTTATTTGCCCAACTAATATTAAGCCTGAAACAAGTTATGGACAGTAACAATAGCAAAAAAACACCAACTACAACAATAGATTAATTAAATTCACTTTTCATCATATTTAACCAAAATAAGAAAATCCAAATCCAAATATCATTCATTTAACTTTACATTAATGATTTATGAAGTCTAACATGTTTAACCAAATATCCAAGTTTTTAAATATGACCACAACAAAAGTTCAACAAATTTTAATGTCCATAAAATAATGATAAGTTATTTTCAACTCTTTCTGTCCCTAAGACGGTGCTACCTTGAATCAACTGTAAGAATTTTGGATTGTCGGCCAACTTGGACATTATATTCACAAGATTGTCGATTTGTTTGTCCTATATGCCAAAATGGTTGATTGAAGCTCTCCATTCTTAAAGCGAGACGCTTCCAACTCTACTACCAATCTTTTTTTCTTTCTCGCTAGATGAAGACTTCTCTGCTCGAGGACCAAATCCAAAACCAAGCAATCTCCTGCCTTTTTGCCCAACACTCGAGTCATAATCTCTCTTTTGTCATTAGTGTCAACATTTCCAAATTTTGCTTCCATCTCAGAGATGCATTCAGTCTCAAGTGATTTCATTTTATTCTGCGAAATTAACAAATGCAAATAATTTTAAGATAATTCCAAATTCATGAGTCACAAGACTCGAAACCCATCAAGTTAGAATCAAAAGTTAAATTCTAAAAAATAAAGTTAAGCAAAAGTAGCATGTGAAGTCTTCAAATAAGGCCAAAGATTATATCGTTGCTATTGCAACAAATTACCTGAACTATTTCTAAGCAACTTCAAGGAACCGAGCAAATTAACTAATGACCCTAACTCGCAGGAAACTGTGGCAGTGACATAGAAACAGTAAGCAGAACCTAAGTTATATGTCACAACAACATGTTCAGAATTTATGTCACAGCCACATGTTCAGCAAATTTGGTCATCGATTAAAATACTTTTACAAAATCATAATCAAAACAAATGACACATATAAAACACAATTGAATTGCAAGTGCTACTTTAGGTGCCCTCATAAGAATGATCAAGGTTGCTAAGCACTTAAACAAGGCTTGCAATTTCACTAAAACCAAGCTAGCACCAAATGATTTACATGTACATGCAGTCCACATTAAAATGAATAGAAGATTTAATAAACAAGCTTCAGGCATGAACTATACAAAAATATTAAATAAATCTATCTCTTAATCTAACATTCATAAAATCTAGCTCCATCAGTAATCTAAGAATCAAGATTGATCAACCTGTGTTAAAAGTTACTGTTTTTTATTATTCAACTTAAAAACAAGATTACTAGACATAAATCATGTCTAAATAAAGTAGCTTCTTTAACTTCAGTTAAAAGATTGCAATGTAAATCAAGACTAATGCCTAAATAATTTGCCTGACTACCTCTATTATCAAAAACAAGGTAAGGTTTGTATAAGTTACGTATGCATATTCATTTTCAGGTTGTATCCACTCGTTTGTTCGCTTTTTCTTATGTAGGCTTTTGTAACCTTCAATTCGATCTCCCTGAAAATCAAATTAGAATAATTAATAATGAGAGCATTATTGAGGGATGCGTTTCACCTTAGATGTCTTCTAATGTCATGTTAGTAAATTAAAAGATAATAGTTGTTAAAAATCTGAGGTTGTTTCACAGAATATCACAATCCTCAACAAATTTAACCAAATTGAAACATATATACATACATTATAAGACATGTAAGGCTGTTTCACATAATATCACAATCTTCAACAAATTTAACCAAATTAAAACATATATACATAAATTCTCTGAATGCTGAATAACAAATGGTTTTGACCCTCTACTGTGAATGGCTTTATTGCCTCGATTTTTCTTGTTTACTTTTGATCGATGCTGAAAAAAATAAAAAAAATTATATAAATCTAATATTCTTTCATAACTGAATATCGATATGCATATAAATGAAAGACTTAAAGTTAGAATAACCATATAATAAATTTTGGCGATGCCCAATAATCACACATCTCATTCCACTTGATAATATTAATGTTGTTTGGAGACTTTTTCTTAGCGTCTTCGATTGATGAAAATTTTTTGAAGTACTTTTAAAGCTTGTAAATCTCCCCTCTATTTTTATCCTTCATTATTCCAATTGCAACACGCTTTCTCATATGATTGAGAAATGTTGATATCGAAGCGACTCTAAAAAAATAAATAAATCATTACTGCATCATTATTGCATGTTTGATTTGTTTGATTTTTATGAACAAATCAAACATGATGTAATAATGATGCAGAAATAATTTATTTATTTCTTTAGATCAGCTTCGATATCAACCTTTCTTAGACAAGTTAAGCGTGTTGTAATTGGAATAATGAAGGATAGAAATAGAGGGGAGAGGTGCAAGCTTTACAAGTTCTTCAAAACTTTTCCATCAGCCATCAACCGAAGAAGCTGGGAAAAACCTCCAAACAACATTGATACTACCACCAGATTATGACTCGAGTGCTGGGCAAGAAGGCGGGGAGATTGCTTGATTTTGAATTTAGTCGAGCAAAAAAGTCTCCATCTAGCGAGAAAGAAAAAGCATTGCCAGCAAAGTTGGAAGCGTCTCGCTCTAAGAATGAGGAGCTTCAACAACCATTAAGGCACAAGCTAAACGAATCGACAATCTTGAGAATATAATGAACATGTTGACTGACAATCCAGAATGCATACGGTTGATTCAAGGCAGCACCGGCTCAAGAACAGAAAGAGCTGAAAACAACTCCAGAAAATTATTTATGGACATTGAAATTTATTGTACTTTTGTTGTGGTCATTTAAAAACTTGAATATTTTGTTAAACATGTTAGACTAGGTAAATCACTAATGTAAAGTACAATAGATAATATTTAGATTCTGATTTTCCTATTTTGGTTAAATATGATGGAAAGTGAAATTTTAGTTAATCTATTGTTGCAGTTGGTGTTTTGCTATTGTTAAAGTCTTTAACTTGTTTTAGGCCAAATATTAATTTGTATCGGGTATATTGGACAATGGAAAAAAACTGCTAAACTGATCGAAGGTGATTATCATTTTAATAGTCGTTGCAAAACATTGTACAAAATACGCAACAAAAGAAAAATTATTGACAATGAATGTGGACTATATTAGACTACAAAATATGGCAACCTAAAATCTTTCGTTGTCCACGATGAGGAAAAATCAAGTGGCGGGAGATGAATTTTTACCGCCAATACATCGACACCAAAAAAGTAAATAGGCAGGAACTTTTTTTTAACCCTCCAACGAATTGGCAACGATAATTTGGAACGACCAATGAATTTTGTTACAAAAAATGAAAGTCTAATTTGACAAACTGAAAGATGAAGTCATTGCCCAAAAAATCGTTGTCGAATGAGGATTTTTTTGTAATAAATAAAGCCAGACCCTAGCATATTAGGAGCATTTTAGCATTAGTGAATATAATACCTAAGTGGGGCCCACACATTCTAACTAATCAAAAACAAAAGTATATCCCTCCCCCTACCATGCAACTCCATCCAAAAAAATTTCAATCCCAACACATCCAATACATTATGCATAACACCGACAACAAAGCCAAACCATTTTTCACCACATTCAATTGTAAGAAAAGGCATACATTCTGCATACATAACCATAAATAATCAAGAAATCCCAAAAAAATTCAAAACTTCCAACACATAATGAATATCTAACAAGTAAAATCACTAAATCTAACATGTTATAGCCTACCCGTACTCTTAATTACAAGAATCAAGAATCACAATCATCAAATAATCTCAAGAATTAATCAAACCCATTTTGAAAAAGTTAAAAGACAAAAATGTACCTTTCAAGTCCACGAATGAAATTGTAAGGAACTGAGATCACTATTAATACTGCTAGCTAACAACTTAGAAAGATAAAGACTAACAAGTACTTATTGTACCAAATGTTAAGACTAAAATAGCTTTAAGTAACTAACAACACCTAATCAACAATTAACTACTCTAATTATCCTTTCAAGCATACTTCCTGACAGAAAGAGGTAGGAGAAGCAGATTATCCAAGCCAGGATTTGCCCCAAGAAGGGAAGAGATCACCGGATTTTGGGTTTGGGGAGAGATAATTGCCGGATTTAATGAGAAGTAGAGTGAGGAAGAGGAAGGAAAATTGCGAATAAAAGAACAACCTACAAGCCGCCATCATCATGATGGCGTCTTTTCTAGCTTTTCCCCAAGTTGCCCCTCCACGTTTTTAAACCCTAATCCTCCATTCTAGGCTCTAGCCACCAATTTTATTATTTTAAATTAATATATATTGTTAAAAATTCCTCAAAGTATAAAAAATTAAAAATGAAGATAAAGGAAAAAACTAAACTAAAAGGATACTAAAATCAAGGGAAATCCAATCAAAATAAAATTAAATTAACAAGATCAAATGAAAATTAAACATAAAAAAATCAAAACAAATCAATAAATTCAAGAAAAACAAAACATAATCAAGGAAAATTGAAAACAAAATGGAAAGTAAAAGGAAAAATTAAAAATAAATAGAAAATTGAAGAATAAAGGAAAATTCAAGAAAATGTAAACTCAAATTGAGAAAACTGAAAGAAAATTTAAAAAACAAACAAAAGGAGAAGGGGATAAATAAGGTTTTGAATTAAAACATCTTTGAGAATTGGTTTTTTCATTTGTAATTCACAGAAACTTTTTTGTTAAAATCGAATATTGTCTTTTCAAAATTTATAAAATGGTCACTCAAAGTCAGATTTTTTCCGTCCAAAAAGCGTTAGGAATCTTGTATGTGCAAGTTGGCTTGACTTTTTCTTTGACGTGGAACAAAAAAAGACAAATTAGCGGATTATTATATACAAATGAATAAAACTATTAACTACTTCACCTAAACAATTCCAAAACTAATAATAATAATAATAATACTAATAATTTCAAAATAATAATAAAAAAAAAATGTTAATTTTAAAAATTTTAAAAGCGTTAATTTTAAAAAATTTAAAAAACGTTAATTTTCTAAAAAAATTTAAAAACGTTACTTTTCAAAAAAAATTAAAAAAATTCATTTTTTTATAAAAAATAACGTTTTTTAAAAAAAGCAGAACCTTTTAAAAAATTGAATTTTAAAAAGCAGTTTAAAATTAAAAAATTATGTTTAAAAATTTTAAAAAATTAACGTTTTTAAACTGATTTTTTAAAATTAACGTTTTTAAAAATTTATTAAATTTTTTTAAAAAATTATAGTTTTTAAAGCTGTTTTTAAAAATTTATTAAAAAAAAATTAACGTTTTTTAAAAATTAAAAAATTATGTTTTAAATTTTTTTAAACTGTTTAAAAATTAATTTTTTAAACTGCTTTTTTAAAAATTAATGTTTAAACTATTTAAAAAATTTTAAAAATTAATGTTTTTAAACTGTTTTTTAAAATTAACGTTTTTTAAACTATTTTTTTAAAATTAACGTTTTTAAACTTTTTTTAAAAATTAATGTTTTTAAACTGTTTTTTAAAAATTAATGTTTTTAAAGCATTTAAAAATTAATGTTTTAAAAAATTTAAAAATTAATGTTTAAAAAATTTTTAATTTTTTAATTTTAAACTATTTTTAAAATTCAATTTTTTTAAAAAGTCTGCTTTTTCTAAAAAACGTTAATTTTTATAAAAATGTAATTTTTTATTTTTAAAAAATGTTAATTTGTTTTTAAACCGAACTAATATTTTTAAAAAGACTATTTTTTTTAAAAATGTTAATTTTTATAAAAATGTAAAATTTAAAATTTTTTTAGAAAATTAACGTTTTTTAATTTTTTTAGAAATTTAACGTTTTTTAAATTTTTTAGAAAAATAACGTTTTCAATTTTTTTAGAAAAGTAACGCTTTTTTTAATTTTTTAGAAAAGCAACGCTTTTTTTTAAATTTTTTAGAAAATTAACTTTTTAAATTTTTAAAATTAATATTTTTTTTTATTATTATTTTGAAATTATTAGTATTATTATTATTATTAGTTTTGGAATTGTTTAGGTGAAGTAGTTAATAGTTTTGGTCATTCAGGCTATAATAATCCACCTGTTTGTCTTTTCTATGTTCCACGTCAGTAAAAAAGTCAAGTCAACTTACACATCAAAGATTCTAACATTTTTTGGACGGAAAATCGGACGGGGTGACCATTTTATAAATTTTTGAAAGTACAGCTATTCGATTGTAATAAAAAAAGTTTCGGTAACCACAATGAAAACCGGACCCCAGTACAGTGACCAAAACCTTATTTATCCCAAAGGAGAAGAAAACAAAATGATAAAGGAATTTGAAAACAAAACTGAAAAAGAAGAGGAATTGGAAATAAACAAGAAAAAACCCAAAGAAAAATTTGGAAGAAGAATAACAAGAAAACGAAATGAATACAACAAAAAATGAAAACGGAATTACTCAATCAATCAATATTGCATGAACATTCATCCACCTAGTTCCCTCCAGCTTGGTTATGAACAGGACGGAGCCAGGATTTGATCTTGCAGAGGGCCAAAATCAAACTTTCATCCAAAGGCTATGCCATTGAGCTTTCCAAGTCCCAATTCTAGAAAATAGTTCCCACTAATCCTAATTCCGGGCATTATTTCTTCTAATCATAGGTCCCACTGTATTTACGAAACAGTCCATTATCTCCGCCAATCCTAATTCCTAGCATTATTTGAGACTTGGGAGTGCATATAAATCTCAATAAAAGTAAATCTAACAACGCAAATACGCAATGAAAAATTATAACACATAAACAAACATAGATTGAATTGATAACTCCTCGTATCAACAATTTTAAACCCCTATTTATTTCTGCACATACATAATATTATCTCACAATTCAAGTGGATGAGCCTTGGTACTTGATAAATTTTAAAATCTTGGGGGGGCATGGCCCCCTCCAAAGAAGCCTAGCTCCGTCCCTGGTTGTGAACTTTAACCGCCTTGGTCCCTCAAGCTTGGTTGTGAACTTTAACCGCCTTGGTCCCTCAAGCTTGGTTATGAACCTTAACCACCGTACCTCATAGGCTCGGGCATGAACCACTTTGGCCACCTCGATCTCATAAGCATGGTCGGGAACAATCTGCTTAGAACTTGCATATGCATCACATCATTGGGTGTATACGTCTTTGGCACGCTGGTTTCATTGCATTGTATAGGAGTGAGCAAAAAATGGATAAAACCGAACTACCGAACCGAACCGAAATTTTTTAACCGAATTATTTTGGTTTTTCGGTTTTTTTTACAATTTCGGTTATATCCGAATTATTTTTCGAAGATTGATTCTGATTTATTTTGCCAAAATCTGTGACTATTTGTATCCGAATAACCGAAACGATAATTCTTAAAAATATTAATTTTATAATATTATTATTACGTCATTCAGCCATTCAAGAATCAGGAGTCCTAAGTATTAACCTAAGTGACCGAGTCGGCTCCTAAGTTTCAGATCTGAGAAATTCTAACCCCAATTCGACACTTGCCTCTCGATCATTCTTCACTCTGTCTCCCTTACGACTTCAATTCTTCACTCTTGCGGTGCCTCTCGATCTCGACCGTCGACACTCGACAGTCGACTACTCTAGTCCTTGTCTCCCTTACGACTTCAATTGCTTGCCTGAGTTGCCTCTCGAGCTCGAGTTCGACAGTCGACAGGCGGTCCACGCCTTCAGACTTTAGTTAATTTATGCTTTTCCCTTTTGATTGGTTATCTTTAATGGTGATCTAGATGTTTGATAGATTTTCGAGTTTGCGGTTGTTATTGTTTATTTTGTGAAAGTCTTAGTATTTAACTGATAACTAGGGCAAGGTAATATGTTGTTCAAGTGCTTTAATTTTTGTCTTTGAATTTAATTGCAATTACATTGAAATAAGACTTTTGTGTGGCGGGAAAAATATTTCTTTGCTTTTGATCTTTTATGTATGTATATGAAGCTCGTGCATATAATAAAATTTAAGTGGGATGAAATATGATTTGGTAATTGGTGCTTGGTCGTGTCTTTGCTTATCCTAGAATTTGTTACTTTTAGAGTGATAATCTATCAAATTATCTTTGATCAATACCACCTTTTGAGGTTTTCCTTCTACTTCCCTCAAGAAACTTAGGTTTTGATGATGGAGTAAACACAGGTAACAGTTGTATGTTGATTCGGTTTTTACCCAAATTATCGAAATTACAATTCGGTAATTCGGTTAATATCAAATTTCGGTTTTTGTTTCGGATATTAAAATTATCATTATTTCGGTTTTCGGTTATAACCGAATAGCTTATTTGGTTCGGTTATAACCGAATGCTCACTCCTAGCATTGTATAAGCATGACAAAGAGAAGTAATTGTAAATACTCAAAATTTACATTTTAAAACTAAAAATAACAAGAATATAACATTATAGCATTTACATTTTAAAACTAAAAACAACAAGAATATAACATTATAGCGAAATTACAAAAACCCATAATTTCAAGATTTAATTGAAAGAAAATGAGGACTTAAAGAGAGTAGAGTTTAAAAACGTGTGATATATCTCCAAACCTTTAAATTTTATTTTGATGATAACAAATCAAGTAAATAGGTCAAATGGGTAGAATCATCTCTATAGAATTAAAATATTAAAATGTTTTAATTTTTCAAATTTACCTTTATCAAAATGTTTTTCTAAATTCCTTATTGAATTCATTTTTCTTAACCTTGATAATTTAATATCAACTGTGAAAGAAATTAATTCATAAAGTAAAATTTCCAAAGGCAAGGAGAACTCCTGTTTTTTTTTTCAAAATGATTTTCAAAACTAAAGCTTTAAAAAAAATTTGGCAAAAAGAAAAATTACAAACAATATATATAAACCGTATATATAGGTAATAATGGTCATACACAACTGTGTATATTTTATTTGTGTACAGTCTACCAAAATTACGCTATTTTGGCAAATTTGTTTTTGATTTTTTATTTGGGAGGAGAAACTATTTTTTAAAAAAACAAATATGCCAAAATGACGTAATTTTGGCAGACCGTGCACAAATAAACTATGCATAGCTGTGTATGACCATATTGCCTATATATATATACATATATAACGTATTTATGCAGTGCACAAATAAACTATGTGTGTGTGTATATATATATTATATATATATATATATATATATATATATATATATATATATATATATATATATATATATATATATATATATATAGAAATCCATCCATGGCAACCGGTTGCCATGTATACTATTCTAACAAACTACGTTTCAACCGTTGATCAATTAATTGGATGGCTTAGATTGTAATTTATTTTTACACAGCCGCTACAACATGTTGTGCCCAAAAAACATGTTGTAGCAGCTTTTATTTTAATATAAGGGCCCCACATGGTCAAACATGTTGTCAATTGATCAAACAAAAGAATATTTAATAATATAATACACCAATCGCTACATGTTGTAGCGGCTTGGCCCTTTTTTATATTTTTGAAAAGCATTTTGCATATACATTGTCATGACTCAGCACATTTGGGAATCTTAAAAACATAAAAAATTGGCCCGGCCGCTACAAGCTGTGCCGACTGTGAATAAAAAAAATAAAACATTTCCAGCCGCTACAAGTTGTGCCGACTTGGAATAAAAAACTAAAAAAAATTCCTTTGGCCTTTGAACGAATTATTTCCAAAAATTTGCTCCTAACCAAATTTGAACTCGCAACCTCCCGCTTCAAACCTTCGTTGTATGACCACCCGAGCACCACAGGCCTAGCTGTTCATTTTTTGCAAAGATTAGTCTTTATATTAAAACATTACATTTCCCTCAATATAAATATATTATTATTATATTATGTTTAATATTATTATTCAACAATTCTTATTATTATTATTATTATTATTATTATTATATTAAGTTTCGATGATAGGAAATGAATGCCTTATCTATTTATGAAAGTGGTAGTAAATTGGTAGAGTGGAATTTAAATGATGGAAGATTATAATAATTTATTTTATTAATCTTAATATTTATTTTTATATTAATATTAATAATTAAGCCATGTTCTTTTATGAAGCCATTTCTTTTATGAAGCCGTGTTCCTTTATGAAGCCATGTTCCTTTATGAACTCTGTCCATTGAATATTATGAAATAAATTTTCTCCCAAGTTCTGAGTTTGAAAATATATCAAATTCAATTAGTTTAATAAGTAATGATGATAATTTTTCAGGACATTTTAGGAAATTATTTTACTTATTTCAATTTATAAAAGTAGTTAGTATTTCATATTTTATTTTGAAAATATTTTAAGTGATTAAATAATATTAATATTACTAAGTTATGAATTTGAAAATCTCATACAGTTCAACCAAATAGATATTCTTATTCACATAGTGTACATGAGATAACGCTAGAACATTTTCTATATCTCAGATTCCGAAAGTAATCTTGCGAATTTTTTGTAGAGCTCCCACACGATGCAGTAACGAAAGATCGTTACATCTTCCAAGGACAACTTCTCTTCGTAAAGATCAACATTAGCCCTAAAGAAAGCGTCAACATACTTGCATACAAAAATTCTACAGTCTGAGTTGTTTTGTTGTTTTAGTCGGATCTTTGATACCTGTACATTAGGATTAACGATGGGCCACTCATGCATCGGATTACCATTTCGCAAACAAAATGGTATCAAATGTACCTTCATGTACAAAGTAGTTGGTTAATAATTTTATAATATATTTGACATTATAAAAGTAAAATATTTTAAAACTACACATACCGCAACTTTAATGAATTTTGAGTACATTTCCCATAACTTCATATGTTTGGTATCATTGTAGTACGGGTCAATGATGGTAACCAACCAATCAGTAATTGAGAATAGCAACAAGATGAAATGGCTTCGATGTGTACTACATACAGACATGAATATATACTTGCATTCGTGTAAAGGTGGGCCAACATCTTAGTTCACATACAGATTGCAAAAACTCCATGCATGATTCTTTTCAGTTGGAGGCACATAGCATCCAGGACATGCTCGAAAATCCAATTTACAGGCCCTAAGGAATGTAATGCACTGTGGTCTAAATCATATAACTGTCGCGGATGTGATAAAGGATATAAATTCGCTTGTGCGGCCACCACGTTTCCAAACATATGTGCATTTATGAATGCCTCCTTCAAATCTTTCAATTTTTGGTTAAGGACCCTTTTGGTCCATAAGAGATGTGATCTCCCGCATCTTGTACCTGATTGAGACCCAAATGTAAATTATTATTATAGGGCAAAGGTGCAAAAATACCCCTGATGTTTACACGGATGTCCCACTTCCACCCTAAACTATTTTTTTTTTTCCAAAAGTACCCTTAACGTTACACATTTTAGGTCAACCGTGCCCCTACCCTTAACGGAGATGCCACATAGACTAACTCTGTTAATACGTGGACAATTTTTGCTGACGTGGCAACATTTGCTGACGTGTGCAGAATAGAAAACTATATTTACATCATTTAATCATTTAATCAAAATACTTAAATTAATCGAAACAAAAAATACTAAAATTCAAAATAAAAAAAGCATAACATATTTAGAAAATTTATTTTTTTTATTTTTATTAAAAAAAGCTAGCGCAGTTTTATTTTTTTAAATAAAAAAATAGTTTTTTAGTAAAATAGTTTTTTTAAAAAAATAGTTTTTTAATAAAAATAAAAAAACGCTTTTTTCTAATAAAAATAATAAAAAGTACAGCTTTTTTTTAATTAAAAAATTAATTTTAAAATTTTTATCATAAAAAAATGCGATTTTATTTAATAAAAAATTATTTATAATAAAAAAATGCGATTTATTTTTTGTTATAAAAATAAAATAAAAATATTTTTTTAATACAAAAAGCTCAACTTTTTTAATTTTTAATTTTTAAAAAATAGTTTTTTTAATAAAACACACAATTTTTTTATAAAAATAAAAACCCTAGAGTGTTTTTAATATAAAAAATGCGAGTTCTTTTTTTAATAAAATAAAAAAGTAATTATTTTATTAAAAAAAACCAAACAACGCCTCTCAAAGTAAACAAAATAGGTTGCATAGGTATCATTTTATTAAAAAAAAACTTTTTTTTTATTTTATAATAAAAAAAAATAAAAGCTTTTTTTTTATTTTTATTAAAAAATTGCATTTTTTAATAATAAATTTTTTTAAAAAAGTTTTTATTAAAAAAAGCGCACTTTTTTTATTTTTATTAATTATTTTTTAATAAAAATAAAAAACTATTTTTAAAAAAAATTATTTTATTAAAATAGTTGTTTTTTTTATTAAAAAAAAATATAATGGCGTTTTTTTATTAAAAAATCTTAATATGTTATGCTTTTTTTAAAAAAAAATTAGTATTTTTGTTTCGATTAATTTAAGTATTTTGATTAAATGATTAAATGATGTATATATAGTTTTACGCTCGCACATCGTCGTAAAAATTGTCCACGTATTAACTCAGTTAGTCTATGTGGCGTCTCCGTTAAGGGCAGGGGCACGGTTGACCTAAAATGTGTAACGTTAAGGGTACTTTTGGAAAAAAAAATTAGTTTAAGGTGGAAGTGGGACATCCGTGTAAACATCAGAGGCATTTTTGCACCTTTGCCCTATTATTATATGTATCATTATTATTTTATAAATATGAATATAATAATAATTAATATGTGTGACGCCCCCAAAACAGGTATACATCACTCATCTTGGGTCGCCAAATACATGGTACAAAATTTAAATACAACTTAATTATACAACAGTCGTGTAAAATACGACAAAATATAATCTAAGAGTTTTTAATAAGAATATTGTCATCTAGACAATATACAAACTCAATGGAGTCCTCATTACATTTATTGTCACACTTTATTTAATAGAGTAATAAGGACTACTAATGCTATCATCCGCTAATCACTACGTTGCCCCGACTAGTCTCCCGCCACGTTCTCATTTCTCAAGAGAAAAAGTGAAAGAAAAGGTGAGCTCAACTAGGCCAGTAAGAAATATTATAACTAAGATAATGCAGAATAATTTATCGTTAGCCTTCAACAGTGTTAAACTGATAAAATATAACAAACATCAAGTTTAACTGCAGCGTAACAAGTAATCCATTAGAAGAGTCAAGTAGAGAATAAAATCTACTATCTTCTATGATTTAAAAGGTTTTTCATCACTTTTATCGCTGAGACTCAGCTTAATAAATAAACCACATCATCCCTGCACTACGGCCAATGATATTCATTAGTATCACAACCACAAATTATCCATGCACTACGTGCCAAGGATATTCGTGTATTCATCAATGGTCATGATCATGCCAACAACTATCCATCAATGCACTACGGGCCAATGAGGACTTTTACCACATCATTTTTAATATTATGGTCATGATTATACCGAATAATCCACGGTCATAATCATCATCAAGTCCATCTATGCACCACAGCCATAGATGACTTTCAACATAATATAAACAAGAGGATGATGACAATGATATAAGAATTCAATAAAACAAGTTCAAGAATTAATTTATCCAGAACCGATAACGCCCAAATTGTCAACATGATATCGCTTTGTGGAGTAAAATTCAAGAATGCTCGTAAGAATATTTCCATGAAAAATCTTTGGATGAAGCGCAAATATCAAGGATATTCCACTAATTTCATGGAGTATAAAAGCCAAAACTTTAACCAACTGAGTAAAATAAAGAATGGAATAACAAAAGAATTCATCAGTATGCGATAGATCAAGATAGTAAATAGGTTATTCTAACAGAATAATAAATAATGGAACCAGGTCATGCGTAAACGCATAGACAGGATATTCCAACTGAATAATAAAGAATGGAATAACAGAAGAATTCACCATGCATGCGATAGATCACACAGTATAAAGTTATTCCAACAGAATAATAAATAATGGAACTGTGTGTCATGCGTAATACGCACGGAGCATGTGATGTTCCAAATGAATAATAAAGAATGGAATAATGGAAGAATTTCACCATGTATGCGGATTGCCTTGATGTAGGCGAGTTATTCCAACAGAATAATAAATAACGGAATCAGGTCATGCGTTATTCGCACAGACAGGATGTTCCAATAGAATAATAAGGAGTGGAATAATAATAGCTCTCTTCAAGAACACAAAAGAAATAATACCCCATACTTTAGAAAAACTGGATACTGGAATAGTGAGGTAGTAGACTTCTCTTCTTCTTTCTCTCTATAATTTCTCTCTATAATAATTGCTCCAAAGCTTTTGTGAATTGGTGAGAAATGAAGGAAGAATGAGCTTCTATTTATAGGAAAATATAGTTTTGATAATTGCAAGTTTTGGGGCTCGAAATATTACAGTATAATACCTTCCTCTTTTTCTTCATTTTTAATTTAGTCCTACAAGTATTAACAAACTTGCACCACCTCCCCTAATAGTAAATAATGTGAATTAATAGTTCATTCATGTGACTCAATAGTATAATCATGTGAAAAAACTAATTACAGTATAATACCTTCAACTATACCTCCATTTTTAACTAAGTCATGCAAGTATTATCAATCTTGCACCAACTCCCCTAATAGTACAAGAATGTGATTCAATAGTACACACATGTGAATAAATAGTTATATAAGCATATGAATTAGTAGCAATTAATTGCTCATTTATCCGATAAATTACTCGATTTATCAATATAACCCCCAGACATCAATTATTATCAGAATAGATGTTGATTTCCACTAACACTAATAATCCCAACACAATGGAACTATCAAATTCATCTTTAATCAACATAACTTATTCATCATTAATATTATAACTCACAATATTTAACAACCAGGTCATTCCCAGGAAAGAGAGGGCTTTCCGATAAGGATTTCTCCTTATTGGCACGCAATTAGGTGACCAAACCTCTCATTGACAAAACTTCTAGACATTATCAATATTGCAAATAATAATATGAATAACTTTTTCGTCTCAATTATTGATTTAATAATAATAAATATAATGCGATGATAATACCGTGACAATAATTGAATCAATAATATGAGAGATATGATGCGTGAAGAATTCTGTAGTAATAATTGAGTATAACCGAGTGACTTCTCACGTAAGCATCAATAATCAATATCGTGTGCTACTACGCAACCACGCCAGACATCGCATTTCTTTTACTACGGGGTAGTTCAACAGTTTTAACGGTAACACTTTCGTCGTTATTTTTATAAAAGATAATTACATCGTTTTCTAACTAACTACAACAATACTTCATTATGGGTCCCAATGATGATTGTCTTTGTCATACGAATATTTTATGTTAAAATGAATATTCCCTGACCAATCGAATATTATATAACCACTTGTTTACTTTGCAAAATATGTAAATATTACCCACAACTATAACATTATATCAAATCTACACCATAATATTTAAAAATATATTTCGAGAAAATTATTCTTTATTCATAAAAGTTGGGGTCTTACAACCTCCCCTTCTTATGAAATTTCGTCCTCAAAATTAGGGTACATACCTGGTATGTTGAAGAGATGAGGATACCTTGACTTCATCTCAGATTCTAACCGCCAAGTCATTTCCTCCACATCGTGGATTCTCCACAAAACTTTGACTTGAGATATGACCTTGGAGCGTAGAACATGATCCTTCTTATCCAAGATTTTAACAAGTAACTCTTCATACGTTAAATCTTCCTCTATCTCATCCGGTTCTAACTCAATAATGTGGTTCGGGTCTTTAACATATTTACATAACATAGATATATGAAAAACGTTATGAACACGAGACATACTTAACGATAGAAAGTAGTCTACAGCCACGTTCCTACTACCGCCGAGAATTAAAAATGGGCCAATGAATCGAGGATTGAGTTTTCCTCTCTTTCCAAATCTCGTAACTCCTTTCCATGGAGCAACACGTAACAACACATGATCTCCAATATCGAATTCTACGTCCTTTCGATGAAGATCAGCATAACTCTTTTGTCGATCTTGTGAGGTTTTTATACATTGTCGGATTGTTTGAATCTTTTTCGTAGTCATACGTACCAAGTTAAACAAATTGAGATAAACTCCGCTATCTCTCTCTTTATATTGCTCCACCAAAATGTATGTCGAAGATCACGATACATTTTGGTACTCCCAAGATGGATTGCAAACGGTGTGTTGTGCGCCTCCATCATGATTTTATACTTTAAATCAGGGTTGTTAGGAACACAAAGTCTGGAGTTGACTCGAAGTATTTCTTCTTCATCGATTCTTACTTCCGGCATAGCACCTTCTTACACTTTCTTCCTCATACGCATCAGCTCCAGGTCTGTAGCTTGAGCAGCTTTAACTTTATCGATTAAAGTCGGTTCTACTCGTATATTCGCTATCATCACTTGGGTCCCTGGAGTCTTTAACTCTATCTCCATCCTTTGTAAGTCATATAAAATGGGCCTTTGCGTTGACAATAATGCACTGAGTCATAATAAAATGCTGACTTTTACTGAGTCATAATAAAATGCTTATTTTTATAATCTGATATACATATTATTTCTCCTTGTATATATATATATATATATATACTATCTATATATCTTTGCATTTGTGTTGGGCTCGCTGCTGTTTGTGCTAAGAAATGTGTCTGACGAAGAGCTTAGCATACTGAAACTAATATATTACTGATATCAGCTCAGGTAAAACCTCTCTATCTCTCTCAATTTTTTGGTTGTGTGGATACTGAAGTCCACTGGATTACTTTCTGTGTCTTATATAATGTGTGAATCCTGATATCCACCGGGTTGCTCATTGCATTTACTGCTATATCTCACTCTAAGATTTGCTATAAATATTGAAATCTTGCATTTTACCTGCTTCTTTGAAAAACTTGATGCCTGAAATTATAATTTCTTGTCGTGTTCAAATTTTTGTGAAATCATTCCTGTATTTAATTAAGCCAGTTTTTGTTCATCAAACGACATGTGGATTTTTTTTTACCGATTACTGTTCTCTTTTTACCATTTTTTTAAAAATAGTGTTCATCTTACTATTTCACTTAAATATGGTGCACTGTTTATAAAACTCATTTCACCTCAGGTTATTAAATGCATCTCTTCTATGGTTACATTACCTGCTGCACTTCTTAAATGCTTCCTTTCTCTGATTACTTAAGTATATATTACCTGTCGAACTTCATCTTTCGACTTCTATATATATATCTCAACCTTTCAAAAATGTTTCATAGTTATATATTCTCACTCTTCCACTTACTATTTTCACCTATTTTTCCTGCATCTATCCTTATCATGACTAACCTACTTTCTTCAAAAAGAAAAAATTTGTCTCTTAATTATGAACTATATTTTTCAAATGTTGTTCCTACTCTTACCACCCCATCTGCTCAATCAAAATATAGGTCTATGCGACACAACCTGTGTCCAGGAACTGTAGTCACATTTCATCGTTTTCCAAAACTATTTGAGATTTTCAAAAATGTTGGATGGGATTGCTTGATCTCTTTTAATGATAAGTCTGTTTTTCCCAGTCTTGTGGCTGAATTCTATACTCACATGGAATTTTTACATAACTCTTCTGGCTTATTAAAAACAATTACTACATGTATACAAGGCCAGACTTACATTATCGATGAATTGTTTCTTGTTCATACTCTCCAGTTGAATCCATCTACGCTTGATTTACCTCGCATTAATTCATATCTTCATCCTTTCGACATATCTGTCGAAGAATGTATGCTATTTAAGTTCAACTTATCTGTGGTTATTGACCAACTAGTACCAGCCCTGTTGTTTGACTTCCCATGTACAATCGGTCTAGAGTTTTTAACTGCTGAGTGTCAATTTCTGGGAAAAATCTTAAGAAAAAATGATATGCCTGTTAGAGATGACAAAAAAATGTTGCCGTTTGATCTCAAGCTCATCAAAGGATTGCTCAATGAATGTCTGCCCTATAATCTTGCCTATATCTTACTATCTTAATTTAAATACTGTTTTCACAACAATTGTCTTGGATTCGATCTCCTTCTTACACGTATCTTCCACTATTTAAATCTTCATTTGTCCACTCTTCAGTCACAAACAATTCCCACCAGCAATATAGTAGCTCATCTAAACTTGCCACAACAGACTCTCATCATCTCTAAAATTTCTGAACATGAAATATTTGAAGAAAACATCATTCTGACTACCAAACTCAATTATCTAAATAGCATGAATTAACTCTTACTGCAAAATCAATCTCTCATGTTAGCTAAACTAGAAGATGTTCAATTATCTTTGCATACAATTCAATCTGTGGTTTGTTTACTCCTCGAGCACAACAACATGTTCATGGATCCTTTCAACGTTAGCACCGCTCCCCGACTTAATAGTCCCACCGATGGTGATCCTCCTCTTCTGTTCTCTCATTAGCCGATTCTGCAGGAAATATTAATGATCTGTTGCATTTTTCTCCCCTTCATCTTGAAGAAATCTAACTTCATATGCTAACTCCACTAAAAATTCGGTTCTTGTAATCCCTAAATCTCTCTCCTCCACTAACTAATCAGCTATTGTAATCCTTAATCCCTATTCCCTCTACTACTACTACTACTACTACTACTACTACTACTACTACTAGAATTCGACTTATATATATTTTGTGCCTAACTATCTTTGCAGGATTTCTAACAATCTTTACTGCAGGTTATTTTTTTTCACCCCGTCATTTTTTATGATGACAAAGGGGGAGAAGAAAAATATATTAACTACCATGAATGGATGTTTAAACTGCTATATATGAACTGCCACGTATAGACTATATATATGAAACTTCCATGATTGGATGTTTAACTACTATGATTAATTGTGCTTAAATTGAATCTAATCAATTATAAAGGGGTTCACAAATTAAGGGGGAGTTTTTCTAAAAACAAAAATATTTTTATATAATTGTCATCACCAAAAAGGGGAAGATTGATGGGTATATGTTTTATATATATTTTAATGATAATAATTATGTTTTAAATAAATATTTAATTATTTATTTATTTAATTATTTTCTGCTTTTTACTTGAATTAATTTTATTGACCTTGATAAATTATATGTCAAGTGTTAAATAAATATATTCATATATTATTCAAGGCAAGGATTCCTTATTTCTTTTTATAAAATCAAAAGTGGGCAAAATATTTTACTATAAATTATTAACAATAAATACCGTATATAATATATATACAAAACAGTATACCATACTTTGTTATAAATTGCATGTCCTTTTGTCTTTTTAAGTGTTAACCGTGTATATGTGTTAGACTAAAAATGACATTCATTTTTGGACAAAACCGTGTAAAGATTAGCTTGCATGATTTCATAAGTTGGTCAACATTAGTATTAAATGTTCAAAAGCTTAAAAAAGGCCCAGGCGGTTTTTCTCTTCTTCCGCGTAAAAGCTTAGCTAAATCTGGACCATTCAATTCAAAAATGTTTGATCATAACCGTGCATTCAAAAATCAGTTTTCAAAATTACAATTTTGCCCCAACTTCAGAAATTCTATAAATAGGGAGTATTTCATTCATTTGGTTTGTACCAATTTAGTGAAAAGAAAATCATACTCTCCTTGTCTACATTCTCTCTAAATTTTATATCTCTTCATACAAAAGTTCTAATTATTTTTGAAGAGAAAAATTGGTCCAAGTACTGAGATAAGTCTAAAAATTCTGTTGAATTATTTCTTACTTGCATTTTAGATATACATATATATATATATATATATATATATTGTTCTACACAACTTTATATATCTATATTTCATCTATTTATCAAATAAAAGAATACTTGGGCGCCGCAAGGCTACGGAGATAAACCTCTACGGAGAGGAATCCAACCGTATGATTCCTTATAGTCTTTAGTAATCTTTTATTGATATTATTTAATTAAATATTATAAAATAGATACAACACTTGATAGCTCAAAACAGCACTGAGATACTGCTCCAAAAAGAGTACTCATCCGAACCGGATTTGAGAATCGAAGCGATCTATTTAAAATATTTATATAAATATCAATTGTGAAAATTATAAATTTTGTCATACTTAGACGTCGTAAGGCTACGGAGATACACCTCTACCAAGAGGAAGTCGAACCGTACGATTCCTTAAAGTACTAAGTGACATTATCTATAAAAAAATTCACATAATAGATAAAATATTCTTATATAATTTTTGAGTTAAACAAATAATAGTTGTTATATCAAATTGTACTTATTTGACATTATACTTATTAGTTGAATTGATTTATTGTTGATTTATCTACAACTAATAAATTATTTGATTAAGATTAATTAAGAAATAATTCTATAATTATTCATGAAAAACACTCTTTATTTTATAGAATTGTTAATATTATATATTTGCTTAATTAGAAGCATATTTGATTCAAAGTTTAAAATAATTTATTTGCTTACATAGAAGCACTATTGATCAAAGCACAAATTATTATCTGCTTATTTGAGAAGCATCAATCTGTACTAAATTCTTATCTACTTATTTGAGAAGCATCAATCTGTACTAAATTCTTATCTACTTATTTGAGAAGCATATTATTTTAATATCATTTGTAAAAAAGAGAAAAAGTCAGAGTTAGTTCATTTTATGTACCTGTGAGAAAGACAAGTAATTCTTCTACCAAGACCAGAGTCTTTGAGAGGTCAGCGGGAAGTTGGGTCTCTAGTGTACTTGTGAGGAGAGGAAGAGACTGGTGTTTCAAGACCAGAGCATAGAATAAAACTAAACTCAAAAGGTGGTACAACTAAAACTTGAGGAATGAGCGGGGAGCTTACTGTCCAAGATAGATTAGTTGGGATTAGTTGGAAGTTTATCTTTAAAACTTTGTAAAGGCTTCTCCGCCTATTGAAGGAGTTGGTTATTACTGATAATAATAGGATCTCAAGTTCCAAATAGGGATTTGAGACTAGACGTAGAAACATACCAATGGGCGTGTGTTGTGAACCAGATAAATCTCTATGCATTGTGATTGAATTTTTATTATCTTGCATATTAATTTCTAACACTGCAAATTAATTATACTAAAAATTCGAAAAGGCCTACGATAATTTTTAAATCGGCAATAATCTATTCAACCCCCCTTCTAGATTATTATTGGACTTTCAATTGGTATCAGAGCAGTGCTCTTTAACTTGTTTATTGAGTATATACATGCATACTTAAGAGTAGATCCATGGCCTACAATGCTACTAGTTGCGGGGAAGGATTATCTATGTCTACACCTCCACTATTTGATGGTACCAATTTTGCCACCTGGAAAAATAGATTCAAAATCTATGCCAAATCTTAAGGAATCAAAATCTGGTGTGCCATTGAACGAGGTGTGCAAATTCCAACCAAAATTGAAGGAGAAAAGACTGTCGAGAAAGACATATATGAATTCACCACTGAAGAAGAAGAAATCATGAATATTTCATCCCGAGCAGAACAAGTGCTGACAAGTGATTTGTTTGAGAAAGAATACAAAAGAGTCAGTAACTGTAAAAATGCAAAAGAAATCTGGGAAAAATTGATTGTAAACTATGAAGGTACCAATCACATCAAGGAAACCAGAAAAGATGCTCTAATTCAAGAGTATGAAAGCTTCAAGCTTGAAGAAGGAGAAAAGATCATTGATATGGAAACTCGATTTTCCAGAATCATTGATGAGCTAGAGCAATTGGGAAAAGCATACACTAAAAATGAGAAAAATAGAATAATTCTCAAAGCCCATCCATCCATCTGGAAAATGAAGGTCACTGCAATAAAAGAAATGCAAGATCTAACTACATATCCTATGGACAATCTCATCGGGAATCTTCGTGCCCACGAAGTTGATATGTTCGTTGAAAAAGCTGGATTAGATACAGATCTCAAAAAGAAAGGAATCACCTTCAAAGCCCTTTTGGTGGATTAAGAAAGTGAAGATGAAGAATTAAATGAAGAACTTCTCAGTCTAGACAACAATAAAGTTGCTCTACTGTCCAGACAACTCAGAAGAGTAATTCAAAGCAAAGAAAGAAAGTATGACAAAGGCTTCATGAAAACAAACAACAACTTTAACAGTTTTAAAGGCAAATAATTGTTCAAACCAAAGACGCAAGGAGGAAATTTCAAAGCAAATAACAACTTCAGAAGTACCAATCCAAATGAAAATTCAAACACATGTTTCGAATGTAAGTAGCCTGGACACTTCAAGAAGGACTGTCTAAAACTAATCAACAACAAAGTTCTTATAGCTGAAGAAGGATGAGATCTAAGTGACGAGGAAGAAATCACTGAGCAAATCAAAGAAATTGCAAATCTCTGCTTAATGGCAGATAATGACTCATCACCAAGATCAGAGGTAAATTCTGAACACCAACTGCCTAGCACTTCTTTTTTGTCATACACACTAGAAAATATAAATGAAGAACACTATGAATTACAAGAAGCTTATAGTCATTTATATGGAAGTAATGAACTATTAAAAGAAGAATTAGAAAGATTAAAAAAATTAAATACAAGTCTTGAAATTGAAAATGCTAATTTAATTATCACTAATGAAAGTTTAAATGAAATAAACTTAGAAAATAAAGAAGAATTAGAACTACTTAAGAAAATTAATAAAAATCTTGAAATAGAAAATTCCTCACTTATTATCTCAATTGAAAATCTTGAAATTGAAAATTCAACACTTGCACGTCAGAATCAATGAAGATAATCAAGTACAAGATCAAGCATTAATTGAAGAAATTAAAAATGAAAATTCAAGTTTAAAGTCAGAAATAGAAAATCTTAATTGCAAAATTGAAAACTTAACCAAAGAACATGAAGATTTAAATAATATAATTTATAAATTCACAAAAGGAAAGGAAAATCTTGATGTCATGTTAAATCAACAAAATGTAGCTTTAATAAAGAAGGATTAGGATATACAGGAGAAACAAGTGAATCAAAAGATAAAGGATCAGTATCACGTTAAAATTAAAGAAAATGAAAGTCATATATCTCCCTTCACAAAATGTTCCTATTGTAATGTAGAAATGGTCATTCCTTTTATAATGCAATGCTAGAAATGGAAACTATAAAGGAAAAATGATTTGGGTTCCCAAAGGAAACATATATCGCACTCAACCATCACAAGAAGAGAATTTCACAAATATCATTATCATACTTCTCACAATCCAGCTTACTCATGTAGAATGCTTTTCTCAACTAAAATTGATTATCCTATGCCGTGTTTTGTAAAGGAAACTTCAAATGCTCCTTATACAAAATGGAAAACTCACCCTAAGGACCCTTCAATTTAAAGGGTACCAACTTATGAAATTAGTACATATATTTCAGGTAAGTCTTGCATCTGACATGAATAAAAGCAAATGGTATCTTGATAGTGGATGTTCTAGACATATGACTGGAGACAAATCCAAATTAAGAAATCTGCAAGCTACAGACTTTGGTGAAGTAACTTTCGGTGATAACAATAAATGTAAAATAATTGGAGTTGGATGTGTTGGCAATAAACACATAACCATTTCCAATGTTCAGTTAGTTACTGGACTCAGATATAATCTTCTGTCTATCAGTCAACTATGTGATAGTGGTTTTAAAATATCCTTTAGTACACATAACTGCTCTATTTTTGATCAAACTGGTAAATTAATATTAGATTATCCTAGATATCAAAATGTATACACTTGTGACTTAGATGCATACTCTCACTTAGATAGCATATGTCTTGTCTCTGCAAATGAGGATCCTTGGCTATGGCACCGCAGACTAGGACACATTAATATGAAACTCATAAATAATATTTCTTCTAAAGAACATGTCAGTGGTCTTCCTAAATTAAAATTTTTTAAAGATCACATCTGTGAAGCTTGCGAATTAGGTAAACAAATTCATGCATCCCATAAACCTAAACTCACTGTGTCAACCTCTCGACCCTTAGAATTGATACACATGGACCTATCCCTAAACACAACATGGGTGGTGCTGTATATATTCTAGTTTTGGTTGATGATTATTCACGATTTACATGGGTTGATTTTCTAAAGTTTAAAAATGAGGCTATTAATTCTTTTTCTACTATGTGTAAAAAGATTCAAAATCAACAGGGAAGTTCTATTGTTTATATTTGATCTAATCACAGAAGAGAATTTGACAATTCTGATTTCATTATGTTCTGTGATGAGAACGGTATAAGTCATAACTTCTCTGCTCCTTATACACCTCAGTCAAATGGTGTAGTTGAAAGAAAAAATCGTTCTTTGCAAGAAATGGCGAATACCATGTTAAATGAATATTGTCTTCCAAAATATTTGTGGGCTGAAGCAGTAGCAACATCATGTTACATATTAAACCGAGTTTTATTAAGACCCGTTTTGCTCAAAACTCCCTATGAGATCTACTATAAAAGAACTCCAAAAATAAACTATTTTCGTATTTTTGGGAGCAAATGTTTTATTCTAAACACCAAAGGACATTTATTAAAATTTGATCCTAAATCTGATGAAGGAATATTTCTTGGATACTCTCTTAATAGCAAAGCATACAGAGTTTTCAACAAAAGAAGTTTAGTCGTGGAAGAATCAATGAATGTGACTTTTGATGAAACTCAGCCTCCTCCAAAATATAAAGAACTAATTGATAATGATGTTGTCATTGAAGATATTCTCAGAAATATGGAAGAACCAAAACTAGATAATACATTTCCACCTATTGTTGAAAATCCCCTTGAAAATCCAAACCTTCAATTGAATGACTTGCCTAAAGAGTCTCATGTTATTAAAAATCATCCTATAGAAAATGTTATTGGCAATATTGAAAAAGGAGTTATCACTAGATCACAAGCACATAATCTAGCTGGTCATTTGTCTTTCTTGTCTCAAATTGAACCTAAATTAGTAAAAGATGCCTTACTAGATGAAGACTGGATAATGGCTATGCAAGAAGAACTTGAACAATTCACTAGAAACAAAGTATGGGAATTAGTCCCACAACCCGATGATGTTTCAATCATTGGAACTCGTTGGGTATTTCGTAATAAACTTGATGAAAATGGAATTGTTATTCGTAATAAAGTAAGATTAGTTACACAAGGATATAATCAAATGGAAGGAATTGACTATGATGAAATATATGCTCCTGTTGTTAGAATTGAATCTATTCTTATGTTATTAGCATTTGAATACCATAAGAATTTTAAACTATTTCAAATGTATGTAAAATCTGCATTCTTAAATAGTGTTATAGAAGAAGAGGTCTTTGTTAAACAACCTCCTGGATTTGAAGATTTTAGTCATCCTGAATATGTATATAAATTACATAAAACTCTATATGGGTTAAAACAGGCTCCTAGAGCTTGATATGAAAGGTTGAGTAAATTTTTATTGAAAAATGGATTTAAACGAGGAACTGTTTGAAAGTAGTATGCACACAAGCCAATCATGTTTGATGATAAAGCATATACTTTGTAACAATCTTATTCATTTATTAATAAAAAGTATTAATTTATTAAAGGCTTTTAATTATCTACATGATGTTTGTTTTATAATATGTGATAAACCCATAGTTTTAAGCAATGCTTTTAGAATAATGATGATGATCATTCTAATGAGATCTAAATTCTTAGAAAGCTTAAAACTAAAATAGTTCCCAATCATTGGATTACTAAATTGGGGATTAGTAAATCCGGATAGATCGGGTACATACGTTGCTTGCTTTCATTGGATGAGGATGATTGATCTCATGATCATTTGTGTGGAGACACTAAAGCAAGTATGTAGGTGCTTATTAGAGAATAAGTTCTTTGAACGTGGCTCGCTAAGGAATACTTAATGGAGTTTTATTTCATTTCGTCAATAGGAATTCTGTAGTGATAGTAGTACAAGTAATCCTTGGACTTGAGATCATCATAGTATCTTGTGTATGATGAGTTATACTTTGACTTATTCCTTAAGACCCTTAGGGTATATCAAAGGGTATGCTTGGGTATAATAAGTTGTACATGGAGATAATGTATGATCAATAAAGAATCTACCACTTATAATAAAAGAAGAGAAATGTCCTATGTGATTCGATAAATGACAACTCAAGAGTCCTTGGTTAATATGAGAATGAAATTAGAAAGAAGTTTCTAATTTGCATTATTTGGAGTTGTGCATTTAAGGATCGAAATACATATAATTAAATAAAATAAGACTTGACAGTAATTTCATGTCTTATATTTAATTGGGACATTGTATGGTGGAAGGATTGAATTTATCGGTAACTATTTACTCAAAGGTTCTTTAATGATTAATGTTGAAATCTATATTATCCGGAAAGTCGTTGATCGCTGGGGGAGGCTTATCCCTATTGTAGAATAAATATTATTTATTTATTTAAATAAATTAATTGTTTAATTTATTTATTTAAATAAGATTAGAATTGTTTCTAATTGATTTATTCACAACCTAGGTTTAATATGGAGAACCTAAAGGGTCACACCATAAAAGGAAGAATAATTATTTAAGAAGTTAATAGCATAATCGTAATAATATGTTATGTATATTTAATTTAATCTATGGTGATAGAATAAATTAAATAGCTTAATATCTATCAGTCCTACTTTCTTTACCATCAACTACTTGATGTGCAGGAATATAGTAGGAGCATCCATAGTTTCATCTCGTATTTGAAGCTCGTTACTCGTGGATGCGAGCATGATGCATCGAGCTAATCAGTGCATCATCTTGCCACTTTCTAAAAGTAGCAATCTCTTCCTCAGAGGCATTATCTCGCAAACTATTGCGAGGATAGGCATATTAAGGACATAAGATAACTTTTCAAACCATGAGAACTATTCTCAAATTCCTTAACCAATCCGTTTAATTTGGTCAGTTAATTTAGCATCTAATATGCTTCGCAGTTGATAGTAATTTTAGACATTGTAAAATTTCATAAATGAATTTGTAATTAACAACATTTTAACATACATTCTTTTATTAATTACCAAAATAATTTAGGTCTTGTTTTAAATTGGTATCTCCCACTATTTTCATCAAACTATATTACCTCACTTATATAGTTTAAGCAAAATCTAATTAAAGATTTGCTAGTGAGAATAAGGATCCCATTTCAAATGTATATAGCCTTGTGGTGACACAACAAACTATATATAAATAAATAGGTAGACAACTTTTGTCAATTACATCAACTATGCAACTCCTTTTCTTTTTGCCTCTTAGATTATTTTGATCAGTGGTGGCACATTCGAATCAAAATTATCCAAGTTAAGTCCGACCTAGCACTCCATATATTCAAAAAAGAAAAATATCATCCTTGTGGTGACACAACAAAACAATATTGTTCAATTTTCTTTATAAGCATCAAATGTGATAAATTAACATCTTAAATACTTAATACTTGCCTTGTGGTGACACAACAAACTCATATTAAATATTTAATACTCTATTAATTTTATCATGCTGTTAGAAGGCGACGTTCGATATTCCAAATACCTTTGAATGCTTAGGACTTAATATAAAAAATTGAGGGGTTTGTTATTAATTTGTCTCATCTTGTTTAGCGCGCATGCACATATATATATAAAATACGCATCATATTAATTAACATGCGAAGCATGTTTGCATAATATATAATATATATAGTATAAGCATGCACATATAGAATACTATATTCTACTCGGATTGATTATGGACTTTTATTCTAGTTTGGTTCACTAGAGCCACCAAGTGAACCAAAAGGTCAAACCCAGGGGTGCAAGAAATAATATTTAAATATAACTATTACATTTAAACCCGGGTTCCATTACAAACTGGTCTTCAAGCGCTCCTTGCTCCTTGATCTCCAATTTTCAAAATTATTCTAACTATTCTTATTACAAAACTATTTAAAATAAATAGAAACCTTGATCGTGATCGAGGGAAGTACATGGGAGGGAGATAGAATTTACATTAAGAAAAATTAGAGAAGGCGAGTGCAGTGAGACCCCATTTAATAAAACCCATACATTCATACGCATCCAACTAAAATAAAATCCAATCGCATTGGTCGATAGTCCATAATCAATCCCATTTATTATCATACACATCATCATATGCATCAATAAATAACATTCATCTTATGAATAATAAACATTTAATATATATATTGATATCATTTAATGGGCAAATTTAGTTAGTATAAAATCTATTTTGAATAAAAATAAACTCCTTTATTTAAATCCAAATTTAAATCAAAATAAAACTATTTTATTTTAATTTATCCTATTTTGAATAAAATAAACTATTTTATTTTAATCAAAATCTTTAATCAAAATAAACTCCTTTATTTTAATCAATTATGGAATCCAATTCCATGTAAAAAAATTAACTCCTTTATTAAAGGAAACACGGATTCTCTTTCCTATTCACAAATAAACTCTTTTATTTTTGAATAATATGAAATCTAATTTCATATCAAAATAAACTCCTTTATTTAAGGAAAATAAAATCCAATTTTAACTCCAATTAGTTATCATGGAATCCAATTCCAACTCTAATTAGTTAGCATGAAATTTAATTTTAAAATTAAAATAAACTTTATATTTTAATATAAAATAAACTTTTATTTTAATATTAAAATAAAATTTTATTTTAATAATAAAATTATTAAGAATATATATATATATATATATATATATATATATATATATATATATATATATATAATAACTAAGTCAAAATTCTTTGCAGAACTTAACAAATTAAAAGTACTAACCACGTCTTAGCTCACGATTCCTTTTTTTTTTTTTAATTTGCAATCTGCATCATTAGAGGATGACATATCTATATATGTCCCAAAGCAATCACGTGGGAACCCTTTTAAACATAAATCACGAATCGATAAAAAATTAATGCTGGGACGGAATCAAGATTTAAAAAAAAAAAAATTTGAAACACGCGGATAATCTATTAAACGAACCAAAAAGCGATTCATGAATTACATGTTTTTTTAATTTATACAACAAAATTATGCCCAATTAAATTGTTACTAAACACATATCAATATACACATCAAATTAAAACAATTAATAATTCACATAAAGGTTTGGCTCGATGCCCTTTATTAGTTTTGTAATATTCATATACTTTCAAATTGCATAAAAGTGCGGAAGCGTGTAAATTAATAAGAGAGTCTTATTATTATTATTACAATTATTATTATTATTTTAATTTCTAAAAGAGTTTAGGAATTAATTTAATATAAGTACTCTCATTTATTCCTAATTAAATTAGGAAGGAAAATTAGTTAAAGGAGTTTAATTAATTATCCCTAATAAGATTAGGGAGCTTAATTAATTAAAAGAATTTAATTAATTAAATAAAATCCAATTCCTTAATTGTTAAGGTGGGTTGCCCACATCTATAAATAAGAGGAGTCTTATTATGGGTGATGGGGTTGTTGTCTTTTTCAACATACAACATAATTCCAATTTGTTGGAGAGTACGCCTTTTCTATAGAGATAGAAAACTAGGGTTGAGCCAATACCCCTTCTTCTTGAATCCTTATTATTCCTTGGTGGATCACCTCTAGAGGCCAAACATTTGGGTGGCTAACGTTGATCAAAGGAAGGAACCAAACCCGGTGGATTCAAGTTGAACACGAAAAGGATTGGAGGTGAACTTGTACCTGAGGAAGCTCGGATCTTCAAGGGTATGATTTTATTCTTTATCTTTTCGTTTAATTAATAATTGTGCATAAAGGGTGATCCGGGTATATGGTTTGTAAAATTTTTAAACTCTGATTTTTATCTCGCTTCCGCTTATTTTTGCAATTTGATTGCGTTCATGAATATTACAAACCTAACACTGTTGATACTACCTTATTTACTAAAAATAAAAATGATGACATTTTGGTAATTCAAATATATGTTGATGATATTATTTTTGGCTCTACTGACATTACTATGTGCAATGAGTTTTCTGAAAGTATGAGTAAAGAATTTAAAATGAGCATGATGGGAGAATTAAACTTCTTCCTGACCGCAAATCAAACAAAGAGAAAAAAGGTATTCATATATCTCAATCTAATCATCGTAAAGAAATGATCAAGAAATTTGGCTTAGAATCAGCAAAACCTCTTAACACTCCTATGTCAACATCGGCAAAAATTAATTATTGACGAAAATGGAAAATCTGTTGACTCTAAGAAATATATAGGAATCATCGGAAGTCTGTTATATATAACTGCTAGTAGACCTGACATCATGTTTAGTGTTTGTAATTGTGCCAGGTTTCAAGTTGATCCCAAAGAATCTCATCTGACCGCAGTGAAAAGAATTTTTTGTTATCTTAAAGGAACCACTGAGTTAGGTCTATGGTATCCTAAGGATCAACCATTTAATTTTGTATGTTTTTTAGACTCTGACTATGCAGGTCATCATGTCGATCGAAAAAGCACTAGTGGTACCTGTCAATTCCTAGGAGGATGTTTGATTTCTTGGTTTTCTAAAAAATAAAATTCTGTCTCTATTTCAACCAAGAAGCGAGAATACGTTGCTGTATGCGATCTTTGTGCTCAAATCTTGTGGATGAAACAACCCTTCTTGATTATAATTTAAAATTTGGTATGTTTCAATTTTATGTGATAATACCCGAGACAATAAATCTCAAAGTAAAATCTGATCTTGCATGCTAGGTCAAAACATATAGACATTAGGCACCACTTTTTACGTGATCATGTTAATAATTGAAGCATTAAATTAGAATATATTGATAATTGAATTAAATATAGGCGATATATTTACTCAACCACTAAGTTAGGACGAGATTACGCAAATTAAGAATTGAGTTAGGAATGCTTTAGATACTTCTTATTAATTTTTTTAAAAAAAACAAATTTCGCATTAATTAATTATATAAAACTATTTTTATAGATAATTTTCTTTAAAAAATTTTAATGTCTCTTCTCATAATTGTATGTATTAAACTAGATATATATATATATATATATATATATATATATATTTACTGTAATTATTTTTATTAAACTAAGTTATGAATATAAATAATCTTCACATAAATAATTATCTTGTTATTATATATTTATATATACATATATATTGCTTTTAAAAATTAAATCTACATCATCAAAGGTGAAATTGATCGATGGTGTGTCTCTATCATCAAACCAATCGGACTCCACAATCATGAAACACACGGATCATGCCTCAGAACCATCCGATCAAGACTGAGCATTAATCTGAGCCTTTGGATCATATTCTAAAAGGAAACACACATCAGATCCATTGATAGCCGTTGATCGTGATCTACGCACCATTCTCCACCATTGGATTTGCCTGGTAAACAAACTATATATATACTTTTTTAATTTTTAATTCATTTTCTTCATTTCTATTTCTCTCTCTTCTCAGTCTCTCATCTGATTCTCTCTCGCTTTTTCGCCTTTCGTCTTCTCCGATATATTCTACATCTTCGTCAGTCTTTCTCTACAACATCATTTTGTCTCCTATAATCGACCTTATCTTCTTTCTAATCATTTTTTTCTAAAATTTTCTGAGTTTCAAATTGTTTTTGTTTGTCAAAATGAATTTCTGTCTAAGATCTGAGAATACCTGCTCGTTTTTGGGTTTCGGTCAAATTTTTTATTGTTCTAAGAATATCGAGCACTTGCATATGTTCCTCTTGTTCATCTTAAATTTTTTTTTGGGGATTTATTAGTTGAACCCAACTATATTTTTAGGGTTTCTGTCAAAATAAATCGTTTTTTTTCTAAGTTATGGTTCAAATAATTTTTTTAATGGAAATTAGTATAGTATTTTACTAATGCCAACCATTTAAATCTGCCTTTATCACGATGGCGTAATTACCGATCGATTCAAGAAGATCATTGCATTTTCTTTTACTATTTGAAAATTTAAAAAAAATAAAAAATTTACCTAATTTTTATTTTTCACTCAGCATTTTCTTCTCCAAATTTTTGCCGACTTTTACTAAGTCATAATAAAATGCTTATTTTTATAATCTAATATACATATTATTTCTCCTTGTATAAATATATGTACTATCTATATATCTTTGCATTTGTGTTGGGCTCGCTGCTGTTTGTGCTAAGAAATGTGTCTGACGAAGAGCTTAACATGCTGAAACTAGTATATTACTTATATCAGCTCAGGTAAAACCTCTTTATCTCTCTCAATTTTTTGGTTGTGTGGATGGATGAAGTCCCTTTGGATTACTTTCGCATGTCTTATATAATGTGTGAATCCTGATATTCACCGGGTTGCTCATTGCATTTACTGCTATATCTCTCTAAGATTTGCTATAAATATTTAAATCTTGAATTTTACCTGCTTCTTTGAAAAACTTGATGCCTGAAATTATAATTTCTTGCCGTATTCAAATTTTTGTGAAATCATTCCTGTATTTAACTAAGCCAATTTTTGTTCATCAAACGACATGTGGATTTTTTTTACTGATTACTGTTATCTTTTTACCATTTTTTTACAAACAGTGTTCATCTTACTATTTCACTTAAATTTGGTATTGTTTTTAAAACTTATTTCACCTCAGGTTATTAAATGCATCTCTTCTATGGTTACATTACCTGCTGCACTTCTTAAATGCTTCCTTTCTCTAATTACTTAAGTATATATTACCTGCCAAACTTCATCTTTCTACTTCTATATATATATCTCAACCTTTCAAAAATGTTTCGTAGTTATATATTCTCACTCTTCCACTTAATATTTTCACCTATTTTTCCTGCATCTATCCTTATCATGACTAACCTATTTTCTTCAAAAAGAAAAAATTTGTCTCTTAATTCTGAACTACATTTTTCAAATGATGTTCCTACTCTTACCACCCCATCTGCTTAATCAAAATATAGGACTATGTGACACAACCTGTGTCCAGGAACTGTAGTCACATTTCATCGTTTTCCAAAACTATTTGAGATTTTCAAAAATGTTGGATGGGATTGCTTGATCTCTTTTAATGATAAGTCTATTTTTCCCAGTCTTGTGGCTGAATTCTATACTCACATGGAATTTTTACATGACTCTTCTGGTTTGTTAAAAACAATTACTATATACAAGGCCAGATTTATATTATCGATGAATTGTTTCTTGTTCATACTCTCCGGTTGAATCCATCTACGCTTGATTTACCTCGCATTAATTCCTATCTTCATCCTTTCAGCATATCACGTCAAGAATGTATGCTATTTAAGTTCAACTTATCATGGTTCTTGACCAACTAGTACCGATACATTGTTTGACTTCCCATGTACAATCGGCCTAGAGTTTTAAGCTCTTTGAGTGTGATTTCGGGAAAATCTTAAGAAAAATAATATGCACGTTAGAGATGATGTAAAAAATGTTGCCGATTTGATCTCGAGCTCATCAAAGGATTGCTCAATGAATGTCTGCCCTATAATCTTGCCTATTTCTTACTATCTTCATTCGAATACTGTTTTCACAACAATTGTCTTGGATTCGGTCTCCTTCTTACACGTATCTTTCACTATTTAAATCTTCCTTTGTCCACTCTTTAGTCACAAACAATTCCCACCAGCAATATAGTAGCTCATCTAAACTTGCCACAACAGCCTCTCATCATCTCTAAAATTTCTGATCATGAAATATTTGAAGAAAACATCATTCTGACTACCAAACTCAATTCTCTAAATAGCATGAATCAACTCTTACTACAAAATCAGTCTCTCATGTTATCTAAACTAGAAGATGTTCAATTATCTTTGCATACAATTCAATATGTGGTTTGTTTACTCCTGGAGCACAACAACATGTTCATGGATCCTTTCAACGTTAGCACCTCTCCTGACTTAATAGTTCCAACTATAGCTGATCCTGTTCCTGTTCTCTCATCAGCCGATTCTGCAAGAAATATTAATGATCTGTTGCATTTTTCTCCCCTTCATCTTGAAGAAATCTAACTTCATATGCTAACTCCACTAACAATTCGGTTCTTGTAATCCCTAAATCTCTCTCCTCCACTAACTAATCGGCTATTGTAATCCTTAATCCCTATCCCCTCTACTACTACTACTACTACTACTACTACTACTACTACTAATCAATTATAAAGGGGTTCACAAATTAAGGGGGAGTTTTTCTAAAAACAAAAATATTTTTATATAATTGTCATCATCAAAAAGGGGGAGATTGATAGGTATATGTTATATATATATTTTAATGATAATAATTATGTTTTTAAATAAATGTTTAATTATTTATTTATTTTATTATTTTCTATTTTTCTTGAATAAATTTTATTGACCTTGATAAATTATATGTCAAGTGTTAAATAAATTAATTCATATATTATTCAAGGCGAGGATTCCTTATTTCTTTTTATAAAATCAAAAGTGGGCAAAATATTTTACAATCAATTATTAACAATAAATACCGTATATAATATATATACAAAACAATGTACCATACTTTGTTATAAACAGTGTTAATCGTGTATATGTGTTAGACTAAAAATGACATTCATTTTTAGACAAAACCGTGTAAAGATTAGCTGGCATGATTTCATAAGTTGGTTAACATTAGCATTAAATGTTCAAAAGCTTAAAAAAGGCCCAAGCGGTTTTTCTCTTCTTCCGCGTAAAAGCTTAGCTAAATCTGGACCATTCAATTCAAAAATGTTTGATCATAACCGTGCATTCAAAAATTAGTTTTCAAAATTACAATTTTGCCCCAACTTTAGAATTTATAAATAGAGTATTTCATTCATTTGGTTTTTACCAATTTAGTGAAAAGAAAATCATACTCTCCTTGCCTACATTCTCTCTAAATTTTATATCTCTTCATACAAAAGTTCTAATTATTTTTGAAGAGAAAAATTGGTCCAAGTACTGAGATAAGTCTAAAAATTCTGTTGAATTATTTCTTACTCGCATTTTAGATATATATTGTGACGCCCCCAAAATAGGTATACATCACCTATTCTGAGTTGTCAATACATCGTAAAACAACTACAACTTTATTATTACAACAAGAAGCTGTGAGTTTGAATACAAATATTATCTTCAGACAATATCTATACTCAAATAAATCCTCATTACATTTATTGATACATTATTTTACAAAAATGGTGAGGACTACTAAACAATCCTTTCTAAAACCTTCATTCCATACCCGACTGCGTACTCGCTATATTCTCGCCTCTCCGAGAAAAATGGAACAAAAAGGAAAAGGGTGAGCTCAACTAGCTTCAAGAAAGAATATTATGACTAAGATAATATACAACAAATTATTGTTAGTCTTCAACGAGGAAAAATATAATAGAATACAATAGACAACAAATTTTAAATCAATATTAGCAGTGAAATAATAATTCATTAGAAGAGTTAAGTAGAGAATGCAAACTACTATCTTCTATGTATGAATTTAAAATTCATAAATCTATCTTTTATCCTCGTAACATCATCAATATACATCTGAATCAAATATTCATCTTTGTACTCACGGTGCCAAAGATATTCATTAGTTGGTCATGTTCATTTAAACACTGTTCATCTTTGCACTACTGGCCAAAGATATTCTTCAGAAATCATTCATCTTTGCACTACTGGGCCAAAAGATATTCTTAAGAAATCATTCATCTTTGACTCTGAGGCCAAAGATATTCCATAATATCATCATTTAAGACCGAGGATGATGAAAAATATTTTTTTTTAAAGAAAGCGAATCCGGTGAAATAAAATGACAAGGATTAAGGATTAAGGATTCGTACTTGGTTTTATCCACGTCAAAATACCTCAAAAATAATCATAGTGGTGTAAAATTCAAGAATGATCAAAACATGGATACAATCAAAGCTA